>CM075811.1:59460701-59564701 GCA_037975025.1 Excoecaria agallocha | reverse complement strand
ATTTAGACATTAGGGCTATGAATTTGTCTTTGGCTTTGACGAAATGCATGAATGGTTTGGCTTTCCTTTGAACGGGAAACACTTTAATTCTAATGTTTTTTATCACAAGCCTGTTTGGAATAAATTAATCGACTTAGATGTATTTAACAACAAAAATGCCCCAAATCAACTTATCAAGGATGTTGCTCTATTTTTATTTCATAAATATGTTTATCATGCCTTTTTTAGGAGGGTTGAAAGTACCAAAGTTCAAACTAAGGATTTATTTGTCCAAGATATGATGCTTGTGCATAAACACCCTGTTACATAGATTTCATTTTTGATGGTTTATATCATGCGTGTATAGCTAAGACGAAAACTGGTGGGTATAGGTCACATGGTCACTGGCATTGTTTAGGGTGTTTAGGTAATTTGGGTAATTTTGTTATAGATGAAAATGAGTCAGTTGCTTTAATAGATGTCAAATACTTAAGCAATTCTCTTGTATTAGATAGAGCCGTTTGGCCTCCACAATTTATTTCACATTTTATGCAGGGTGCTGGTCCTAGTCATGATAAAAGCAAAGGTAAAACTCCTAAATCTTTTACTGCTGCAGCATCTGGTGATTCGGATGGCTTTGATGATGAAGATTTAGCTGGAAATCCTAGTGATCAGGTGCTGGACAAGGTGATAGTGCTGGGCAAGGTGATATTGCTTGTATGTAGCAGGTTCTGTCACATTTAGATGGTATCAAAGCTGCGAACCAAAGTATTATGGCACGTATAGATTCACTAGAGGCTACTGTGCAGCAAATGCATAGAGTCAAAAGAGTTTAAGCCATAAATTGCTATCCTTCTTCCTCCAGCAGATAGTTTAATTCACTCCTTTACCTCCAGGGTCCCCTAGTGGACCAGCTAAGTAAACGTTCCTTTCTCTCCTACTTTTATTTTTTTTTGTTGTGTTTGTGTTTGCATGTGTTATGTGACTGTGATATGTGTTCTATTTTTGTGATTTTCTTACACAATAGGGACATTGTGTCCTTTAAGTGTGGGGAATAGGTGCCTATGTTTTGCATGTGTTAGGTTATGCACATAGTATAATTGTATTGTGTTTTCATTTATATTGTTTTTATTTGCATGTTAGATTTTTAGGTTGTTGTTAGTTTGCATAATTTTGGAGTGCTTGTAGTTGATGAATGTTTGGTAGTGTAACATGAGACAACTTTATTAGCATAAGATTTTGGTTTAGTTAGAAAAATTCTTGAGTTATATCATTGGCTATTTTGCTCTGATGTCTTTATGTGCATAGTGAGGGTTATGATGTGGCAAAGCACTTAGCATAGGTTCTTTTTAAGTTTTTATCTTTTCATATATAGTTATGATTATTTTGGCAAAGCATTGCTTAGAGTAATTTAACCTATAGCTAAGTGAGCTTTGAAGCCTTTTATATTGATATCTTTCTTTGTATGAGAGACTTGGTATGCCATATTATCTAGAACTTATTTTTGGTAAATTTCGAGATTACATTTAGTATAAGTTATGGCATGAGAAATGATAAGTGCACTAGAATATAACCAATTTAACTTGCTTAAATAGACCATCCCTTTTTTACTTTAGGTAGCCAATTTTGAGCTTTTAGCCAATTTTTGTTGTTTAACCACATAATTAGCCTTAATCCAATTTTTGAGCAATAAACCTTTCTTTTGGCACCTTTTATGTCTAAATGATTAGGATTGCTATGTCATGAGAGACAACTCTTATTAAGTGTAAGCATGATGAATAATTGGCTCCCTTTTTCCTTATAAAAGTCCAATTTTAGAATAAAAGCTAGTAAAAAAATAAATAAATAAATGAAGAAAAAGAAAGAGAAAAGCAAATAAATGATTCAAAGAAAAGAAAACTAGTACAATGTATGGACACTAATGAGGGAGTTTAGAAAAGTAAGGTTAAAACTTCATGTGATCATGCTATATTGTTACTTTAAGTCTCTTATGATATGGTGATCACTTTTTCTCTATACATTATGAGCTACTTAACTAAATTTATCTTACCATTACCTAAGCTAAGTTACAACCTTGGATAAGACCCTTTGATTTTATGCATTTGACTTGTGCTAGTAGTGGAGATGTTTATTCATTTACAAGCTTATGGTATGTAATGGCATATTAAAGGAAAGAGTGAAACACTAAGCACTAAATATTTGAGTGAAGAAATAATAAAGTGTTTGAGTGAGATTTACTTTAGGCATTGTTGTGTACGAAATAGTTTATACATGTGTTAAGACATTCAATTTCTTGAGTACTTATATCCTTGTGCTTTACAATTTCTTAATTCTCCAAATGTGCATGGCTGTTAAGTGGAATAGGCAAGAGTATTAATTGATAGCTTGCAAATTGAGACTAAAGATATATAAAGATGAAGTTGTAACATGAAGTTTTCAAATGGTCATCAATTGTGAATGCAAGCTCTATTATTGTGTGAACATTTTGTATGTGTTATTTTGTGTTATTTTCTTGCATTTTGAGTTATTACTTGAGGACAAGTAAAAGTTCAAGTGTGGAGAATTGATATGAGCTTGAAAAGCTCATAAATATTATGTTTTTGTGTGTAGTTTTATTGAGTATTGTGTTTATTATTTCGGAATTTTATGTGTATTTTTGTTGCTTTTATGTATTTTGTGTGTTTGTAGATGTTTTATTTGTTTTATAGGAGAAAGGGAATGGTTTAGACCTTAAAGGATATCATTTGGAGAAAAAGGTGAAGAATTAGGGCTAAAAAGGCCATTGTCGCGAGGGAAACAATGTATAGGGGTCAGGACAACAAGCAGAGGAGAACCAAGCGAGCAGAAGAGAGGAAACTAGCAACCAAGTCTAAGTGTGTTGTGTCGCGAGCGCAACATCCATCGCGAGCGTTACAAGAGGCAATTGAGAAAGTTAGTTGAATGTGAAGAGTTGCATTTTTTCATCAACACTTGCAACCTTTTGGAGAGTCATTAGAAGGGACATCTCTTTTAGAGATGTATATATATCATTTTGGAAATTAAGATGATGGGATTTTGACTTTGTAACTTTGAGAACAATAGTTTAGCATTTTTAGTATTTAGTTTTATTTTTCATGATTTGAAGAGAAGGCAAGCAAGGAAGAAGATATACTTTGGTGAAAAGGAAAAGGGTTGAGAGATCCCCTTCTTCTATTTCTTAATTTTATTTCTTCCTCGTAATCTTTAAGTGAATGTTATTTTTGGATTTGATTTATATGAATAATTTTCTATTTTCCATTTTCATAATCAATCTTTGAATGTAGAATTTGCTATTGATATTTTATTAGTATCATTATAAGTTAAGGAAAACAACCTTAGATGGCAATTCTTTCTCTAAAAATCATCATAGTAGTTATAAGTAAGAGAGTTAGCGAGAGCAACATCTTTTTGATAGTTAATAGAAAATTCATTATCAAAGCATAGTTTGAGAGATCGTATGTGGAGATAGTTGTTATAGGTTGGTTTTTATTCTTTGAATGTGTGTTTATGTAATTCTAGTCTAAATGCGAGAGCTACGATTTAGAACCATAAATGCATGTTTAAGGCATAATCTAGTTTAGACGCGAGAGCTGCGACATGGAACATTATTCCAACTTCGCTTGTATGATAAAGATTAAATTTTAAATAAGAAAAAACTAACAAGTTCCATATATATATGTATATTACATTCATCACATTCATAAGTCTTCTCTGATCATCATTAAAGTAGAATAATATTTAATTTAGTGTAGTGTAGTGTTAATAATAGTTGTAACTTGCAAATTAATGAGCATTGTAAACAAGATTAAAATTGAGTAGTAATAGTGTACAATGTTAATCAACATTTCTTGTGGGATTGATATCAGAAGTACTATAATCGGTACACCGTATACTTGCGGTATTTAAGCTTTTAGAAAAAGCATAACAAGGATTGTAAGTATAAAATGATCTTTATTAATATACATTATTTTTATTTTAAGTATGAATGAATTAAGTTTAATTAGGTTCTTAATTTATAATGTATGCATGATCACCATATATAATATGTTAATCAACTTAGTTGCTATTAGAATTGGGACATTTTGTTGGAAAGGTAATTAATCTTACTTAAAGTTAGAAATCACTTAGGAGATAAAGGTTTCACTTTAACGGGCTTAAGAATGGGCATAAAACTTATTGGTTTTCATCTATCTCCATGATGATATGAGAGTACTCATGGACTCTGAATATGAATGCCCTTATTCGACTTTGAGAGTTGCATCTAGGGATAGTAGGTCTTATTCTCCATTCATTGCATGCTTATATGTTTATTTGCATTATTGCAAGATCAATTGATGCTTTGTAATTGTAACATCTTTATTTATTGATTGTAAGTTATATTTTATATTTTATATTTTAAATTAGATAATTAGTTTAGTTTAGTGAAAAATTAATATAACTAATTCAATTTTGTTAATATTGCCTATCCATCTTAGTACCCAACCGATTAATATAAGATAACACTTATACCTATAATTGATTTACAGTGTTCGACATCCCTCTCACCCTAACTAAATCCTAGAGACTAGGGTATAAAGAAAATACACTGTAGCAAGTAGTTCTTCTTGCTTAGGAATTCTTGAACCATAATTGTATTGGAATTTTGAATTTAATAAATATTTTCATGTTTTCTTCTATTTTCCTTGTGATTAATTCTTCATTTATACTGATGTTTGGATTTGATTTTTATTTTATTGAGAGATGATTAAGTATTAAATTTGAATGTTAAGTGTATTTATTTATGCCTTATTGTCTTTTTCTGCATCTATTTATCTTTATATTCTGGAAGGAGAATTTGATTCCTATGTGTAGACTATATTTAGTTCAAGTGTGTTGGGAAATAGATGGATTTCGAAATAGGTGTTCCAAAAGGTGATTTATTTAAGATCTAGAAATTTATGAGCCCGGGCTGATGCTAGTTATTAAGCTATTTTTAATTAGGGAGTTTAATAATCTAGAAAGGTATTCTGAATTAGAGACATGTTTTGAGTTGGATTTTTTTAGATATTCATGTTAATATTATTTTATTCATTTTGAATTACATTTATAAGGATATAATTTCCTAAGCATTAATTTCAATTTTATTGATTTCCTTGATGAACTTGTTTTAATTTAGTTATTACTTTTTAGATTTAATTTCTTTTCTAGCTTATAACTTTTTTCAATTCAAAACTTGAGGATTATCTCAAATTAATTTTACTTAATTATAGACATTTTTAGTAGTTTCTTTTCCATTGGATTCTATACTTTTTGGCTTATAAATATATATTTGAGTGGAAATCACCAAGGGAAAAGGAAGATTTTGAGGCATCTTCAAAATAATGCGAAGTGATGTCCAAGATTATGAATTATTTCTCTTAAGAGATTAAATGAATGATTTAAAGAGAACAAAGTCAAAGCTATAACTTTTGCATCCACATTCATTGATTGCTCATACACCATCCTTAAAAGACATGGGCACCTTAAGAGTCCACTACTTACAAAGTTCAAAGTCTTTTATATTTGCTTGCAAGTCAAGAGAAACTATGCTCATTTTTGGGTTTGCACTCAGACACCCGTTTTTAGGGTCGAAGATTGGAAGAGGTTTACTATAAGTCATAAATTGGCTACTTTGCAAGAAAAAAGGCTTAAGCCCAAAATATTGTTGGTAGTAGACCCATTAAGGCATCTACTAATGGGTCTTAAAAGGTTGGTGGTCATGCAGTTGCCACCCAACAGAACATTAGAAAATGATTCTCGAGCTTTTGATGCCAAATAGAGATTGGTGTTCGAGACGTCACCCTTATTAAGCATTTTAGTTACACGCTATTTTATAAATGAGTTTGAAATATTAATCCACTCTCTTCTCTCCCAAGATGCAAAGCTACATAATTAAATAAAAATCCTAAGCAAACAAAAAAAGTGATAAATAATTCAAACTACTTAAGCTTATTATAGAAACAAATTATCCAAAAACTAAATTGACATACATACATGCATAAATCAAGCTGTTCATTTAGGTTTGGAACATTGGTTCCCCTCATACACATTGTACGAAAATTCCCTTTTGTCCTTTGTTTGGTTTTGGATGAGAAATTGGACATTGGTCCATGATTTAAAGGAACACCCAAGTTAATTAGAAGAAATTATTTTAAATGCCTTTTCCTTTTAGACGTGCACAGAAAGACCTTTTTTACTAGTTACTACATCCCTGAAATAAATATAGATCCAAAATATCAACATAATAAATGATCAAAAGTAATAAACTAAATAATAAATGAATGAAATACCTGAATGAGCAGGTGGTAGTCATTAACTAATCAAGGGGCCATGACTCCTAATGAAAAATTATTCACAAAGTCTCCCAAAAGCGAATGAAGTTACGTACTCACAAAAAACCAAAAGAAAGTAGTAAATTAGCATTATGAAGAAAAACACAATTAAATAGTAAAATATAGAAGACAAAATCACTTTATTTATCAAATACATGTATACAAAATGACTAACTAAATGACTAACTAACACTTTGAAGATCAAAGAAATTATATAGATAACAAAAATTCATAAAACGCATGAATGGAGGCCTAAAAATCAGCCATGGATGCCTCTGGAAAGGTGACAGACGGTCACAACTAAGGAAGGAATAGGATGAGAAGGAACTCTTATGATGTCCCATATATCATATTGATAGACGGCCATCTATGGGAGATTTTTCCCATTAATCACAACTAAAATTGAATAGGAAGCTAGAATCTTCACCTAAAAATCACACAAAATTGCAAGTAAACAATTAAGCACTCAGATATTAAGGTCTAGAACATGCCAAACTAAGTTTGTAACCTTAAATCATGCATTAATCATACAAAAACTCATTAAAATATAGAATAATAAAATAAAATAAAACATCAAAAATATATAACAATTTAGGAAACTATAACTTGACCATATCATTATCATGCACACTTATCTAGATTCGTACATTATTAAATTAAAACATGTAAATTAATGAATCATAGCACATGAATAAACTTATTTTTATAGTAATCAACATGATATTGCATGATAATTTTAAAGGAGTGAAAATATAAAAGAAGAGCCTAAAATATTACCCTCAGGAGATATTCAAACCTGGAATTTCTTGAAGTCTAGATCTCCACTTCGATTCTAAAAGTATGTGCATGTGTCTTCTTAAATTGATTAATTATTTGGTCAACTTTAACTTCCTTCTCCACAAGTACTACTATAGGAATTGGCTGCTTCTCAATCTCTAAGGCTACCCTTCCACTCCTAGTGTTTGCCTTAACCATCCTCTATTTTCTTATTTCCTCCTTACCTTTACTAGTTGAACTTTAAATGTCAACAGGCATCAAAGCCCCTTCATCCTCACTCTCTATGAGGGTATCCTAACAATCAACATTGAAATCAGCTGATTTTCTTCACTTGGCCCTGTTACTTTAGTGTTGGAGAGAGTAATGGCCACATACTCATTCCCATACATGTGACATCCTCTAACGAATAACCTATTTATATCATCATACATATCTCATTAACATTACTACAATAATAATTACTTATCAATTATACCCATCTAGCATGCTTTCATGATAACAGTTTCATACTTTACCTCAATATATATATATATATATTTCTATACATATATCTCATCATAGTTACAACATATCATAAGTACATGTTCATATTATAATAGTTTACAAAAGTTAGCCATTATACAGCCCAATATTATCATTTACATTCACATCCTTACTCTTATAAGATTTTATACAAAAAGTTATACAAAAGACAAAATAAGAACTTCATACTTTAAACTACTTTAAAACTCTAGTTAGAAACCCTAATGTAGAATATATCCCTTAGCAAATGTCCTAGATGAAGAACCTACATGGATAAACAACCGATGCTAAGCTATAAAAGTTAGTGGGGAATAAATTATTATGAATGACCACTCACAGCAGTCATCGCTAAATGCTCAGCAAGTATAAGAAGTAACATTGCATTCATAATATTAATAAAAGTATAGTTCATTAATCAGAACAAAGAACACAATATAGTGAATATATTAACATAATATAAACATATAAATTCATTGATATCAATTATGTATTTCTTTTGTTATACATATCTCATTATCAAATATATATATATATATATATATATATATATATATATATAAGTGCATAATATCAATTTCATACGTAAGGAGGAAGAACAAAACTATATTAATATTAAAAGCACAAATACACACACACACACACACACATATATATATATATATAGTTCATTGACAACAATTATGCAATTTAGCTTTTTATACATTTTTTGCAATTTTGCCTACCAAAGTTCTATAGGTGTTGATAACGGGTATGTTGATATCCATAGGTATCAATCATACAAATACCCATAAGTATTAGATTCTATGGATACCTAAAGGTATTAATCATATGTACACAATTGGGTCAAGACTGTGCTCCTAAACTGAGATAACTATGAACCTAAATGGGCTAAGACTATAGCAGCTGCAAAATTTACCCTATAGGCATGCCTATCTATCTACCAGCAAACTCTATCTATAGGCATTGAATCATTTCTATACACATTCCATTTATCATATTTAAACATTTATTGTGTGTATATATATATATATATATATATATATATTCACAATCTCATGTAATTGTACAAATAATGACACATGCTGTAAAACTATAACTATATTCAATCATATGATCTCATAAAGGTTTAAGCATTCATGTATACTTATGCTATTCCAATTAAACAATTAAGTCATAAGAATTCATCAATTATTGTGTTCATTCATTGTGACTTATATATCATAGTAATAATATTCTTTCATGTAATTATATTACATGTTTTGTGCTCATATTTATGATCAAATTACTCTAAAATTATATAAATATTCATTAATAATATTTTAGCATTAAAGAATCATGTTTAGAGAAAAATAGGTTAAGAACAAAATGGACAAAGAATTTTAATTATGTTCAAATAGTGCAAGCGGACTTCAATCTTTGGTTTTCATCTCTATTGTATCATATCAAATAGCTAAACTAGCCTGATTGGTCTTTTAAACAAATAATGGTCTCAGTCTCTAATTTCCTATACTTCAAATACCATTCAATTTTAGCATACATAATAGGATTTACGACCCAATCTTTATAGATTATCTAAGATTACATTTTTTTAAATTAGTTTATGTTACTACTTTTAAAATTTATAGAAAAAAATAGTGCAGAATTAGTCTAACATTTCTTTATAAAAATTATGCTCCTATCTAATTTACCTAAAATTTTGTTTCGTAGCATTTTGACCTCTCTACTAAGAGTTATGTCCAAAATACTATAACATGATTACTGAAATTGGCCAACAGCTGACATTTCCAAAACAAGTTTTATTACTACTTTGAATATTCTTAGAATAAAATGGGTGAAAATTGAGACTAACATTTTCCTATAAAACGGTGTTCCCCTATATGTCTAGTTTAACCAAAATTTTATTTTTTAGCATTTGGACCTCTCTACCAGGAGTTATGTCCAAAATACTACAACCTACTCACTGTATCTGGGTAGCAGCTCACATCTAACTTTGAGTTAAGATTAAAAATACTTAGAGGTAGAATCAAATTTAAATTTCTTTTACAACATTATAGGCCCATATCTTAATTGAGTTACTAATTTGAATAATCCAATTTAGTGCTGTATAACTCAAATTATACTCTAAAAATAGTAACTAGTTCCTAATGAACTAATACAGATTTTTGTAAATTTCTTTTATACTTTAATTCTTTAGTTCTATGAGAAAAATCATTTTGTCCAATAGTCTATCCAATAATACAAGACACATATAGCATGAATTCGAAAATGTAAACCAATAATTATTCATAGTTCCTATACCTTCTATTGAAAACCAAAACTCCTTCTTCAACTCTTTACAATATCCTTCCCTTTACTCTTAATAGGTTCACTTTCTACAAAAGATAATTTTATGCATAATTGCCTAACTGTTCTCTCAACGTAAATTCACAAATTTTGATAAGAAGATGAAAGAGAATGAGATAAAATTGAAGAACCCTTTACCTTTGGAAGAACCTAATCAAAACCCCTTTTTTTCCTCCTTTACAAAAGCATAATTTAGAGAGAGATTAAAGAGTGAATTAGAGAAGAAGATGAACCGAGCCAAGTCATTATTGGGTTTTTCCTTTCCCTTTCCCTTTCCTTAGCGGGTCCCTTCTTAATGCCCCTTTGAACCATCAATACGGGATTGGTCTTTTGAATGTTCTCTTCAGCATTCTTAAGCATCCCATGAAGCTCAGTGACTGACTTGTTCAATGCATGCATTTTATAATTCATCACAAATGGATAATAATCATCAGTCAATGATCCTAAGATCAAGTCAGTGGCCAATTCCTTGGCACTAGTACCTCAAGCTTCTCAAGAGTATCAAGATACCCTTTCATCTTGAGTACATGAGTACTAATAGGAGTACCCGCAGCCATCTTACAAGAAATTAAAGCCTTTGTTGTCACAAACCTCTCGTGACGAGCTTGCTCTTGGAACATCTCCTTGAGGTGCACCATGATCGCATAAGCCTCTTGGTCTATAAATTGCTTTTACAATTCAGGCACCATAGTGGCCAGCATCAGACAGGTCACATCATTGGAGTCGCTCTTCTTGGTCTCAAAAGTTTTCTTTTGACCGCAGAGGCGTTCCTAGCAGGTTCTTTAGGCAAGGGTGTATCCAAAACGTATGACTTTTTCTCTTACTTAAGAACTATTCTGTTTTGAGACCAGTCTATGAAAATTGGTGCCATTCAATTTGTCCTTTTCAAGGACCAATCGCAATGAGAAATTATTGTTTGAAGATGCCATTTTCAATCTACAATAAAATTTAGCAAGATTAAATGAGGTCTTATTTATAATCCCACAAATCGAATAATATCCCTTTAAATAATTCAATTAGTGATTTAATGTGGGCCAAGATCCACTTTTCACAACAACTTATTAGTCAAGATGAGCTTGTACACCTAACGAGTTAAGTTACTTAGGTAGAAAAACTCCAATTATGTCTCGTACATGACTCTTGGATCTAATGGGCTAACATTTTAAGATGTTATAGCACAAACCCATTTATTAGTTGCCTGGGTCCGAGCATCCCTTTTCATGTTAAGTCCAACCTACATTCACAACCTATGCCTCACAAAGATAATCGGGTGCATCTAGAACTCCTAGTCTACGTGACCAATGATTGATGCCTTGACATGTTTCGAATTAGGAAGGCAACTTTGTGACTTACTATTTTAGGGATTCATTTTATTACGGCTTACATGGCATACGCTTTGTCATCCATTCATAGCATGCATATATAAATAATTGCATAAAGTAAAGTGTGACAAACATGGGCCCAAAAACCTACAACTAAGATTCTATACTATTACATAAGAATCTTCGAGTTGGCTTCTCCACTCCGGTGGCTTCATCTTGATTTACAAAGTCTTCAAGTATATTCTATTCTAAGAAATAAATGAAAATTTTACAATAAAACATAATAGCTCATAGGCCATATTTAATTACAAAACCCAGGGCCCATGAATGCACCATGCATATCCATTCATCACAACAAATTATCAAATAAATATACATAACATTCATGGATAAAACAAATTCCAATTTATTTAATTTCGCCAAGCCCATTAATGGAAATCGTGTACATGAACCTTTAAGAGAAGACCCCGTGATGGGTCTGGGCCAAAGCCCAATGGACTAAATCCTCTTATTGAATAAGTTCTCTTAAAAGCCCAAAACAGTAACTAGTTAGATTGTGGTGTTATAAATCAACTCTAGTATAATTTCCAATTTTGCCATTTTTAATTTTATGTCATACAGCCCATAAACATTAAAAAATACATATAATATGTACTAACATGAATTAAAAATATAAAATCATAAAGAACACATATATAGTAAACGGCATTCATGCAAAAACAAACAAACAACAAAAATTAGTTATTTAATGCTTATGCAATACCACAAAATGCACAAACATTTAAATTAATTTTATGATTCATTAAATAATTCAAATAAGGTCATAAACATTGATTTAATATTCTATACCAATCTGATCTAAATGTGTTTTTACCATTTTAATCAAAACAAAATAAACAATGTTGATTAAACATGTAACAAACACAAACTAGTTATAGTTTTAAGTGATTTTAAAATTAATCAATTAAATTGTCATGGACCAGAATTAAAACCAAATTTAAAATATGTTCACACCTAATATTTAATCTTTAAAAATCACTTACAAACATGCCAAAATCATTTTTACATTTAATATTGAAAACTAGTTGTTAAACTAACAATTAACATGCCAACTAGCACCTAGTTTTAATATTAACATGTACCATCAGGTATTATTAATTAAATCCAACCATTAACAGCTCCTAGAACATCTTAGGACAGTATATTAACATGTCATATTAATTATAATACATATCTAATCAATTAAAATCATTTTTACACCAAAACAATGCAAAAAACTCAAAATAGAAAATTTCAGCATTGCATGTTTTCAAAATAACGATTTTTAATTAATTTCTTCATGCATTTAAAGTACTAAAATAAGCATGTTTAGGCTCTGATACCACTGATGGAATATGACACGATATGTTCATGGTAATCGTGCAGCGAAAAAACGATAAAAACAATCATACTTGCTAATACTTGAATTTGGTGATGACCAGCAACTAAGATGACTTTCTCCGCCTTAGATCTTGATCACCAATGCCAAGGAACAGCCTTTTATGCCACTCCCTCTATTCTCACACACACACTTGCAAAGATGGCTTAAAATAGAGATTGCTAGCTCTCTCTTAAAGTATTGTGTAATGGCAATTGTTTGAAACTAGAAGACTTGATCTTGTACTTCTTTTAGGTGCTATTATTGCCCAAGAACACAAGAAAGCAAGAAAGAATCCTTCTCCTTGTGTATTTCGGCCAAGAGAAAATTATGTGAGGGAGAGAAGGTTTTCACGCAAAAACCAAAGAAAAACTAGGGTTTTTCTTTTGTCTCTCATTCAATATATATCATTTTATTTTTTTAAGTAATAAATCTAAAATCAACTACTTAGAGATAATTAATTTCAGCCTTTATCACTTCTTTAAAATAAGAGATATATATTGATTCAAATTCTTTTGATTTAATCCAAGATAAATACATAAGACATTTAATCAAATAATATCACGTAATAAAGAAATTCACATGTGCCGAAATTCCTTCAATATTTATCTTGGAATTTCGGCTAAGACATCCCTTAATTAAGTATTTTAATTTGATTTAGATATCATTAGAATTTAATACTCGATTAACTTAATTAATACAAGATAATTAATTAATTGAAATTAAACCTAGTGGACTGAATTTTTCTCTCTCATGGACCAAGGTCCAATAGCAATTTTAAAAACCATTACATACATTAATTTGACTTTAATTAAAAACCCAAATTAATGCCCAATACTTTATTCAAATATTTTAAGCCCAATGCTTTGTGTGTGATCCTATAGGTCTATTTAATGTTGGCAATGAATTAATAAATAAATTCAAAGGCTATATATATTCTCTAGCAAGATATTATAGCATTCCAAATTAAATAAAAATGCATATGGCATTTAGTGACCTAATGCAATTTTGCATAGTCCCTTACCCATAAATATCAGAATTAATATAAGGCATGGAACTAGTCATCCTTATATATATTAATTCCTTTCTTGATATTCTAGTGACACTGAACTCTCAGATAAATAATGATTACTCATTATTTCATCTCAGTATGGCCATACACTTCTCAGTTTACTGATCAACTGGCCGATGATATTTTCTCTCTTATTGAGAGGGGTAATCCCTTTCATTTCTCTCATGCTCTCTAACATGAATCAATGCATACCCAATCACACCCTTACTTATCACTCTGTTACGAGCACGTTAGGTGTATGTCAAAGTACACAATAATTCATAAAGAGTTTCATAGAGATTTTAGGTCTAAGAACTCCGATACAAAACTTGCATATGAGGAACACTTATGCTTGTACCATGTAGTGTTCTCATGAGTGGATCGTATCCAGATACCATGTTCTTTAACATGTATCTATGATCTCTGATTGACACTCTTGTCCTAATGATCCGTCTCATAATATCAGAGAGAGCATGCTAGTCTTAATTCATTGTTATTCCCATAACAATGACTGACTAGGAATGTTTAGAATGAAGTCTCTATTGTTTCAAGGTCTTACAACCAAGTGCCTCACACATGATAACTTAAACCGAAACAACATTCTTGGATAGTTCTATCAATTGATATGCACAGGAATACAAAAGATAAAACAAATGCCTCATTTTATTAATTAAACTATTTTATTACAATGCATTGGGTCTAGGGCTTACACTAACAGAGTAATACTTTAAAGTATGTATAAATAATATCTTATATTTTTTTTATAAAATTATAATTAAATTATATTAGTTTTCTTAATTATATATAGTAATTTTTATATGGAGTAACCGACTAAACTCCGAATATGTTATTTTTTATTATATATATTATTGTCTATACTATATATGTTATTTTTTATGATATATATTATTTTTTATATTTTACTTGATAACATTTAGCTACATTTTCTTATATTTTAGAATCTATATTTTAATATTCAATTTTGCTCAAATTTTTTCTTTAACTTATGATTAATCATGCTAATTTCCTACAAGTATATATTAAATTCACTTTATAATACTAGTTACTAATCTATTAGACATGAATCTTGGCTAGTATATTATGTTTATTTTGTAATTTTTATTTTAAATTATATTTCATATTTAAAATTGAATTAAATTTTTGCTTTTTTGGGGGTAATTATGAAAAAAAAACCTCAACTATATAGTACTTTACAATTTCGAACCTCATCTTTAAGTCTTGCAAAAAAGTATCTCAGCCATAGGATACCTTACAATTTTGCTAATCTGTCACTATTCGATAATTTTCCCTTCAATAGTGATGGAATACAAATATTGTAAGGTACCCTATAGTTGAGGTCATTTTTTGCAAAATTTTAATATGGAATCCAAAATTATAAAGTACCTTATAATATGGGCCTTAATTTTTAATTAACCATTTTTTATAATTGTATTTTATAAATTTTAGTGGTTAACAAAAAAATATTGATTAATCAAATTGAAAAATCGCATTTGATAGACTAATTAATAAAATTTAATGTATTAATTAATGGTTAGTGATACTAGAAAACCGATTTTAATGGACTATTTTTTTACTAAAAGGCCCATTAATTGGTTACTATTGACCCTTAATAAAAAAAAAGAAAAGGAATATAAAATTTTCCAATTCTTGAGACTGTCCCAATTAAATCTTGATATGTGCCTTCTCCTCCTTATTTGTATTTTCCTTCTTCCATTAATTTTCTTCCATTGTAAAAAGGAGTTTTTATATCTTAAAAGTCTTTATTTCATATTCGAAAAATGAATTCAAATCTCGTAAGAAAAAAAAATTCAAATGCACAAAAGGAAAAAATAAAATTTAGTAGATAATAATAACTAGAAGAATTAATTAAATAAAAAAATGAAAACTTGACTAAAAATTATTTAAAATTGCTCGACTGTTGTAATGCGAACTATTGTGAACTTAGTATTTGTGTTATGATATTTTTTCCTAAAGAAAATATATTTTATTCTAACTATCTAGAAGCTTGTGGACAATGTGAGATTGTGCAGTGGATATTTAATTTAATGAGATATTTTATGTACTTTGAGAGTATAAAATCATATGAAAATTAAAAAATAAAATAATATAGTTAGAACTCCATTTCCTTCATTCATCTCTTCCATTTTACATGTGACTACGTTTAGCTATTTTACTAATATATTTGCTTAAGAAAATGAGGAAGAGAAAGAGGATCTATTTTTCTAATTTTTATTTTGCTGCATAATTTGCAGTATTTGATTTAATTTATCTTCTTTAAATCTTTTGGTGTCAATGCTCTACTTCATGTTTTACTTACCACTGTCACCTTCAAAACTCTAACAATTGGTATCCAAGCTTGATGATCTTTGATGGTGTTAGAAATTAAATTTTGTTTAAAAAAATAATTAGAGCTAATTGTCTTTGACTTGGTCAAAGTACAAATTCAAATAGATTTTGAATTGTAATTAAATTAAAAAAATAAGCCAACTAAATATGTAATGGTAAAAAATTTCCATTTTTTAAAATATATTTTTCAGGCCGTGAATAGTACATCAAAAAGAAATTGGAGTGAATAGGATCACACGAAATTCGTAAAAATATTTCTTTACCATTACAAACTATAAATTTAGATGCATTCAATGATATAATTTAAGGTAAAATTAAGGTCAAATAGAACCTCAAATTGGATAGTGAAAAATTTATCCGGATCATAAAAGGGTTAACCAAAACTTTGATCAATTTAAAAATATTTCATAGATCTCCAAAAATTATTCTATTTTCTCAGATCTACTAGAACTAATTCTAATTAATATTTGAAAGTAAAAATAATTTTTCTCAAAACTTTGAAATTTTAAATTTTTAACTAATAAATTTTACCTTGGAAGCTAAAAGTATATAAAAATGAACTCAAATTGACCTAAAATTTTAAACGCACCTTAATAAAATTTTTTTCATATATTTGATTATTTGGATTAAATGGCACCCACACATACCCAAAACTCACTAAAGGGTGTGAGTGACTGAAGGGAGAGACTTATCACTCACTCCCAAAGGGTTTGACTAAAAATGGATAGTAATTAAGGAGAGGATGACAATTTGTATAATGTGGAATTTTGAATTAAATAGTGACCAATCAATCCTAGCCATCCATATAGGAATATAAATAGCCTAAAAAATATTTTAGGGAATTCACTATCACCTTCCTCTCCATTAGCATCCCACATATACACCCATCATTTCTTCATTTTTCTTTAATTTTTTATAATCCCACCAAATTCAACTAAATTTCAATTCTTAAATAATTCTAAGGCCCTAAACTCATCTATGGCCATCTTAAAGATCAATTTTAAGTATAGGAAATGGATGGAATTATGAAGAGAATGTTTGGATCGAAAATTCAAGTAAGTTAATTTGGTGAAATTTTGATGAATTAAATTAATTTTTAGGTAGATTTTGATATAAAGATTTATATTTTGAATGTATTTTGAATTATAAATGAAGAAAAATTGAGGAAAAATTCAAAGAGGATTCGACCATGGTGGATTTTAAAGGAAATCAAGTGAAAATAAAAGGGAAAGGAAGAAAAAGATGAAAAAGGAAGAGAAATCATAGAGAGAGCTTGAAAAATAAGTATGTCAATATCCAAACTAATTTATTTCATATGTTTGGGATTATGTACATTAGAAATTTTTAAAATAAGTTGAGTAAAAATTTAATTAATGATGCGTAGATGAAATTTGATGATGATTATTGAGATTATTACAAAAAATTTGCATGAAAATGTTTAAGTGTGAGAAAATGGTGTGGGGATGCATTATGCCACTTAGGGAAAAATTAAGCATTGTGAGATTTAATGCAAAATAATGGTAAACTTATGTAATTAGATGACAAATAATGAAATATATGAAATCAGATGCATGAAAATATGATTGAAAATCATATATTAGTTGTAAAATCCATTATGTAAGCATGGAGAATTAGGGATATGTAGGGAATCAAGATGATTGGATGATGGGAATATCTCATCCATACTTAGGAAATATGGTTAAAATTCTTGGCAAAAATTAAATAGATTAGTAAAGATAAAACTTAATGATGATCGGATGGTTTATAGGCAAATTCAAATAAAATGAACACTAATTGCAAAGAAATAATGATAGTATATATTCTTAAGTATATGATAAGAATATTTCAAGCTATAATTAATAAGCGAAAAGTAGGGTACATAAAAAGGGCCAAGCATGTACTAAGTATATATTAAGTGTAAGTTAATTATGTACTTAAAATATTTTGTAAGAATAATGAAATAAAAGCATAAAATATAAATCATAAAAAGAAATTAACCATTATGTGTAAGTTGCAAATAAGGTAGAAGTAAAATGAGTATGTATATATAATGTCGTCATTAAAAAATTAAAATAGGAAAATAATAATTTAATAAAATCCCAATGAGAATGTTTGACTTAGACATTTAAATGAGAATAGAAACCAAATGAAAAAGGAAGACATGATAAATGAAAATTAAAAATTTGTTGAACAAGTTAGGATGATGGGTACAAGCATAGCTATTTGATATGAAATAATAAACGTAAAATTGAAAGGCATAAATGAATGTAAATATGATGATGATATGCAAAAAGAAATGAGCATATGGAAATTATTATATGAGTCAAAATATAGATATATAATGTGAAAAGGAATAATTAGTGTGTAACATAAAATAAAGTATGAAAAAGGCAATTGAACACGAGATTGATGAATTTGCATGAAAAATGTTATGTCTGGAAAGATATATGGTGGTTTCATAGCATGTGATATTTATTTTATATGAATATACCAAATGATGAAAAGAAATGATGTGATGAATGTGAATTATATGCTAGGAAGTTTGATTATGGCATGATGTGAAAGCATAAGAAAATATAAGGTTAATGTATACTTTAATGAAATGATGGAAAGGATAATGCCCTCAGTACTCAGTAGCAAAACTAAAGATAAATGATACAATGGCTAGCCATAGGGACACATAATGCCATAATAGAATAATGAGATAAGATTGGACTATAAACCACCACTGGTCTACCCATTGAGATGTATATATTAGATTAACAATTGAGGCATAAATCAAACCATGTGACCCCTCAACATATCTTGGAAGCATAGATCATGTCATATGGTCCCTCCACACATACTAGAGTCGTAGATCAAGCCATGTGATCACTCCAGCATAGTTTGGACCTCTAGGGTCCATCTCCCATGTATCCAGCTTAAGAATTTTCAAATTAGAGGCAAAATAACATTGATAATATGTAGAGAAAATGTAAAATATGAAAAATATTGATGGAAATTGAGTAAGCATGTAAAGAATTGGTGGAAATGTGGTAAACACATAAATAAAGAATCAAAAGGGGATAAACGGGTAAATGAATATTAATTAGTGAGTTAATATATATAAATAAAAGATTATACATGGTATAAATGTGATAAAAGACGTCAAATATGTGATGAAAAGTTAAATAATGTGAAAATATAATTAAGCAATAAATAAAGACAATTATGTAATTATGTGAGAAATCGGGGGTAAAGATATAAATTTACACGAAAAATGTGGTTATGAGAGGTAAAATGGTCAAAAGGGAAAAAATGTATAAAGGTAAAGTTTCAAGGACCGAATGATAATTTGTCACCAAATAAAGAAATTACAAGGTCCAAAATGCAAATTAAAGTGTTCCTAAAAGGAGCAAAAAAGGTAAATTAGCATAGTAATTAATGAAGTTTATGCCAAAAGAAAATTCAATGACTAAAATGAAATTTTTTCTCAAATTGTTTAGTAAATAAGTAAAGGATAAAAAGTAAATAATAAGAGAAATTAAAGAGATAATTTGAATATTTTAATGAGAAATTTATAAAATAAAGGTGGTAAATAGGAGGAAAATTTATAGTTAAGGAATGAACAAGAAATTTGGAACACAAAATACCTCGAGAAAGAAGAAAACCAATGATTTTAAGAAAAACATAATAAAAAGAACAAAGATGGAAGTATAAACTTAAAAAGAGGGCCAAAATCGTAAACAAGTGAAAAGATTGTAAGAATATGGATTAAATTATAATTTTTGCAAAAGAGTGAAAACAAGGACCAAAGTGGAAGAAAATACAATTTAGATATTGAAAATGTTAAAGAATATTAAATATGCCCAAAAATAGAGTAATTAGAGACAAAATGGAAGCTATAGTAAAATATGAAACTTTAGGGGCCTAATGTAATTTCAATAACATATGAGGATTTAACGTAACTTCGAGAAGAAATAAGACCATTGAAGATAAACATATAAGTTTCACTTGGAATAAGAATGGTAAAAAGAGAAAATGTGTAAATTAGTGTAGTAATTGTGCAAGAATATGAAATTCAAGAGGCTAAATTTGTAATTTAATGGAATTCAATAAAAATGAAGAAAAATAGAAAAGATAGAGGTTCGAAAGTAATCAAATAGATGTCAAATGAAATATGGAAATATGGTATATAATATAATATAATATAATATAATATAATATAATATAATATAATATAATATAATATAATATAATATAATATAATATAATATAATATAATATAATATAATATAATATAATATAATATAAAAATTTAGGAAGAGTATCTGAAAAATAAATTGAGAGTTTAACACAGCTAGTGTATTAAATAATTATTGAGGACATGACAAATTGGTCAAATAAAATTAGCATTGATAAGTTTAATAATCAGCTAAATTTGTTAATGTGAACATAGTGAAGTATGGATAACATGAATTATTTGATTCGAAGAAAGAATATCATAAAGGGTAAAACATATATTTTAGAAATTGAAAGAAGTGAATGTGATTGAAGAGACTATGATGATTAATCAAAATAAAGTGATGATGGCAATAATTCAGTTGGATATAATGAGAAGTAATTTGAAATAACTAGTGCAATAAAAGCAACAAGCTTGTTTACCAAAAGTGAAATGCGACAAAAACCAATAATGAGACAAATTGGTGTTGACCAAATACATATGGTATTAAAAGTAATTAAGTCAATGATTAAATATTGGTATGCAAGTATAAGAAATAAATTGATACCTAAACATAGAAAAAAAAAGTAAAAATAGATAATAAAAATTGAAAAACAAATTATAAAATAAAAGTCAAGGATTAATAGAAATTCAATAAAAACATGTAGAATATCATAAGTAGTATAACGAAAATTTTAGAATTTGACCATAAAAAATGGAGAAGAAAAAGAATAGATAGAAATTAAGACAAGAAATGTACGATTCAATTAGGCACGTTTTTAATTTTTTATGCATACATAAGTGAAGTTTATTAGTCGAAGATCCACTCTTAGGCATTATATGCTCAACACATAGTTGTTTACTGCATGCAGGCATCGAAAGTAATAGACAAAGGTTTTAAGGGATAGACGCTAGGTACAGATGAGACTATTCTGTGAAGGAAATCATTTGTATATTTATTTGTGACATACATATGTAAAGCTGGATTTAATTATGTGTTTCAATAATATTTTATGTAAATTATATTGAGATTATTATTATATCAAGGTGCTACAAAATATTAGTTGGCCAATATATTATCAAAGATATTTCCAATCATTCCCAACAAGTGAAAGTTTGTATTGACCGACTTTAGGACATTATAAATATGGTCATTGGCCATATAATGAGATGTAAGAAATTAGAGAATGTAGATAAAGGGAGGTGTGTGCTAGTAAGGCACACTAAAATGTTTCACTCGATAAGTTTCAATGTAACACTCCAAAATATGCATTTGACATGCATGGTACATTCTATAGTATGAATAGTAACTCTAGGACAATTTTCAGGGACAGTAAGATAGTACATAAAATTTTAAAAGTGCATAAATGTTAAACATGCTCAGGCTAGGAAAATCTTGGGATGGGTGTTCTGGTGAGAAGTTTGACTTAACTACAGGATGAGAAAATAAGTGTTAAGTGGAGTCCAACGATACAATTTGAGAAGAAATTGAGCTCATATAGATCTCTAAATCAGACAATGAAAAATTTGCTCAGTACCATAAAAAGGTTGATTGAAAGTTTAATTGGGTATTAAAAAATTCTAAAAACCTCTAAAATTTATTGCAATCACATAGATTCATTAGAAGTAGCATAAATGAGCTATTAAAACTACAAAATAAATTTTCTGATAGTTTTAAAATTTTGGGTTTCCAACTAGCTAGTTTTACTTTAGGGTAGGAAGTATATCAAAATGATGTTAGAATGACATGAAATTTTAACCACATGCTTCTTCATTTGTTATTTCACATAGATACAAATGTTAGGGTATTTTGATGAGTGGAACATTGGTTTTAGAAAAATGGTGAAAATTTGAGGTTAAATTAAATAAGGGGCTTAAATGCCATATTTAATTTATCTAAGGTCATAATTGTCATTAGGAAATGAGGTATGATTAGATACATGCATTAGCATAGCATAAAGAAGGGTAAAAACCAATGAAACTGTGACATGTGGCTTGAAAAATAAGCTATTAGATTAAATAGTAAACGGAGGAATCTTGGCCATTGGTTTGGTGTAATTAAGGGCAGCCTAAGGGGTTTAGAATCCTCTATAATTTTTCCCAAAATTCTATAAATTTCTCCCCCTTTACTTGCAAACTGGGAACCACCCTTCATTTGGGTTATCTAACATTTTCTTTTTATCTCTCTCTCCTCCCATCAAATCTCAAGCTCTAATTTCATCCAATTATACTAGAAATCATGCTCTTCATCTTGGAAATTAAATTGGAGTAAGAAAAAACTTGAAAATGAATAATTTTAAGTGAGAAAAAGTCAACCTAATTAGGTAAGTTCTTGACTTTTTGTTAAATTTAATTAGGGATTTTGATATGGTTTTGCAGAGCATCATTAGTATGATTAGTTAGTGGTATTTACATGTCCAAATACATAGTATAAATTCATGATTTTGCCTTTTCTAATTTAAGCCTAGTGAGCAATTTTAATGAAAAGAGGAAATCAATGAGGAAAAGGGTAAAGAAAAGGAATAATAGGTGATTTCAAGCTTCTTTAATGTTATTGGATACAAAATTTCACTTAATTTCATTTATTTCCTTGAATTTTTCATGAAAATTACATTATATAACTATATGAACTTTAATAAAAAAATGAAATCATTTGAGATAACTTGATAGAATGATGCCCTAACATGAAATAAACATGAAATGAGAAAGAAATCAAGCATAAAGTGGGTGATCATATTGTGGCCAAATTATGTACTATGCTGCATAATATGCTTATTTGGTGTTTATTTGCATATTAAGCATAAATTGAGTAATGTACGAATGAATAAATACATTATGATTATTTGAGCTTAAAATATTGTATGGAAATAATGTTTACTATGTGTACATAATAATGTACTATAAGGTAATTAAGAATTATTTAGGTAAGAATGTACACACAATAAATATATATATGTCCATAAATTTTTGTAAATATATATATATATATATGTGTGTGTGTGTGTGTGTGTGTGTGTGCACACACACACACACCCACATTGACATGACCATGATTAATAGATTAAAAAGAGGTAAGAATGTAATTACGTGATAAATTAAGGACAAAACGATAAATATGCGAGAAATAAGTGTTAAATGGTAAATTATGCATAAAAGACGTCATATAGGTGATTAAATAAGGAATAATATAAAGTATGGATCTAATAGTTTCAAAAAGCATAAAATTGTAATTATATAAGAAAATAATGACCAAATGGTAATTTATACATAAAAGATGCCATGAATGTGATTAAATAACAAATAATGTGAAAAACGTGATTAATGAGTTCATAAAGGGAAAAAACATAATTATTTGATAAATTGAGGGTAGAATCATAATTTGGCATCAAAAGGGTGATTAGAAAGGCTAAAATAGTCAAAAAAAATTAAAAAGAGGCAAAATTATAATTAATGAAAAATTTTAGGGACTAAAATGCAATTTGCCACTTCTTGAGGAAACATAGGGATCAAAAGTAAATTTTCCACTTAAGAAGAAGTAAAAATCAAAGGAGGCAAAAAGAGTCAAAATTAAAGTAAAACGGAGTCAAATATAATGAATAAAAAGTTTAGGGACCAAAATGTAAGGCCCCTAAATGACCCTAATTGAAATTTTCATGATTTTAGTAGGATTTTTATTTGATTAAGACTAAAATTATATAAGAATTTCGTATAAGTGGGGGACAAAGGATAAATTATGTTTTTATTATTTTAATTGCATGAAAATAAAATTTAATAGTGTGGTTTAATATTAATTGAGCGTATAATTGATGTAAAAAGTATTAATTTGGGGTAAATTTATAATTATGGCATTTTGGGGGCCAATTGTGAATAAAATCATAAATTGAGAGGTCAATTTAAGAGAAGGAATAAATTGATAGGTCAATGTATGAAAGGAATTAAAAGGAGGGGTTAATGTTTAACATGCAAAGACTAGTTAGGTTAAATTATGACATGCAAAAGGTTTAAGAACTAGAAGGGATATTTTTTACTATTATTTAAGTTGATTTTAGTGGAAAGAAATAGAAATGGGAGAGTAAATTGAGAGAGAGGGTCGGCATCTTCAGCCTTGAATTATTTCTTCTTCATCTCCTATAATTATATCTTAATCTCTCAATTTACCTATGAATTTATGAAGAAAATTTCATGCATGTGGGTTGTTCAAGAAAATATTGATATAAATTATTGAGGTATGGTTTTAATTTGATTATCTTCATCATCATCATCTTCTTCTTCATTCTCTATTTGGATTTTGGTTGGGAAACACTGCTGAAAATGATGGGTTAGAGAATGATTTATATTGTAGTTAAAGAAGGAGAAGGTAAAAGAGACAAAGAAAAAGGTCTTGCAAAGGATTAATTGGGTAAAGGAAATTAGGCCAAGGTATGGAATTAGGGCTACCTTAATGCATGTGAATTTGGTTGTTGCATGTGAATATGGTTTCTGGAACTTGTTGTGATTAAATTGAATTTGTAGTAATTAAAAGAGAGTACAATGTAAGAAATGTGCATGAAGGGATGAGATGAATATTTTGACCTAGTGACTGAAAATTTAGTGTAAGTTGTAATAGAGACCCCTAATTGTAAGAAATCAATTTTTTGTAGTTATATGAGACATTTGCCTACAAAATTGAAGAAAGAACCTTCCTTCAATTCTTCCTCTAGATTTTTTTTATGATTTATTGAATTTAGGAGAACTTCTAATTTCGGATTCTGGACCAGGTTGGGGAAAAATTGAGATATCTGTATTTAAAATGATCAGAATGATATGAGATTAATTCCTATGCAAAATAGACTCATAAATACAAATTTTATATGAAGGAAGTAATGCCTAATTTTATTTCTAAGTATGTCAAATAATTAGCATGAAATTCGTTGAATCTGTTTGTACTGTTAAGGTGCAGATTTTGGTATTTTGGGCATAAGTATTAGTAAAGAAGTTAAAATCTTATGCTGTAAAATTATGGATAAACTAGATACCTAGAAGCACGTTGTTGATGAAGAAATGTTTATCTAAATGCCTCTTAATTTTATACTATAAATTTTTATAAGTGATAGCAAACACTATTTCGGTTTTATGAACAACCTATAGTATTTCTCAAATATCTTAAGCTATAGGTAAGATACTAAGGTGAATTTTGATGCTCTGGAAACTAGACACATAGGAGACTTTAATTTTAGAAGATCATTAAGCCTAAAAATGACATTTTCCAATTCATTTGTGGCTCATAAGTTGAGTCCAGAATGCTGGCCCATGCAGATTTTTAATGTACTTTATCTTATGGTTTTCAATTAATTGAGCTAAATATGCATTTATGTGATTACAAAATGAATTGGATAGAGCATGTAATATAACTATTAATACAAGATTATATGTATACATATACATTCACACATGTACATGGATAAGGACTTGTGATGAATACATCTAACATATATTTGTGATGAAATTTGTGCATGATTGTTATATGTAAGATTAATGTTTGTATGTACTCTTATGGTGAGCAAGTCTATATTATGACATGTAGCTATGTCATGAAATAAGTAATATAATAGTATGACCATGTCACATGTAATGTCTTATGGATAACATGTTAAAGTATTTATAAGATAATATATGCTCAATTGCCAAAACATTGACTTGTCAAATGTCAAAATTGTTACATGTACTTGTATAAAGTAGAGATTTTGGAATTTTTTTACATGATCATACACCTAGTTGTGCTATATTGGAAAATTCTAAGAACAAGGCATGACTTAGGTTGAGCACTTATGCAGGTATCGAATATTAACTAATTGACATGTTATGATTAAGCTAAATATGATGACTAATGTTAACACGATTAGAAACTATATGTATCAATATACATGAACTTTGCATACATAGTTTTACAGTAGCAGTAATATATATGTACCATAGTTATATGTATGCAAATTGAATTTTAATCAAGTGTAAAAATGGTATAAGAAAACAGAATGTAACAAAGAATTGCTTGCAATTAGAGTTAAATTGTGGATAGATAGGCGCCTATAGTGATATTGCAGCTGCCACAGTCGACCTTTTTAGGTCCACAGTATAGTTGATCCTGTTGGATCTTGCACAGCCTATTAGGGTTGTTACTTGACCTTGTCTGGGTCCTTGGCCAGTCCACCGTATAGTTGGCCCTGATTGGCTCCATAGTTTTGATATCTTCGGATATCCACCGTTTTGATACCCTCGGGTATCCACCATTCCCGTTATCCACCTTTAGAACTTAAGCAGGCTAAACTATTGTGTTATTATGTTACAGTTAATTTTTAGATGAATAAAATATGATACATGAGACAATATGTTTAATTGTATTTCCCATTGCATATGTGATAGTTGGATACTTTTGATACTGATCCTCTTATGTTATGCTTTAATTTCAAGCATGTTAATATAAATATGAGAATTGATAGTTAATGTTGATATTCTATTCTGTCATTTATTTATTTTAAATATGTTATTCTTGTTATTATCAACTTTTGGATGTTATATGTTTCTAACAATCATTGTGAGTGATTGTCTTTCAAAATTAGCATCCCCACTAAGCTTTATAGCTTAGCAAGGGTTATTTAATCCGTGTAGGTGCTGCTGTATAAGCTTTTGCTCAGAAACGATCTCTGCATCAGGACAGGCCAACACCTTGGTCGTAGAAGTTGATGTAGGATTCTTTTTGGTTATTTTTGGTGCAAGTTCTTTTGCACGTTTAATATGTATCAAAAGGGCTATCAAATATCTATATATATATATATGTGTGTGTGTGTGTGTGTGTGTGTGTGTGTGTATTATGAAGTAAGTGATGTAATAAGTTTAGTAAAAGAATGTTAAAGCATGCATGCATATAGTAGCTAAAATGCTTAGTCATAAATATGCTAGATCAATTGATAAATGATATGCATGATAAGATATTAAGTTAAGACAGTTATAACTAACATGAAAATGATGAGTATGTTATAGAATAAGCCATTATGCTTACGTAATTAAGAGACTGAAGTTGTGGGAAATACCTAATTAATGCATAGGATACCTATATAAATAGACTATTTGACATGATAAATGTATACAGCTTTGGGTTAATAACCTACCATTATGTGATTGAAAGGTATAACATGATACATGATAAAGGCATTAGATTAGGGTGTTTCAACTTTGTATCAGAGCATTGTTTAGCCTTTTCTGGGCAATGTGAGTATAGGATCTTTTAATATGAGATAGTGTTATGCTGGCCTAATGCAGAAGTTCCTGTTTTCTTATAGATTCAAGATGGAGAACTCCTCTAGGGATACTATAGATGAATCAGCTGAAAGTAATTTTTCGGTTAGATCAAATCCTCCCAATCTAGTGACTTCATCATCACATCGAAATGAAATTCCTAATACAGTTCTTGGAGAGGCCTTGTTAAAAATTTCTCACGATATGGCCCAAATTCTGCAAAGAATGACTATGCCCAAGGCTCCAATATCTGAAATTAGAAAGCATGGGGTACAAGAATTTATGGGCACTAATTTAGAACAATTTGAAGAAGCTGAGTTCTAGTTAGAAAGGCTAGAGAAGATATTTGATGAAATTAACTGCCCTGAAAATCACAAGGTATCTTGTACTGTGTCCTTACTTTAAGGCATGGCTTATGATTGGTGGAAGTTGATTTTGAGACAACCTCAGTTACCTGACCCACTTACCTGGGAATTCTTTGAGGGGGAGTTCAGAAAGAAATATGTTACTGAGGCTTACAAGGAGGAGAAATTGAAGCAGTTTCTGAGTCTGAGACAAAAAGTTTTATCTATGACTAAATACAAAAAAGAATTTAGCCGGTTATGCAAGTATGTTCCAAAGGAAATGTTGACAGGAGTATTTAAATGCAGGCACTTTGAAGATGGGTTGAATGATCAAATCAAAGAAAAATTGTTTGGATTTACATTTCTAAATGTGGTAGATTTTAATCAACCGGTTACAACTACTATGAAAATTGAAAAGTATGAAATAGCTAAAAGAGAGAGGAAGCACAAAAGAAGTGGTCCCAGTAGAGGATCATCTGCTGGAAAAAGATTTAGAGGAACTCAAGAAAGTCAGCCTGCAAAGTCTACTTTTAGTTCTGCTAATAAAGGAAAGAAACAAGAATCTTCTGCCAAGTTTAAAAATGAGAAGGAAGCTTCAGGAAGACAGAGTGGGGGTTAAGCACCTGAGTGTTCACATTGTTCCCGGAACCATTGGGGTAATTGCAGGAAACTGGCTGGAGAATGCTTTAGATGTGGCAACGCTGATCATTTCATGGCAAATTGTCCTTTAAAATTGGATCAAGGTTTTAAGCAACAAAATAGTAAGGGAGCTTCTAATGCACCCCCATATGGAAGAGGTAGAGGCAGAGGAAGGGGTGGATTAGCTCATCATGGATCTTAGTCCTAAAATATGTTAGAAATAGTTAATAGACCTTTTACTCAAATGGTTGCTAGACTGGCTTATGCAATGAAGGCTAGGGAGGAACAGAATGCTCCAGAAGTTATAGCTGGCACTTTTTCTCTTTATAATTGTAACATACGTGCACTCATTGATCCTGGCTTTACTCACTCATATGTTTGTATTGGGGTTTTGGATAGAGATAAGTTTAAAACACAACAGTTAGATTTTTATATATGTGTAACTAGTCCATTGGGACATAGTATAAATGTTAATAAGGTGTGTAAAGACTGTTCTATAGTAGTTCAAGGGAGAGAGTTTCCAGCAGATTTGATTGTGTTGCCTTTTCATGAGTTTGATGTAATTCTGGGAATGGATTGGTTATCCAAGCATCAAGCAGTGGCAAATTGTGAAATGAAAATACTAACTTTTAGGGATGATGAAGGAAAGGAAGTGGTAGTAGAAGGCAATCGCTCTAAGCTACCAACTATTGTTATATCAGCAATGCAAGCTAGGCGTTGTCTTAGAAAAGGATGTGTGATATGAGCTTGAAAATTTCATAAATATTGTGTTTTAATGTGTATGTTTGTTTAGTATTGTGTTTATTATTTTTGTATTTTATCTAGATTTTGTTGCTTTTATGTGTTTGGTGTGTTTGTGGTTGTTTTAGTTGTTTTGTAGGAGAAGGGAAATGATTTAAGGCTTAAAGGAGTCAAATGGAAGAAGGAGAGGAATGAGAGCTACAAGGGACTTGTCGCGAGCGCGACAAGCAAGAGAGCTCGCGACATCAAGCGAGGAAGAAAGTCAGGCCAGCCAGAAGCATGCATTGTCGCGTGGGCGACAATGAAGGAAGGCTCGTGACAGCCAGTGGAGCCAACCAAGCATGGGCGTGTCATGTCGCGAGCGTGACACAGGACGGATGAGGAGTTAAACTTTTGAAGAGATGCAATTTTTCATCACCAAGTACAACTTTTGTGAAAAGTTATCTTTGAAGAGTTATATCTTTTAGAGAGGCATATATATGCTAAGTGAACAGATTTTTAGGGGATGAATTTTTTGAATTTGAGATTGTGATCTTGAGAACAGAAATTATTTTTGTTAGTACTTTTGTTTTAACTTTCATGACTTGAAGAAGGAGACAAAAGCAAGGGACAATACATCTTGTGTGAAGGGAAAAGGGTTGAGAGATCCCCTTCTTCTTGTTCTTAATTTTATTTTTCTTCCTTGTATTCTCTTAAATGAATATTATGTTGGCATTTGATTACATATGAACAATTTTCTATTTCCATTTACTTAGTTAATCTTTAAATGTAGAATTTGCTATTAAAATTTTATTAGTATCATTATAGGTTAAGGAAAAAAACCTTAGATGGCAATTCCTTTTCTGAAGATCAACATAATGGTCATAAATAAGGGAGTTAGCGAGAGCAACATCTTATTGAAAGTTAATAAGAAATTCATTATCAAAGCATAGTTAGAGAGATCACATGTGGAGATAATTGTTATAGGTTGGTGATTAATATTAAAATGTGTAATTAAAATCAACTAGTTCATTAATGAGAGTTGAGAATTAGCACTTTAATTGCATGTCTTAGGCAATCTAATTCATGTCGAGAGAGTGGATTAGAAATATATTCCAACTTGGCTTACTAATAAGATTAAAACTTATAATTAAAATAATGGTATCAAGTGCATGATTATTTAATTTCATTATATTTATTGTCTTCTTTGATTATATTTAACTAGGATTTAATTAATTTATGCATTACAGTAGTTAGAATTAATTTCCACTTATGAACATCATAAACAAGATTAAAATTGAGTAGTAATAGTGGATAATTTCAATCAACATTTCCTCATGAGATCAATATCTCAAGTACTATAATTGGTACACCGTATACTTGTTGTATTTAAGCTTCAAAGCAAAAGCATATCAAGTTTTTAGCGCCATTGCCGGGGAACATGTTTGTTTGATTTATTACATTATGAAACTTGATTTAAGATTTTGGATTACGATATTTAATTTGTTTTTGTTTTGTTGTGAATTTTTAGGTTTTGACAGTTTATGCCGCGTACACGGAGTTCGTAAGAAGAACTTAAACCGTTGAATTTAGAGATAGAGAGATTTCTTTTAAGTAACCACAAGTCTAATAAGAAGAAGAATCGAAATAGAAGAATCACTATGGCTAAAGAGGAGAATCCATCGCGATTGATGGACTTTGCTACGCCAGCATTGAGTGGTACTCAACAAGGTGTGGTAAGACCCACGGTAAACGCAAACCAATTTGAAATAAAACCATCGCTTTTACAAATGATTTAAAACAGTATACAATTTTATGGTTTGGCAAATGAGGATCCCAATACTCATTTGGCAATTTTTTTAGAAATTTGTGATACCTTTAAGATTAATGGGGTTTCGACGGATGTAATCAAGCTTAGGCTATTTCCTTTTACGTTGAAGGACAAAGCAAAATCTTGGTTGAATTCCTTACAAAGGGTTCTATCACAACTTGGGACCAATTAGCCCAAGCCTTTTTATTAAAATATTTTTCCCTAGCAAAAACTACCAAAATTATAAAGGATATCACCACTTTTGTTCAATACTACACTGAATCTTTGTATGAGGCATGGGAAAGGTTTAAAGAATTGCAGCACAGTTTCCCACACCATAATCTACCAAGGGAGTTGCTTATGCAAACATTTTATAATGGTGTGGATCCAACTACTCGAGACACCATTGATGCTGCAGTTAGGGGATCTCTTATGAGGAAAATAACGGAGGGTGCATTTGAGTTATTGGAAGGAAATGTCCATGAATAATTGTATGTGGCCAACCGAGAGAGTAAGAGACCCTAATTCTAATTCCAATGCTAATACTAAAGGGGTCCATTCAATAGATTCTGTTGTGGCCTTGCAAGCCTAAGTAGTTGCATTAACACAAAAGATCAACAGTCTAGGAGTGGGAGGAACTCCACAAACTGAATGCACTATATGTGGACAATTAGGCCATGGAAGTGAAGGTTGTAATTTGGGTATGGCTAGTACAGAAGAACAAGTTAGTTTCATCCAAGGGCAAGGTAGAGGAAACCCATATTCGAACACTTACAATCCCGGTTGGAGAAACCATCCAAATTTTTCTTGAGGAATAGTAGCAACCAAAATAGGGTTGTGGGGTTTCAACAACCTCAAGATAGGTTTGGTGCCTTGGAAGTTAAGATGGATAGATTTTTGGAGGGCATAAATATGAAGTTTAATGCTCAAGAGGAGGCCAAGAAGAGGATGGAAACTAAGTTTGAACAAATAACCAAGAATCAAGCTTCTTCCATTCATAATTTGGAAGTTCAATTAGGGCAAATGGCCAATGCTCTTCTATCACGATTACAAGGGAATTTACCAAGCAATATGGAGGATAACCTAAGAGAACATTTAAAGGCAATAAATTTGAGGCCAGGAAAATCTTACACTAATGAATTTGTTACCACTAACAAATTTGGTATTGTACAGGAAAGTTATAAGCAATATGAGCTGGGTGTCACGAGTGCGACACTTGTCATAAGTGCGACAGGAGAGGGAGCTACCACCATCGCGAGTGAGGAAACTGTCACGTGCACACCAGTAACAGTGGAAAACCCTTCTGTCGCGAGCGCGACATCTGTCGTGAATGCTACGAATGGGGTTGCACAAGCAAAAATTTCGAGGATTTTCCAACCACGACCACTATTTCCGCAACGGTTGAAGCAAGAGACTAAAGATAAGCAATTTAAATATTTTCTTGATAAATTAAAGCAAGTGCATATAAATTTAAATTTTGTTGAGGCTATAACACAAATTCCTAATTATGCAAAGTTTCTTAAAGATTTAATTGCTAAGAAAAGAAGTTGGGAAGATGTTTCAACTATAGAATTGACTGAGGCATGTAGTTCTATTATCACAAATAGTTTGCCTACTAAGCTGAAAGATAATGGTAGTTTTACCATTCCATGCATTTTAGGAGATGCTGAGTTTCCTAAGTGTTTATGCGATTTGAGGGCTAGCATTAACCTTATACCATTATCTATTTTAAAGAAGTTAGGGTTAGATTATGTTAAACCTACTTCAATGGTTTTACAATTAGCTAACCAATCTATTAAAAAACCATATGGCATAGTGGAGGATGTGTTAGTTAAAGTTAACAAATTTATTTTGCCTACCGAATTTGTTATCCTAGATTTTACTTATAATGTGAAATGCCCATTGATTTTAGGGATACCTTTCATGAGAACAGGTAGGGAATTGGTTGATGTCTATGAGGGTTCATTAATTTTGAGAGTGGGGGATGATAGTGTAGAATATCGCATGGATAGGGCATTAAGATACCCCATGGAGGAAAATATATGCATGAGAATAGATATCATTGATGCTTGTGTTGCAGCAGTTTTTAATGAAGCAGGTGTAGATGAGGAGATCATTGAGGAAGAAGCTAGTGGGGAGGAAGAGCAAGGGGGTGCAAGGCTAGAACGCTTATATCGAAATGATACACCTATACCACCTTTAATAGTAAGTCCTCCTACGGTAGAGTTGAAAGAGCTACCTAGTCACTTGAGGTATGCATTTCTTGGTGTAAATCATACTTTACCTATCATTGTGTCTAATTAACTTACTAGTAATCAGGAATCTTTGCTAGTAGAGGTGGTTAAAAAGAGAATAAAGAGTATAGGTTGGCAAATTTCAAATTTGCAAGGAATTAGTCCTAATGTTGTCATGCATAGGATTAATATGATAGATGATTGTCAACCTAGGGCAGATAGGCAAAGGAGACTTAACCCGAATAAGAAAGAGGTAGTTAAGTAAGAGGTTATAAAATTTCTTGATGTTGGGATTATCTATCCTATTTCGGATAGTGCTTGGGTGAGCCCAATACATTATGTACCTAAGAAAGGAGATATGACAGTAGTTAGGAATGAGAGTGGGGAATTGATTCCTACTAGAACCACCACAGGTTGGAGGGTTTGTATTGATTATAGGAAGTTAAATTCAGCTACTAAGAAGGATCACTTCCCTTTACCCTTTATTCATCAAATGTTGGAAAGGGTAGCTGGGCATTCTCATTATTGTTTTTTGGATGGGTATTCAGGCTATTTTTAGATTTTTATATACTCTAGTGATTAGGAAAAGACTACCTTTACCTGTCCATATGGCACTTTCGCCTATAGACGTATGCCTTTTGGGTTATGTAATGCACCTGCAAATTTTCAAAGGTGCATGACCTTTATCTTTTGGGATATGATTGAGAACATCATGGATGATTTTTCAGTCTATGGAGACTCATTTGTGTTAGAAAGTATGCCCTAGAGCCCATGTAATAGGGATGTTTTTCATATGTTTAAAAATTTATATTCTTAATAAAAGGCATCATTCATTTATTAATGCTATGTTTAAATACATGAGTTTGTAAATCTTAAATTAATAAATGAAGTCCTAGATATCATAAACACAATGCAAAGGCAATCATGAAGGTGTTCATGATGTGAGATGTCTATTGCATGCAAATGTCTTAATATCTAAATATCCCTAGTCATAGAATTAACAAGATGGGACATTATTAATTCGGACAGACTAGCACATGTTTTGCTTCTTGAGTGGTTCAAGCAGTGGTTCTCATAACTGTAATTATGAAAGATAATCAAAGTTAACATGTGGATGCTTATTAGAAGAACAAGTTCATTGGAGACCTGTAAAGAGAATCCTCACGTGGATATTAAATCTATGTCAGTGATGAATCTCTTCATAGCGGTTGTGCAAGTATCCTTAGACTTGAGATCACCAAAGTTATCTTAAGTAGCAAGTGGTACACTTTGACTCCATAACTGATTACTTCCAACTGGGATTGAACATAGTTAGGAGATTGGGTATATCATGACCACTTGAAGATAGTTGAGCGATTGACAAAAGATTCACCATCCCAGATTTAACAAGGAAAGTTATCTCGCATGTTTCTATGATTGCCTTGTTGAGAGAATCTCTGGCCAGAGTAATATGCCAAGATGGATAGAGATCCATGGAGGGCATTTTGGGAACAATGGTTAAATTAAAAGAACATACATAATTATATTTATATGAGTTGACAGAAATCCATACTCAGAATCTAATTGAGATAAGAGTGCTGAAAGGAGTAATTGCACGGTAATTGTTTCTATGGAAGGGTACAGTCAAACCACATGACTTTCCTGATATTTGGGTAGTCATGATGCCTAGCTAGAGGCCAATCATGACTTGTATAATGATGTATCAAAATATCAATAGAGATTGATAAAATGATTTAAAGGAGTTTGAATCATGTGAGTTTTGAATAGAACTCACAATTACATATTATACTGCCAACATGGACAGGAACCCAATAGGTCACACACATATAAAGAAAAGGGTAAATTGGTAAAATGACAAGGATAATAATATTTGATATTATTATGAAGGTAGAGAAGTGAATATGATAATAATTAATTAAAGAGTTTGATTAATTATGATCAAATAAAATTGTCCGCGAAACTTTTAAGAAATATTGTGTAAATTGGACCTAATTGAAATAATGTATTTCATGATTAATTATTATTGTCTTATAAGTGTTATAGGACTACTATAAGTGTTATAGTACTGGTATAATAATTAATAAGTCCATTGGAGGAATTATTAAGGGCCAGAGGAATGAAGAAAGTTGGCGAAAGCCCTTTTATAAGGGCCACACATCAAGTCCAATACAGAAGGCCTTAATGGCCTATTTCATGCACCAAATTAATTTATATATGTTACATAAGTGTTATGGAACTCACATATTTAATTTGGTTGGATTTGAAATCCATTTGGGTATTTAAATCCAATTAGTTGCACAAAGGGCCTAGTTTGTGGGTTTTGTGCATAGTCTTTTATGAAAAGGTTTAAATTGGATTTAATTAAGCCCAAATGATTATAATTAATTCCAGAGGCCCAATTAATAATTCTCCAAAAATTTTAAAGAGCCCAATCTCATTAAGGAGTTGGAATTTTAACCTAACTATAAATGGCCAACTAATGAGAAATTAGGGTTAAGTGATTAAAACAAAAAGAAAGTCTTTTTCTCTAATCTCTCTCTCCTTTTTGCGCCAACTCCAAGCTAGCTTCTTGGAATTTTGGCCAGCCCTAGTTAAACACCAATTTGTTGGTACAATTTATCCCTCTCTAGTGTGGATTATTCATTGGAGGTGTTCGATTTTGGACACTGTGGTTTTCAACAACCCGGTGCGAAGTAAAATCAACTGTTCAACAAAAATCAAAGGTAATTTTTCTTATTCTCATATAGTTATATTGTGTATTCATGGCAAGATCAGATCTAATGGTTAAAAATTTTAAAATTCCGCTCATGTATGTGATGCATGTAACCGTTAAAATCCAACATGGTATCAGAGCCAGGTTTTGCCATGGATATACAATTCTATATTCTTCTACAGAATAAGTTTTATTTTTGTTTTGAGTTATTTATTTCATGAACTTTAAAATATTAGATTTGATTGTTCATGTATGAGAAATATTGATTTCTGATTGTATGTGTGATCAAATAAATTTGGTGGAAACAAAAGCGAAATTTTTGAAGGATTGTGATTAGGGTTTGGCGTGAAACCCATTAGGGTTTGGCGTGAAACCCTAGGTGATTTAAGGGGTTGTTCTAATTTAATTTATTATTGATCAATTAAAACATCATTTAGATGATATTTTATGTGTTTAATATGGGATATTAAGCCGTAGGATCGAATGGAATTAAAATCGAACAAGTTTTGCATGAAAACTAGTTTAGTCGAAAAGTTCGATAAATAGGTGTTCTTCGTGTGTTTTTGATGTGTTCTTGGTTAGAACGACTTTTGATCTTCTAAATCTGATATATATGATATATTAAAGTGTTTTTAATTAATTGCATTAATTAAAATGAGCCTTAAATTAATTTGATTAATTTTAATTTATTAAAACCACTTAATGGGCTTAATTATGTTTATGGACTTGGTTTAAATTAGTGAATGACTTGGTGGGCCCAAGGAGCTCATTTAAATTAAACATTATAAACTTTAATTAAGTTTATTAATGGGTTTTAAGGGCTGAAGTGGGCTTGGCTCATTCCAAAATTCCCAAATGGTCCAAAAGACATAAAACTAGTTTGTGTGTGAACACATTTAGGGTTTACTTTTGTGGGTTTCGGCCCACCCTTGGTTTTAAGCCCAAAATGGATTCTTTTAATTATTTAATATGATTAATTAATTAAATAATCAATTTATATTTAATTAATAATCAATTGGATTGATTATTAAGGCAAGAATACATGCATCCAAAAAGGTTTCCTAAAATGAAAGTTTCCAAAATGGAAAAAGTTTCCTAATTTGATCACATCATCAAAATAACTCAAAATATTGTTTCAAAGGTTGAAAAAAAGTTAGTAATCCATTTCTTTATGCATTAGAAAGGCATATAAGGGTGTATGATTGGCATGATGGATAGTTATGGACAAAACCCAATGTGATTGAGCATTATGCATGTTTTGGCCCAATGAGGACTTTCATGTCCCGGCCACTTGTTTTTTGTTTGTATTTCATTTCAAGTTGTAATATGTAATTAGATTACTTGGATTAGAATTAAAAATAGAGATGGAGACCACTATCAAGGAGCAAGATGGGCTGGATGGAGATCCAACAAGCTTGAAGATAATGTAATTATTTTTCTTGTTTGAAACATGCATACTACCTAGGTGTGACCTTTTGATTTCCCTCTTGGCTCGAGAAAATCAATGTAGTGAAGTCCATAACTATACCATATTAGTATGCTTATATTTATGTGATAGATATACGATGCATACTAATGTATGCCAACCATGTATGATGAGACTTAATTAACTAAAACCCTTAAACAAATACTAAAGTATATAAGCCTTCCATTAATTTGAGGAGAACCAGAGTTCTTTATAGTGTGGGTTGTTGACCACAGTCAAGCTCACATTATATCGAATATGTTCAAATCTAATTAAATGGGTCATCTTAGCTAGCCCATTAGTTTGTTGACCACAGTCAAGGCTAATGGTTCTGGAGGCAAGATTAGGGAATGCATATATGATATGCATGCATCAAGAGTTGATAACCTAATGATCCAATAGTTGTGTAAAGACACAATTGGTATAGAGATACCTACCTTTCAAGGGTATGGAATTTGGATTGTTGACCACAGTCAAGGTCAAATTACACATCAAGGATTGGATATTGGCCCACTAAGAAAACCATCGATTTTCTCGGATTATATAGCGAGGGCTATTAATTCGCAATAAAATAGTGGGAGTAAATGGATTAATTAAAGACCTTATTAATGCATATATATATATATATGAACATACTCTCATATCTTTTCTTTTTCACGTCTAGGTCATCATCATGAGCACATCAAACATTAATATACGATCAATCTTGGATAACAAGTTGGTTGGCAACAACTATTCTGACTAGATCAGGCAAATGAGAATTGTTCTTAGAGCTGAAAAGATCCGTTATGTCTTGGATAAAGATCCACCACCACTTTCATCAGATGATGCCATTGATGAGATCAAAGGCATTTATCGAAAATACATGGAGGATAGTGAAGCAGCAGCATGTCTGATGCTGGGTGCTATGTCCTCGGAGCTTTAGAAGCAACATGAAATGATGGATGCTAGAACCATCGTTTTGCATCTAGAGGAGCTTTATTCTTTTCAGGCTAGAACTGAGTAATATGAGATTGCTCGACCTCTATTTAGCTGCAAAATGGCGGAAGGCACTTCAGCTGCTACTCATGCATTGAAGATGTATGGGTATATTGAGCATTTGAGTAGACTTGGCTATGTTATGTATAATGATCTATACATAGATTTAATCTTGTACTCATTGGCTCCAAGTTATGCACCTTTCGTGCTTAACTTCAACATGAAAAAGATCCAAGTATCTATTCCTGAGTTAATCAATATGCTCAAGACAGCTGATGGATCATTTAAGAAGGATCCAAAAAGTGTCATGGTTGTCACTTTTGCTAAAGGCAAGAAGCAAAAGAAGAAGAAGATAACCAAGGCGCAGGTAAAGAATGGTGGGATCTCCAAGAAAAAGGTTGCCAAGAAAGAGAATCCCAAAGGAACTTGCTTCCATTGTGGAAAGGATGGTCATTGGAAGCGTAACTATAAGGCCTATCAAGATTCTCTCAAGGAGAAGAAGCAAGCTGATGCTTCTACTTTAGGTATTCATATGATTGAAATTAATACTTATTCTATTACTTCAAAACAATCTTGGGTATTAGATACCGGATGTGGATCTCATTTATGTAATGATCTACAGGGGCTTAGAAGCTTTAGAAGAGTTGGAAAGGCAAAGATATGTTTGCAGTCAGCTACTGGACAGAACATCTCTACAACAGTTGTGGGGACTTACTATTTGCCTCTTCCTAGTGGATTAGTACTGGAATTAAATAATTGTTATTATGTTCCAGCTTTATCCAAAAGTATTATTTCTTGCTTGAAGAGGCAAATCTCCTATCTTGCATTATTTATATTGGTTTTCATGGATTAATGATTAAAATAGCACAAATCAGTAGAGCTAACAAATTTACAAGTAAAAATCAAAGAAATAACAAATTGAGTAAAATGAAGACATATAAAGGATGAACAAAAATGTTAATAGTAAATTCATGGCAATCAACTCTATGCAAATTTACATAAAATTAATCACAACAAATGAAATACATGATATAACAAGGAAAAAAAATCACTAAAAATAAGATTTAAACAAATAAATTAAGAGTTAAAGGAATGTTCTGTAGCATTTTCTTACATCAAAATGGTTGGGTTTGCATTTTGGTGATTTTGGTGGTATCTTAGTGTTGTTCTAATAGTACTTGGGAGAGTCAAAGTTGACTGACAGTCTAATGTCCATAAGTCAACTATTGAGTTATGAATGCTAGGCTCGCCTAATTTATCCGTTTTCTTCCCCTTTTGCTCCATGACTCACTCTCTTACATGTTTGTATGTTGTTCCTTTATTTTGGCCAGATTTTTCCTTTTCTTTCATGCTTATATTTTTGTTTATATCATAATCATTTATTATATTTTTCTATTTATGCAATATTTCATATTATTATTGTTATTATTGGCCATATTTTATTGATATTATTTATATTCATTATTTATATTTAATATGTATTACATACCATGTTAATTATTTATCCTCATTAATTTATGACATCATGTATGTATTTATATTTATGCATTTATTCATTTTTCTTTTATTTAATTGTTTACGTATAATTTTTTATTCGCAACTTATTTAAATGTTTCAACATAATTTTTCTTAATAGATAGAATCCTAATTTTTCTTAAATTCACACAACAAATTATTCTTTCATAAGATATCTATAAGGGAACCAATGTTCCCATATAAATTGATTACCATAATAAATTTTATGATTTATGTATGATTTTATCTTTATGTTTTTTTTATATTTTTATTACTTTCTATGCCATGTTTTACCACTTTTGATTTAATATGTTTTTTTCACCATTTTTCCAACATGCTTGAGTGCGTATTTATTTTTCTAGCATGATCACTTGTATGAGAAAAGAGATAAAATAATTAATTTTGAAAACTCATTTATTTAACAATAGTTAAAGTATAGATAAGAGTGAGGTCCCTAACTATATCTAGTTTTGGCCTCATAAGGTTAGAACTCATATTCCAATTTTTATTTAAAAACGATTCCATAATACCTACCTTGTGGTGCCCAATGGATGCCTCTGTAGGCTGATCGCCAATAATGGAATAAGGGTACTTTAAGACACTAGCTCATACCTTTTTTGAGGCCTAAGATTTGGCAAATTGGATTGAATCCCTATCCATTATGAAATGACAAGCCTTCGTAAGTTAATTAAACAATTATCTAATTTTAAGCTTTAAAAGTGGTCTTTTGAGAGCAAATCGGATGCCATCGAAGGTTTAGCATGCATCATATTGGCGACTCCACTAGAGATTTATGAGACTTTACTTTGAAAGTACCTTGGTTGATTTAATATAAATAAGTTTAGAGATTAAGATGTTTTATCTTTTTTTTTTCAAAATAAATTACATTGCATTTATGCTAGGCCCTTAGAATTAAGTTAGATGTCCATCTTTTAACCCTGATGCATTCTTGAAGCACTGCCCTATGTTCACTCAATGTAGTGAAGTGTTAGGAAGAACCACCAATCAATGCCTCATACCTTTTGATATATCAAATAGTAACCCAATCGGTCTTCATGCTCGTAATAAGCCAGATCTATTGGTATAGACCATGCTTAGGTAGTGTAAAAATTGGATCCTAGTGAGGCTTTTGTTAGGATTTCCTAATGAGGAAGATTGCTCTTTGAAAGTTAGCGAATCAAGGATTCTGAGATCTTTTCCATATTGTAAAACCCTTTTGAAAAATGTTTTAAAGTGTTTTGTGCGTTATTCGGGCACTTGAGGGAAATTAATGGTTAAGTAATGAGAAATACTCTCAATAAGGGGGTTAACGATCATTTTCAATGACTTTTTAGCCCTGCACACCTATGAAATTAGAAAATATTTTAATTATTCAGCTAGTTGCCCTTTTGTCTACCATTTTTAGGTTACACACCTGTGCAAACCATTTGCACGGTTGTGCATGTCAACGAATCTGCTTTTTCGGTAAGTTAACTATCATGCAAACTTCTTATATAGCCATGCAAGTAAAAAGTAGATCAAATTTTCATAAACAATTTAACAAGTTAGATGACATTTTTTGGGTTGGCACACTCGTGCAATGCTTCTTATATAAGGTTTTGGCCAATCACCTTTCAAAAAGGTTGAAAATGTTGAGATTAGAAGCTTTAAAAGTTAGGAAACGCTTTTTCTTTAAAAGGTAAAAGTGAAGTTTCTTGTTCAGAATAAAACAAAAGCTTTTAAAGTTTAAAAGTGCTCTTTTAGGACTTAGTTCCTTATTTTGGAATAGATTTTTCATCTATTTCAATACAAAAAAGATCGAAGAATTCAACATTCGATGATCTAATTGAATACGTGTACTAAAGGTAATATAAGAAGTCTTTTCTCCTTAATTCAATTTTCTATTAGTATAAAGTTTATGCATCTATTATCTTAAATGATATAAACCATATTTACTGATTATTTATCGCATTTGGTCACATATATATTTCTAAATAGATTTAGGTTGTGAAATCCTTTCTAAAGATATTTTTATTATGTGATAGAAATTATTAGACTATCATTTTAAAATTCCTTTTAATATATTTTAAAGTTGGTTTCCTTGGAATTTTTGATTTAAAGATCTTTTGTATGTCTTGTGACCTCGTTTTGCTCCCTTTTGGATTAGTTGTTTGACAAGAACTTTATTTTAAAGGAAAAGGAAAACTACACCATTATCGATAAGTACAACCATACATCATAGGATGCACACAAGTGCATCTTTTGATATACGTCCAAAATATATTTTCTTCTCTTTTAAAATAAATGAGTCAAGCATAGGTTTTTGATGTGCATCAGGGCGTTCCACGATGTATGTTCAAAAACTCTTTCATTTACTTTTCCTTTGTTTGATTACTTTAATTTCCTTTTTTAGTACTTGTTACTATTGTTGTTATTGCTATTATTATCATTATTAGTTTTGTGGATAACCTTTTATGAGTTCAGCTGGGTAAGTGTTATAGGTGAGTTCACATTCCCTTTTCTAATTACAAAATGATTTTCTTTATCGTGTAATGGAACATTTCACAAAAATACTTGTATTAAAGAATTGGCATTTTTTGTTAATAAAATCATACCAAAGTCCTACTTCTTGCCCAGGAAGCTCACACATAAAAGTTAGCTTTTAGTAATGTAAAAGAGTTTGTACATAACTAAATAATAGGGGACATTTATTAATAAAACATAGACTGGCAAGTCCCTGTCTTTAAATCTCACAATGAAACACTTCTTTATAATACATATGTTAGGAACAATGTCTTAATCAAAAGGATCACAATAAATTGGCTAATATATAGATGCATATTTTAACACTTTAATTTATGCCATGATCTACCCCTTTCCTACATTCTTAGGTATGCCTTTAATTTATTTGCTCACTCTAATCTCACATGTAAGAAAGGATATAATGTTATTAATCTAAAAGCCATTATGTCACATTTGTCAAAGGTAAAAATAAGAGTAAGTTTTAAACTCTCTCTATGTTTTGGCCTCACAAGGTCAGAACATAATTTCCAAATGTTCTAATGGGTGGCGACTCCATATATCAACCTTGTAGTGCCCAATAGATGCCTTTCATTGGTCGATTGCCAATGATGGGTTAAGGACACCCAAAAATGCTATCTCATACCTTTTAAAGATTAAGACTTGGTTAGTTGAGTTGAGTCCTTTTACTATCATGAAGTGACTGATCAGCTAGGGAAATAAAACCTTAACCTATCTGAACTCGAAAAGCGAGATCAAGTTACCAAGTTAACGTTTAGGTGATCTATGACATGAAGATTATTCAAGGGAATGAAGACAAGTCTTGACTTTGTTGCTTAATGAGACAAAAGGGCAAAAGCTTTTCCTCCTTTTTGATAGAAGATCTATCCTTTGGTTTTGAAGGAGTATTCAAGGAAATCCATCGTGCATCATAGTGCAACTCTATTAAAGATTTTGAGACTTTTCTCTGAAGCTACCTTCGATTTATGTGACATAAAAAGGTATAGGTTAATAAATTTTATCTCTTTTTGAAAATTGCATTAGAATCATGCTAAAGCCTTAAAAGAAGTTAGGCAACCCAACTTTGTTACCCCGGTGCATTTTTGAAACACTTCCTTATCGTTCAGTTAACCGAGGATAGTGTTAGGGAAAATCACTAAGCCATGTTTAATACCTCTTGGTATATCAAATAGTGATCCAACTTATCATTATGCTCATTATGAGCTAGACCTACTTGTAAGGACCATGCTTGGGTAGCCTTGTGATCGAGTACCTAAACCAAAGCCTATGTAATGGCATAGAAATCTCCACTAAAAATTCTATAATAATTTTACATCACTTGTGATATGGGTTGAGTATTAAGTATATTTGAATAAACCCAGATGTCTACTTATAATCCCATTTTGATTTTTTAGGTGTCTCAAATATGTATTAATCGAAACCTTTTTATGTGCTTTTGCTTAAGGAGTGTTATGCTATCAAATTTTACAGTACACCATACGTGTCCAATAGGATCCCCTATTGACCCATGGACTAAGCCCAACTAGGAAGAAGAATTTGACCATGTATGTGGGAGCAATAAGGTGAAGAGGACTCTTACATGTGGTTGTTAATGCTGCATCTCGCGATCATGCATTTACACCAACTCATACATCATGCTGACAACCTTATTTTGGTAAAGCTATCATTACCTAAGCGGTTTTGAGGTTCAAGTAATCATTTATCTAAAAAGTGGTTTTCTGAGGAAATAAGGGAATTGGTATCAAGTTAGGGTTCAAAATTGGATCTGAGTTAGGTGTAAATAGTGCATTGAAATAGTCTATAAAATGGCTTTCAGAATAGTCAAAGAGGGAAATCATATCTAAGGTCACTCCACCATTGATTTTTCTGGTTGCTAGGATGTGGATAAGAGCATGGATGACCTTGAAAGGAAGATGATGTCTGCTAGTTTTATAGCCAGTCTAGCCTCAATTTTCACTACTTAACCTGCTGCATCCACTATTGCTCAAGTTAAACAAACCACTATCGAAGGGATTCCAGCAATAGTTTTTATGGCACCCCTATTAGTAGCAGATGTTAGAAATGTGGCTTCACAAGAGATTGAAGGAGATATCCCCCAAGATGGTCCTGAGTATAACTTTATAACTAATGAGGAGGAGGAATTATAAGCCTCTTAAGCATTGAAGAATTTTATCCCTAAGGAAGAGAATCTCATTATGAGAAAGATGGAGGAAAAGTTGGAGGCTTTAACTGGGATGTTGTCAATCAGGAAATGGGTTAGCCCTAAAGATATTAACTTGAATGGTGAGGATGCTTTACCTAGCCGATTTAAGATGCTCAATTTGATGAATTTTAATGGTACATTTGACCCTCTGGTTCATATCAAGCAATGCATCCTACTCATGAAAAAGACTACTTTCACTAGAGGCAGAAGATGGACTTTTTTTTGTCTCAGCCTTGTGGGTCTCACAATTAATTAGTATCATAGTTTCGATAGAAACACTAAGGAAGATTGGAAAAGGTTAATAGAGGAGTTTTTTTAAGTAGTATGGTTGCAACAGCCATATAAAGGATACTTTGAAGGATATAAAGCTATTATAGTAAAAATTAGAGAGTCCTTCCATGAGTACCTCGCTCAGTAAGGGAATAGAGTGATGTAGATGAAAAGGATGCTGAAAACACTAGATCAAATTTAATTATTCATTCAAAATGATAGTCCTTACTTGAAAGATTGGCTTAAAATGAAATGGTTAAAAGATTAAGAGTCTTTAAATGATATAGTAATCGAAGCCAAAAAAGAATATCTGGTAAAAAGGCTAGCTCTGTAACCTTAAACAATGGTAGTTACAACAACAATAAATGGAGTTTTGAAAGCTTGGGTTTCAGTAAAAAAACTAGTAATAGTGGCGGAAGTGGAGGTAACACTGGTAGAACTACTAAAGTGTCAACTTAGGGGTCAATCAAAGATATTATTTGAATTTGGTAAAATAATTGTCATAGTGCTATAATCGATTGATAAAAAAAGGAAAATTACAATCATTGTTGCCTAAGCCCATAAAGAGTTAGGGCCAGCCAAGACATGAGTCAAATTGGTATTGTGCTTATCATCAGTACACAGGGCTTGAAGTTGATTACAATTGAACTTTGAGATATTGTGTCCAAGATTTGATTGATTCCAAATAGTTACTTGACCCCGATGGTTGATATTTGGGTTTAGGTTAGCAAAATGGTATGTTCTTAGGGATTTGTGTGGTAATGAGTACTTGATATCACCTGTAAGGCTCGAGAAAATGATAGCAAACTGATGCAAGTGTAGAAGAATCAATAGCAATGGGAAAAGTAGGGGAATTGGTTCAATTGGTGGACCTATAGGAAACTTATCAAAATGAGATGGAAATAGCGAATGAATACATAGTTTAAGCCATCAAAAGAAGTGTAAGAGTTAAGCTAGAGGTTGAAAGACAATAGAAGCCCATTGTGCCCATAAAAGACCAATCCATAAAGGATAATCTTATCCTCAAGCAACTTAAGAAGATACCAACTTAGATTTCTATCTGGGGTTTGTTAAGGTAATCGCCTTCCCATTGGTAAAAATTGGTGAAAGCTTTGTGTGAATTTGTAGTTCCTGCAATCATATCTTTGTTTGAACTACTAGAGATAGTGAAAGGAAATTCTAAAGATAAGATTGTGTTCACTAATACAGACATGCCCATGGAAGGAAGTTAGCATATCCACCCTTTATATATTAGGGCTGAGGTGAATGGCAAGCATACCACCCGTGTGATAATGGATGATGGCTCTTCTATCAATACATGTCCCTTCACGACAATGGCAACCTATAGTATTGATGAAACCATGCTCACTAAGTTTAGGCTCACTATAATGGTCTATGACAATTCCAAGAGGCAAGCTACTGGCACTTTTAGAGTAGTGGTAAAAATGGGGCCTGTTGAGATAAAGGCAAAATTTGTAGTGCTTTATATACCAGCTAATTTCTCTTTGTTATTAGGACGACCTTGGTTCCACAAGTTGGGATGAGTTTCTTCAACCCTACACCAAATGATTTTCATTTCACATAAGGGATGTATGGTCGCTATCAAGGTAGCGAGGGAGAATTCAGTCTCTACACTAAGCATAACTAATCAACCATTTAATATGTTTGACGTAGCAGGTGTTAGTATGAAGGAAAATGAAATAGATTTCACAAACCCTAGGTCATCAATATGATGAAAAAAATGAGTTATCTGCCAAGTGTAGGATTAGGGAAAAAATTTTGGGGGACTTATGTGGCCATTGCTCTAATTAGACAAAAGGATAAGAGGAACCTACGCTACTGTGTGAATAACATTGAAAAGCAGGCTTACTTGTAGTTAGGAGTAATCCCTCATATCTTAAAAAGCTTTATGCCAACATCTAAGGAATACAGGTACTATAAGAAGGTTAAGCCCATAGTAGTTAAAAGGAAGGTTATCCCTGGGTTTGAGATCTTTGATGATGTTTTTAATTACTAAGCTAGCACCATCAAGCTTGTACTAGGATTTTAGGATAAAGAGATTATAGTCAAGCTAGTTGATTTGGATTTGGGCCACCTAAAGGAGGTATTGCACCTGAATTGATGGTCATGTAGAATAAAAGGAAAGGTATTATTGCATATGAGATTGCAGCCCTTAAGGGAGAAGCTCCACCATCAGCATCTACAGCAGAAGGAGAAAAAGCATCTATCACTACATCAGCCATCCCTAATTTAGAAGATAATTCTTTTGCTGATGTAATTTACATTCCTTAATTATTTTGTGATGATGTACCTTTATCTACTTAAGTTAATAAGATGAATAACTTTGCTTATTTCTGCGATGTCTCATCTAATTGCATCATTCATAATCATAATCATGACTCATTCATATTTGACATTAGCTCAATAAACATGACTCTATTTAATCTTAGAACTAAGGATAACCCCAAAGAGATCTTGATTGCATCCAACATAACTCTTAAGAAGAGGATAAAATTCGAGAGAATGTTAAGAAAAAATTAAAAAGTCTTTGCTTTGACTTATAAAGGCATGCCCAAAATTGATAGAATAGTTGTAGGACACACCATTCAAACATATTTAGATAGTAAGCTAGTCAAGCAAAAACTTCAAAGACTCAAACTAAAATGGGCAAAAATGGTAAAGGAATAAGTGAAGAAATAGATTGAGGCCAAGTTTTTTTTATTAGAGCTCAATATCCTACTTAGCTAGCCAATGTTGTCCCTATTGCCAAGAAAGATAGGAAGGTACAAATGTGGATCAACTATCAAGATTTGAGCAAAGCATGCCTAAAAGATGACATTTCACTCCTATATATAGATATGTTGGTTGATAATGCAACAAAGTGCATGATGTATAATTTTGTCGATGGGTATGCGGGGTACAACCAGATTTTAAACAAGATAGTGGATCGAGTAAATACTGCCTTCATTACTGAGTGGGAAACTTATGCATACAAGGTTAAGCCATTCGAGTTGAAAAATGCAAGGGACAGTTATCAGAGAATGGCTACTAAGATCCTAAATGACTTAATTTATAAGAAAGTTGAGATGTATATAGATGATATGATTATCAAGTTGATTACTAGGCAAGGACATTTTAAGGCTTTGGAAAAGTTCTTCCAATGGATTAATAAGTATAACCTCAACCTTAACCTAAAAAAGTGTGTATTCGGAGTTACCTTTGGTAAGCTATTAGGGTATGTTGTCAACCAGAGGGGGAATAGAAGTAGACCTAGATTAGGTGAAAGCCATCTAAGAAATGCCTATGTTGAAGAAAGAAAAAGAAGTTAATGGGTTCTTAAGATGAATTCAGTACATTAACCAGTTCATCACCAAGCTTGCCTCCATATATGAGCCAATTTTTAGGCTTTTGAGAAAAAAACTAGTCAATTAAGGGGAATGATGACTGCTAAAAAGCCTTTAATACAATAGAGGAGTAGTTGCTACATCCCTCAATTCTCCAACGACCTAGATTATCAAAATATTTAATCCTATACATTTCAATAGAGCAAAGTTTAGTTATGGCTATGTAAGATAAGAAAGATAAAACCAGAGCAGAGTGCGTTGTGTATTAGCTATGTGAGAAGTTCTTGCCATATGAGGCCAATTATGTAGACGTCAAAAAGATTTTTGTAGTAGTGATATGGGCCTCAAAAAAGCTAAAATGCTACTTCTATTCTTATAAGATTCAGGTGATGGCCAAGCACAATCCACTTAGATACCTTCTATCAGCACCATCTCTACTAGGAAAAATAGGAAGATGGCTCCTACTATTGCAAGAATTTAAAGTGGAGTATATAACTTGAAAAATGATAAAAGGTAGAGTACTTATGGAATTTCTCGCTAATCACCCATTGGAAAGGGATCAAGTTAAGTACGATTTCCCAGATGAAAATGTCATAATCTAAGGTTGTTATGGCTGAATAGTATGTTTAGGGAATTCTTAATGATTTTGTAATTTTTATGTTAATTAAGTATTGATCTATGATAATGAACATGAGAGTGAGTGATTTAAGTAATTAAATTGTTATAAAGATGATTAAAATGGATTATATTATATTAGGCCCGATGAATATTAAGAATAAATTAAAGAATATGCCAAATATTGATGAATAATAAATGCATGTTAATAGTGTTTAACATAAAATGAAATGAAAAGAATGGAAAATGATATAGTTAAAGTGATAAAGGATCTAAATAAAAGAAATTAAAAGTTTAAGGGCAAATTGTAATTTTGCAAAACATAAAGTAAGAAGAATCAAATGGTAATTCAATTGTTCTAAGGACTAAATTATAATTCCATAAAAGCATAATGAATTAAAAATATAGAGTATAAAATTGATGGTAATTTTGCAAATAAGAGTTATCTAAAGGAATAAAATTGTAAAGCAATAAAGTTCAGGGACTAAATAGTAATTTCCTTTTATATAAAAGTTTAAGTGTGAAAAAGAAAGAAACAATGGTAATCCCATACACGAAAATACAAGTGGATGATAAAATCGTAATTTAAGGGATTGCAGGGGACTAAATAGAAATTAAGTCATGTTAAGGATTAGAATTTAAATTACTAACAAATAAAGTTAAATGATATGAAAGTATTCATATTAATAAGGATCTAAGTAAGTAAGATAATGAATAACTATATAATAATATTGTAATGAGTTTTGTGTAAACAAAACAAAGAGAGTAGGGACTAAAAGAAAATGTAAATAGACTGGAAAATAAATAAGTAGATTACAAAGATTGAAATTAAAGTCACTTATGGGGTCAAAAATAAATATAACAAATATGAAAATGAACCCTTATGTGGGTATAAGATAGGTATAAGTAGGAGTTATCCTCATCATGTTAGATGTTGAAAAGATCTTCTTGGCTATGAAATTAGGATTTAAAGTGACCAATAATGAGGCTAAATATGAAGCCTATATATATAGGGTAGAAAACAAAATAGTCTATCAAAGAGGAAAGGCTGATACCCTATGTGGAATATCTAAGAGACCTGAGTAGTTAGATTGAGGCATGCACCTTCAGACGTGTATCACAAGATAAGAATCAGTTAGCGGATGCCCTAGCAACCCTAGTATCTATGTGGGATAACCCTAAAGGAGCAATTATGAGATCGATGGTTATTACAAGTTTAACTAAGTCATGCTTTGAAAACTAATAGGTTATAAGTCTAGGGGAAACCAATAACAAACCCTAGTACCATGACATCCAAAATTATTTGGAGAGCTCTAAGTTACCTAAAGAAGCAATGGGGAAAAATCAGAGGATGATTTAAAAGCTATCAAGTTACTTTGTTAATGTAGATGGGATTTTGTATAAAAGGCAAACCGATGGCATTCAGGTGAGATGCCTGGATGAGAGAGAGGCCAAAAAGGTTATGGAAGAAACTAATACAGGGATATGTAGGGCCAATATGAGTGGTTTAATTTTAGCAAGAAAAATCATACAACAAGGATCCTTTTGGCTGACTATAGATGTTGATTGCTTTGAGTATGTGAAACTATGCCACTAGTGCGAAGAATATGCTAATTTGAGCCATTTGCCTGCATTAAAATTATGTAACATGTCATCACTATTGCATTTTTTAGCTTGGGAGATTGACATCATCGTGGAGATTCATCTTATGGCTTCCAATGGCCATAGGCACATTATGGATGCCATCGACTATTTCACTAAGTGGGTGGAAGTTGAATCCTTCAAAAGACTAGGGGCATAAGAGATGGCTCAGTTCATCGAAAGGAATCTAATCTAGAGGTATGGAGTGCCCTAACACGTGGTATTTGACAATAAGGTTTAATTTCAAGTACTGACCAAACAGATGCTCCAAAAGTAAAAAATCTGATATCATAAGTCCTCCCCTTACTATCCACAGCTAATGGGGATGCAAAAGCTGCCAATAATAATTTGAAGAAGATTATATCCAAAACCATACAAACATATAAAGATTGGGCCAAAAAGTTATTGTTCGCGCTTTAGGGGTTCTGAACCACTATTGAAACTTCGACTGGAGCCACTCCTTCTCCCTTGTATATAGCTTAAAAACAATATTGCCTGTAGAAATTGAGCTACAATCACTAAGAGTTGCCTTAAAAGCAAAGTTTCCAGAAATAGAATGGCAAAACATAAGATGGCACAATTCAACCTGCTAGATAAAAATTAGATAAGAGCTTTTTACCGCAATCAATTGTACTAGAATAGGTTAGCCCAGTTTTTTGGTAAGAAGGTCGAAGGTCATCATGTGAAAGAGGACAACATGGTATTCAAGCAAATAAGACATAGCTTGTCTGACTACAGAGGAAAGTTCATACCAAATTGAGAGGGCCCTTTTATGTTAAAGAAATTACTGCCTAAAGGAACAACTATTCTCATAGATAACAATGGGAATGAGTTTAAAGAACAAGTCAACATTGATATATTAAAAAGGTTCCATGGCTAGGACAAAAATAAAAGAAGAAAAGAATAACCTACGGGTCAAAAAAAAAGTAGCCTTGCTAAAATTAGGCACCCTACTAGGGTGAAAACCAAAAAAGGCATTGTATACAACAATTAAGGGTTGAGAAAAAATAGTCAATCAAAAAAACCTACGAGGGTTGATTGACGATAGGGGTTGGATGCACCTAAAGTGCCACTACTCGAGATTAAATGAAAGCTTGTGTTTTTGCATTGAATATCATTTTGTGATTATTATTATGGTGGGATCATAATTAGATGAGAATATATGAATAATCTAAGTCAAGCACATCAATTAATGCAAAAGCAAAAGCATTATTCATTCATTCAGGAAACAAAGCAAACAAATAAAAAACAAGCTAAAGATAAAAGCATTGTCCTGCGACCTACATGATAAACACACATTATATTACATATTACATAAGTCCTTCCTCCCAAGAAGATGATCAAGCTTCATCTCCCCAACTGCTACCTCCTTTAGCTTGGTCCATCAGCAAAAAAACCCTTGTATTGTGTGCCTTTATAACCCAGGAATTGTATTGAAAACTAATTTCAAAGTCATAAACATTAGCGAAGAGATATTGGTCTTGAGTGGTAAACACCTCTAAATGTAATGGTAGCTAGTGACAAAAGTTTCGATAAACTCTCCTCTTTTAAAGTTTAGTGGGGCATGTACAATTTCTTACTTCATGCCGAACTATCAAGCATAGCATATAGTAATAAAGAAGGTCATCATACATAGACCACAAAAGGGAATACAGCCAGAGCTACCATCACAAGTCACATACTCTAACCTTTTCCACAGGCAAAAAAAATTCACCCTCCACTCGACCACCAAACTTAACCATATTATACCTTCTTCCATAAAGCCTACCTAGTACTAGCATATATGAGTGCGAAATAACCTTAAGCAGTATGCATTTATCACATGAGAAAGGGACTCGAAAAACATTTTAAGTTTCTCATGTAACAAGATATAACAAAAAAGAGTAAGTATAAAAGTCACCAGAATGGTTAGAGTCCATTTCAAGCAAAAGTTAGGCACAGGGTTATGTGAAAATCTATAAAAGGCACATTTTCCTCAAAGAAAAGCTAGTGTTAAAACCCACAAAGGGTGTCTACCTTTAAATAAATGACTACAAATACCTGAAGCAATAATAAGGTACTAGTGAATAGAGTAGTAGGGTCTGCATACATAGCGTATAGTCCAAACAAGTTTTCAGCCAAAATTGGGGGAAAAGGGGTCAACTCTTCACGTATGTCATTGATAACATCAAAAAGCCTATGATCCTGAAGATGCCACCTTTACTAGTTATAACTAAGTAATGGGCTAGCCACATGAAAAAGGTGGCTCCAATTGAGTATGTCTCATTTCTATTGAAATAATAAAGGCTATTAAAGAGGACAATTAACACAATAGGTTTCTATGGGTCCTCAAAAACTCAGAGGTTAGAAAAGTAAATCCCTAAAGTATGAACCACTTCTTAGGGATAGTTGGGTACACAGTTGGGCACATAAGGAAGAGTGTTTAGTGTAAAGGGAACACTAAGGATGGCTGCAAATTCTTCTTTCAAAGGGCATAGTTTTACATTGTTAAAGCAAAAGACATGAAAATGGGGGTCCCAATATTGGGTAAATGCCACAATAAGGTCTTTATCGAGTTTCACCTTGTGAAGAAATTGTAAATTGGAATAAGGAGATAGGATTAGATTGTCCCAAGTGAAATAATCATCCAGCAGTAGGGCCTAACTTTAAGAAAAAGGAGTTATATTTTGTAAAATAAAGAAAGATGAGAGGAGGAAAAGAGAAATAATAGGTAGTATATACACATCATGGACCCCGTAAAATTGGTATAGATGACGTAACAACAAGTAGCTAGATACCAAGCATTGACCAGAGTCTGTACGCTACCCAGTCAACATGTTTAGAGGGTTATTAAGACATTTGGGGTTGCTAGAGGAGGCCAATGAGCTCTTAGCTCAGGTGGGATCGATCCGGTTATATGTAAGAGCCTATAGGACCTACCTTGACACAACCTAGTAGTTTTTGGGCACCTTCCATTACTTGGGCTAGTAGAGGCCAGATACAGAGGAAGGTATCATCACTTATTGCATATTAGGCTAGCCTATATCTATGACTCGCAGGCATTTTGCCTAGAATTTGGTTTTACCGATAGAGTAGGAAGTGGTCCATCAGGATAGGTTAATCTTGTGACATATATGGGAGGCCATAACATACCCAAGGATTTCTTATGGTTAAAGGAGGGAAAAATCCACCGTACTAAGATCATTTTTATTTTGATATCTTCAAAGGGTACTTTTCTACTCGTACTTAGGGAGGACAGATAGTTTGATGACCATTAATGTAGCCAAGATTTGTAGGATATAAACATGATTGTAAGTTGGTAGGTGGACCTGAGCCATACCATACTAGAGCACTTAAGGAGAGTACAGATCAACCAAGATAGGAGATGATGATAGGGGGCCTTGTCACTATGTTGCTTTTGGCAGAGGGGCTGCCCAAGCATATGAAGGGCCCATCAACTGGTGAGGGTATTTACTTAGATAGAGAGGCAGTATTTGACATACACCTAGCTAGAAGGGATGATAATACACCCTATAGGATCAGGTTGTTCACCTTTAAGGAGACATCTAAGGTTTCTATCAACCTCGTGTATAGGAAGAGGATTCCCAGCAAGCACAACATGACTAAGAGCAAGATATGGTATAGTCTTAGAGAGCAATATGAATACACTAGGCCCAAGGCTTAGAGAGCAGGAAGTAACTTTTACTAATTATTTTATAGGTTAGGCCTACCAGGAGCTAGCCAAGGCATAGGGCATGTAGGCTTTCCCTACCTTTCAGTATGATCTCCCGCTATGGGACTATGGTCATTTACGTGCCATATCATTCTCATCACCTCCTCCACCATAGGTATACATACTTATAGCTCATTTGGATGTTATACGGTATAGTCTTTAATGCATGAAAGTAGCTTAGACTACTATAACCACAAACATCTAAGTGATGATCAGGAGTAGGCCCGACACTATGAGCTCTACCAGAAGAGATTTGATGACATCCAGGCCTATCAGTGCTAGCTAACCATAAACATAGCCAGGTTAGAGATAGAGACTCAGTAAGCTAATACTAGTGTTCAGAAGGCTAGAAAGAGCATTCAAGCACTTGACATAATACTACACATGGTAAGCAGCAAGGTCATAAAGGCTCAAGATGAGGTACAAAAGATGATAGAGAAGCTTGATATTGACTTTCAAGCATATGTCATAAACATAGATGGGACGATCCAGCATTGCCTTGATGCACAGGTAATAGACTTATCTAATATATGATAAGGATAGGATTCGTAGTATAGTTCCCTAGTGAGTTTCACAATCCTATCACTATTGACCCTATGAGAAATACTCTTAATAGGGGGGTTAAAAGTCATTTTCAATGAATTTTTAACCTTGCGCACAAATTTAAAGGGGTTGCACACCTATGCAATTAGAGAATATATATTTAAATTATTTGGCCAATTGCTCACTCGATTGCCATTTTTGGATTGCACAATAATGCAAACCTTTTGCACGACCGTGTATGTCAAAAATCTACTTTTTTAAGCAAGTTAACTCTTGTACTTGATTTGCAGACCCATGTAAACCTTTTGCACGGCTATTTAAGTAAGAAGCAGGTTAACGTTTTAGAAATAATTTGACAATTTACCTAAATTGTTTTTTGGGTTTGTATACCTGTGCAACCTGGTCGGGTTGTCGACGCCCTCCAAAAATAAATACTGATTCACCTAAACTAACTTGTAGAAATAGTGGAACCAGGTCGAATCCCAAGAGAACTATGATGATTAATTTCTCAATGTTGAAAAACAAAAATATAAAGTAAATGGGGGGTTTTGAATCTTTGGATTAAAACTAAAAGTTAATTAACAAGAAATTAATAGAAAGCAAAAAACAAATATTGAATTAAATGAAAATCAATCTTACCAAACTTCCAATTCAAAGGCGTAAATCTCATCCAATTGTAACTTTGATCATAGACTTAAAGATTAATTTCGCAATCCAATAACTTAGTCTACTTAATTGGAAAGCCGTAGAAAGTAATAATTCTCCTAATGTAATTGACTCAAACAAAGCATTTAAAATCAAATCTTACCATTAATTTAACTGGGCACAATAGCGTTCCATATCAATTCAATGATAGCATTAAGAATTTAATGAGAATGACTAAGACAAATATTAACTGATCGAGATAGCTACAATTCAATTAACTTTGCATCTTTATTTCCCTATAATTTATTATGCAAGCTATGTAACTCGGAAAGCCGAAATCACACACACATAAGCTAATTCCTTGCTACTAAAATCAATCATTCATGACAATTACGGATCACAAACTCATGGATAGCAATAGAAAAATCAATATTGAATTAAGGCGTCAAGTTAATCAATACAAATAATTCGTAGAAATTAAGAACAAGGAAATAAGAATTACTTAGATTGAAGAAATCCTTGTTGAGTTCAAAGCCTCACAAAATTACAATTGGAATCAATTCACCCTTGAATTAGAAGCCTAGCTACTCATGTTCTCCATCAAAAACATTGTAAAATAGAAGAAAATAGAATTCTGGAAAAATCCAAGCCAAGCCGCCATCTCCCCCCGTCCTAATAAAAATTGCTCCTTTTATATTTTTGAAAGGAAGAGTTTTAACCTAACTCTACTTCCTCCTTTAGTAGTATCCAATAGAAGCAAAAGATTTTTCGTTTAAGAGTTTGACCAATCCTTGTGTGCCTTGGAGAAACACTTCAATCGATGGAGTAGGATTTCACTTGGTAGAGTAGCCATTTTACTCTAGCTCCAACACTCCACCGAGTGGATTTACACTCCACGGAGTGTTAAGCCTCTGCCCAAAACGTGAGAATCATTCTTTCTTTGCCAAGCCAAACTTTCATTCAAGCCCTTCAAATTTTCCTTTCTTCTTTCAATTAAGTCCTAAAAATACCAAAAATGCTTAATTAGACAATTAAAACATCAATTGAAGATACTAACTATTAAAACAACTAAATTAACATAAAACTATCTTAAAAATATAGTAAAAACACATTAAAATATAGATAAATTCACATTTATCAAATACCCCACACTTAACTTTTGTTCGTCCCCGAGCAAATTTGAACAAACCCACTTCTCAGAATAATCAAACTCAAAATTAGATTTAAACAATTCAAGATTAAATTCAACAATTAACAAGATCACTCAATAAAATCATGGCTAAAACAAACTCAAATGAGGAGATAAGAACCAGTGTCCATATGTGAAAGACCAAAACAATTTAAGCAATTTTCAAAAACAAACCACCAATGCATCTTATAGTCAAGCTTAAGAATTGAAGTATACTAAGTACACTTAAGGTTTCGCACTTGAAACTCTAGAAACACTATAGGCCTCTCCTTTAGCATCGGAACCCGAAGGTCAGCTCCGCTAAACAACTCAAAGAAAAACATAGAATCACTTAGGTCTTAATTGGGTTGTAATGAGGTTTTAAGGTATTGGCTATTAAAGAATGGGCAAAAGATAATCAAAGAGAATTAGCCACTCTTTACTTGAATAAATCACGTCTCTACCTTTTCAAACTAATAAGCACAGTTCCCTTGTCAAGCTTGTTTATTGACATTCTAAAGCAATGAACAAACCTAAAATAGAAGTAATAGGACTGAAATTCCTCTCTATTTTTTTATTTATGAGAAGTCCCAATTTCTTTTCCTTTTTAACACCCTACACTTAAAATTTTGCCATATGCTAGCTTTATTTTTTTCTTTGAAATTATTAGCTTCTTTTTGCTGGCAAATTACATAAACAGGGGTAAAACAAGGATATTTATACAAGCACTTGACTTCATCACACAATTCTCGCCTCAAATGATGCAATCATTCCTATTACACTTAATTTAAATGCCCAATAAATGTAAACCTATCCAAATCTAAAGTGGCCAATTCTAGAGGGTAGATAAAAGCTTTTAGGCTATATGGTTTATGATGAGTGTAACAAAAACAATAGATATGGTACGCTTTAAGCATACCTCATTAAGCTTAAATTGGCTAACAAAGGTCAATTGTATCAAAAGGGTAGGAAAATAGTCTTTTTATTAGCTCAACAAGAAAAATCTGCCTAGATCACTTTCTAAGTTGCTTGAGTTGCTTTTATGCTTCGAAAGGTTATGAGGAAGGTTCTAATGTCCAAAAATTCCTCGCTCAACTATTTCAATGCACTGGTTTTTTTTTTAAAGTTCAAAAACTGGTCTTTACATTTTAAATGTTCGGAAACTAATAATTATAAACCAAGCTGAGTAATGGATTAGCTTAAAATTTCAGTGAACAACCTACTTGCCTTACTGCTAAATCATAATCTTGATTATTGCACAATCTAAATTTAAGTTCAATTTGTTCAAATTCTAAGAAGAACTGGGGCAAACTAAGCTTTATGTAAGCTAAGTGATACATGCTAATTAACTATGTATTCGAAGGACAAAAACAACTAAGTAACCCAGAACTAGCAATTATTCATATCATCACTGAGTTAGTTACAGCACCAAGTTGCTCCTAACATTACTATTACACACCAAAAAGTAAACTAAAAATTAAAAACAAAACATAAAACATAAGAACATAAGTGTTTTCATGATATAAAGAAAAAGGAAAAGTAGACTTCCTGGATTTAAGCAATGCTTTTGAGCTCAGAGAAGCGCTACCCCCCTCACAAAAGGTTTTGCTTTCCACAGCAACTCAAACTGGATTCACTCGGATGGCGGAGGCGGTGGTGGTGGAAAGTGCCTCCAAAACTCAACATTGAATCGTTCAAAGTCTTTGTGCAGGTCACCAATATCGTCTCGCATATTATCTAGCCTTCCTATGACCTGATTCATGAAAGTCACAAGTATTGGAGGAACTTCTGGCTGTGCAGGAGCTGGGGCAGCGACTGGAGCAGGAGGCTATTGTGCTGGACCTGCTGGTTCGGGTGCAACATCTCCGGGTTCCTTTTCACGATTTTGACCAATGGTGATTAACTGCAAATACTCATCTTGGGTAGACCAGTGCCTCCTGGGTTGCAACACTAAAATTTTCATTCGAGTTAGCATATCATAATCAAGGAATTTGGTCTTACCGAGGGATTGCCGCCTATCCATGTGGCCCACATGGTCAGCCATTATTGTTGCTACCCATCCCAAAGATGTCTTTTTGATTTTAGAATTCTTCTTTTGTAACTCCTCAATTTTACGGGATAAAAGCACAGCACCATTGATCTTAATTCCTTCCACCATACACCTTAGAAGCATACATTCTTCAGCATTAATTGCACCCATACTGCCAAGACAACTAAAGAATGTGATAGATAAAAATCTATGTAAAATTTGCAATGCATGGCTGCCTAAAGCACGTGCTTTCATCTTGCTTGTCCTGTATTCAATTGGATTGAGGGGATCTAGAATAAATTCCCAGTTCTCTTGATGTGTAGCATTTGGTAACTCTCCTATGGCAATGGTTGGGAATCCCAATTTCTTAGTAAAATCAGGAAAAAGCAAGGAATAGTGGCGCCTACCAAGCTTAAAGCTTACAGTGCCCAAATCCTGTTCATCTTCAAATGTTAGCTTAAAAGAAGCAAAAAATTGTATGGCGATATAAGGGTGAACCTCAGGTCTCTTGGAAATGAATTGTTCCCAGCCAATGTTCTGGATAAGAGGGTATATTTCATCCCAAAGGTTGCCATCTGCAATATCCAAGAAAAACTCACGGAGGTATACCGGCTTCTTGAATTTCATGTTCTTGAAGTACTCATACAATTTTGCATTTTCTTCATCAATGTAGGCAGGAATAGGCTTTGCTGTAGATGTGGATGCTTCCTCAGTTCTTGCTTTTTTCGATGCCACTACACAAATATAATCATGCCAAATTAAATGATATAGTAAAGGAAATCACAAATGGCATGGTTTAAAACTTCAATTGTTGTGCAACGAATGAATTTTAATAGATAAATGGTAATGGAATGCAAATGGGATGAGAAAAACAAATGGCATAATGATGAAAGGATGACTTAAAATTTATACAAATAGTTAAGCTTTTTCCTTTGAATCATTTGATCAAGCACGTTGTGTGCATGACTTTATAAAGCTCTAACCAATGTAATATAAACTATCTCAAACCTAAATTGATATCAAAATACTCTATTACACACACTTAACTTAATGACAAGTAGAACCATCTCAAACCCTAGCAAGAAAGAATGCAAAACCTCACTTCAAAATAGGTACGAGGACAAAACTTTAAGGAATAAATTGAGAATCCAACAAAGAAATAAAACAAGTTAAAGGCACAAAGAAACTTACTTGAGTGATGATGGACTGAAGGAGGAAGATCTAAGAAGCAAAAGTCTTACTCGGTGGAGTAGAAATTAGAGAACCCGAGTAAATATGCTTAGCAACCGGAAAAACGTAGCAAATACAACTGGGTGTGTGAAAAAGTGAAGAGAGGGGGCTTTAAATAGAGGCACGCACGCGACGGAATGAGGGACACTCGGTGGGGTGTCCTTACACTCTACCGAGTATGATTCCACTCGGTGGAGTGTGAATTCTTACTCCATAGATTGGTTACACACTGGACAAATCAACACGATTTTTTTTTAACAAGTAATGACACTCTGTAGAGTAAAAACACACTCTATCGAGTGTGATGTCACTCAGTGGAGTGTGAATTTACTCCACTGAGTGTAAGGAGCCGGCACATAGAAACATAAAACAAAGAAGATTTCAGCAAAAACCAAAGAATAGATTATGTTTGACTCTGCAATTCTTCACCAAAACTTCACTAAAAATCATGCCCTCTCCTATAATTAAGATTAGTAATACTCACCTGATTGAGATTTCATTTTGCAAAAAAATTAAATCAAGGACTAATTGCTTAATTGCTTATGTTTTGCTTGATTTTGATCTTCCTGCACTCTGCTGCTGCTAAAAAAAATTCCAGATGAAGACTATTAAAAGCCTGATGTATGCAGTCCTTTATAACATGAAACACTAGGGACACATAAAAACTTGAGACAAATTTTAAATGGCAAAAACTTTAAACAACATAAACTAAACCTATTGCTAAAATAAAAACTTATTACGAGAAAAAGGAAAAGAAATAGTTCTGAGTTTTTGTTAGTCCTCAGCTCGACTTTTAGAACCGCCTTACTAGTTAAGCGGTACCAGAGTACTGAGGGTCATTCAAATGCATGCTAATGATACATTGAACAATTGCTCCCTTGTGAAAGATTTTCAAGCGATGGCCATTTACTTTAAGTACTTTACCCATGTCTAGGCTTTGAATTTCCACTGCACCATAAGGAAACACATTAGTAACAACAAATGGACCAATCCAGCGAGAACGAAACTTACCGGGCATAAGCTTCAGACGAAAATTGTATAACAACACCTTTTGACCAGTCATAAATTGTTTCCTAATAATCATATTATCATGAAACAATTTAGATTTCTCCTTATAGATTCTTGAATTATCGTAAGCATCCAACCGCAGCTCCTCTAATTCTTGTAATTGCAATAACCTTGACTTACCGGCCTTGTCTAAATCCATGTTACATCGGCGCACAGCCCAATAGGCTCTATGCTCGATTTCCACCGGAAGATGACATGCCTTACCAAAGATTAAATGATAGGGAGACATACCTATAGGAGTTTTGTAGGCAGTGCGGTATGCCCATAGAGCGTCGTCTAAACGAAGACTCTAGTCCTTCCTTCCTGGATTGACTGTCTTTTCCAAAATGGATTTAACTTCTCTATTTGAAACCTCGACTTGTCCATTGGTTTGGGGGTGATATGCAGTAGCGACTCTATGATTCACTCCATACTTCTTCATTAAAGCTTCAACCGATCGATTGCAAAAATGTGTTCCTTGATCACTGATAATTGCTCTTGGAATTCCAAACCTAGCAAAGATGTTAGCCTTGATAAAACCTACAACAGCTTGAGAATCATCAGTTTTGGTGGCTTTAGCTTCCACCCATTTTGAAACATAATCCACAGCCAAAAGAATGTAAGAAAAACCACAAGAAGAAGGCAAAGGACCCATAAAATCAATACCCCATACATCAAATATTTCACAAATAAGAATGGGAATTTGAGGCATTTCATTCCTACGTGATAATTTACCTACCTTTTGGCACTTTTCACAAGTTTTGCAAAATTGATACGCATCTTTAAACAAAGATTCCCAATACAAACCGCTATCTAAAACTTTCCTAGCAGTTCGTTTTGGTCCAAAATGTCCTCCACATGCATAATCATGGCAAAAGGCTAGAATGGATTGAAACTCATTTTCAGGCACACATCTCCTAATTACTTGATCGGAACAAAATTTCCATAACTAAGGCTCATCCCAAACATAGTACTTAAAATCACTTTTTATTTTTATCTTCCTAGATTTACTAAGACCACTAGGTAGACCTCCTGTAACCAAATAATTAACTATGTCAGCATACCAAGGATTTATACCTTTGAGATGGAATAAGTACTCATATGGAAAGTTATCATTGAGAGGAATTTCATCTTCTTTCCTTATCAATCGACTTAAATGGTCCGCAACGGAATTCTCCACTCCTTTTATATCCATTATCTTTATGTCAAACTCCTGGAGAAGCAAAATCCACCGAATCAGCCTTGGTTTTGATTCTTTCTTGGCTAGAAGATACTTCAAAGTTGCATGGTCAGAATACACAATAACTTTAGAGCCAAGCACATAAGACCGAAATTTTTCTAATGCAAAAACAATTGATAAAAGTTCTTTTTTTGTAGTAGAATAATTGCACTGAGCAGAATTTAAAGTCCTAGAAGCATAATAGATGACATGACTTTTCTTTTCCATCCTTTGCCCTAGAACCGCTCCCACTGTATAGTTACTTGCATTGCACATGATCTCAAATGGTAAGTCCCATCGAGGTGGTTGAATGATAGGCACACTAGTCAGCAATTCTTTGAGTTTATCAAATGCCTCCTTGCATTCCTTTCCAAACTCAAATTGGGCTTCCTTTTGCAATAAATTTGTCAAAGGCAGAGCAATCTTAGAGAAATCTTTTATGAACCTGCGATAAAATCCTGCATGTCCAAGAAAAGAACGCACTTCCCTAACATTTGTATGGTAGGGTAAGTTTGCAATTATATCAACTTTTGCCTTATCAACTTCTATACCACTAGAAGAAATCACATGTCCCAAAACTATGCCCTGAGTAGCCATAAAATGACACTTTTCATAATTTAATACCAAATTAGTTTCTATGCATCTTTTCAAAACCTTGGTTAAATTATCTAAGCAATCATCAGATGAATCCCCATACACAGTGAAATCATCCATAAAAACTTCAATGCAATTCTCAATATATTCGAAAAAATACTCATCATGCATCTTTGAAACGTACCTGGAGCGTTACAGAGTCCAAAAGGCATTCGCCTATAAGCATAAGTTCCAAAGGGGCAAGTGAATGTTGTCTTTTCCTGGTCTTCTTGCGCAATGGGAATTTGATAAAAACTTGAAAAACCATTAAGAAAACAAAAGAAAGACTTTCCAGCCAATCTCTCTAACATTTGATCAATAAAGGGTAGAGGAAAGTGATCTTTTCTAATAACTTGATTAAGCTTCCGAAAATCTATACACATCCTCCAACCATTTTGCACATGCATAGGAACAAGTTCATTATTCAAATTTCTTACCACGGTTATCCCGATTTTCTTTGGAACAACATGAATTGGTACCCATTCGCTATCCGAGATTGGATATATAATACCTGCATCTAGCAACTTGAGAATCTCTTTCATCACAACCTCTTTCATAGTGGGATTCAACCTCCTTTGTGATTCTCGAGATGGTTTGGCATCTTCTTCATGTAGGATTCTGTGCATACAAATGGACAGGCTAATGCCTTTAATGTCAGCTAAGGTCCAACCAATTGCAACCTTGTACTCCTTCAAAATGCGAACTAAATTTTCCTCTTGCTCTTTTGTGAGGCCTTTAGAGATGATCACTAGCAAGGTTTCACCTTCACCTAAATACATATATTTGAAGTGTTCTGGTAGAGATTTCAACTCTAGTTTTGGTGCCTACACAATAGAAGGTAGCATTTTATTAGTGGTAGAAGAGATTTCAGCATTAAAATTTATTGGTTCCGATAGTATTGCTGAAAATAGTTTTTCTACACCAAGTTCCCCGATGATTTTTTCTAAATTAGGTTGTGCGTCTTGTTCATTACCATCACTTTCTTGAGCACATACATCCTGCACAATAGAATCTATTTCATCAATTTGACAAAGAGAATGCACATCATTAGGGTATTTCATAGCATCAAAAATATTAAACTTAACAATCTCTCCATCAAATTCAACGGACAAGGTACCCTCATCTACATCAATTTTTGTCTTTGCCATTTTCATAAAAGGTCTTCCTAACAAAATCGAAGCCGATTTCGAAGAAGGATTACCTTCCATCTCTAAAATCCAAAAGTCTACAGGAAATATAAGCTCATTTACTTGCACCAAAACATCTTCAACAATCCCTAAGGGGTGAATATAAGAACGATTCGCCAATTGAATAACTACATCAGTCCTTTGCAAGTCATTTAATTTCAATTCTTGGTAAACAGAAAGTGGCATTACATTAATCGAAGCTCCTAAGTCTAACATAGCATGCTCAACTTTCTTTTCACTAATCATACATGGTAATGAAAACATACCTGGATCCTTGCATTTTTCTGGCATATTTCTTTGCAAAATTACTGACACATTCTTACTTACCTCAACCTTCCCTTTTTCTTTCATTTTTCTCTTGTTGGTACATAACTCCTTCAATAACTTAGCATATTTTGGAATTTGCTTAACATCATCCAACAAATGAATGTTGATTTGCACTCTCCTAAATGTATCCAAGATCTCATTTTCTTGCTCATCTTCCTTTGGTTTATCTAACCTGCTAGGAAATGGAGGAATAGGGGTGTGACAAGAAAGAGATAAAGGAGGATCGAATGTTACCTTATGCTTTGTTCTAGAGGGAGGTTCTTCTTCATGATCCTCCTTACCTATGTCAGCTTCTTTTGATGGATTGGATCCTGAAGGAATTTCTTTTCCACTTCTTAGTGAAATTGCATTGCAATTTTCCTTTGGATTCATTCTGGTTGTGAAGGTAACTTCCCAGAATTTTGAACTTCCAATTTACTAACTGAAGTGGCCAATTGAGTAATTTGGTTGCCTAAATTCTGAATGCTTGTCCTTGTTTCCTGAATGTTGGCTCTTGTTTCCTATTAAAATTGAAGAGTATTATTAGCAAGATTTTTAACAATATCTTCCAAAGACATACCTGAAGTTGGAGCTTGAATTTGCGTGGGGACTGGAGGTGGTCTAGTGAAATTTTGAGGGAGTGGCCTTTGTTGTCCTCCTTGATTTCCATAGCTAAAATTGGGATGATCCCTCCATCTAGGATTGTAATGATTAGAATAGGGATCATACTTCCTTTGAGGTAGACCAGGAAATCCTCCTACAGCATTGGCTTCTTGTGTAGAGTCTTGTTGTAATGTAGGGCATATATCAATTGAATGCCCTTGCAGTGAGCATATTCCACATGCTTTTGTTGTTTGCAATTGCCCTATAGCCATTTGACGAACTAAAGCAGTTAAATCAGAAAGTTGACTTTTAAGTTCACTTACCTCATTGACTTGCTTGGTAGATCCTCCACTTCTTGTACCGAATTGCTGGAAATTCTCAGCCATGTTAGAAATCAATAATTTGGCTTCTTGAGGTGTCTTGTTCACTAAGGCTCCACCACTTGCTGCATCGATCATACTCCTATCCATTAGTAGTAATCCCTCATAAAAATATTGAATCAGGAGTTGGTCGAAAATCTGATGGTGGGGAAAACTAGCGTACAACCTCTTGAACCTTTCCCAATATTCATACAATGTTTCTCCTGTGATCTGTGTAATGCCATAAATCTCTTTTCTAATGTTGGCAGCTCGTGATGTAGGAAAAAATTTTTCCAGGAATAACCTTTTCTTCTCACTCCATGTAGTGATTGAACCTGACGGAAGATAATAGAGCCAGTCTTTAGCTTGATCCTTCAAAGAGAAAGGAAAAGCTCTAAGATTGATTTGCTCCTCAGTCACACCCTGTGGTTTCATGCCAGAGCAAACAATGTGGAATTCCTTCAAATGTTTATGGGGATCTTCACCTGCACAGCCACAAAAAGAAGGAAGTAAATGAATCAAACCAGATTTTAATTCAAAATCATTTGCAAGGTTAGGAAAAGTAATGCATAAAGGTTGTTGATTCAAATCTGGTGCAGCTAGCTCCTTGAGAGTTTTGTCTGCCATCTTTTCTTCAAATTCTTCAAATATCGAAATTCCACCAATTGTCGATTCTATCTCCAATTCTTCTTTAAGGCGTCTCTTCCTTAATCTAGCTTCTTTTCTCAATCGACGCATTGTCTTCTCAATTTCAAAGGTCTGAGAAGAACGAGTCATAAACAAAAATAGACAAAAAAATAAAACAATGAGAAACTAAAAAATATAGATCCCTGGCAAGGACGCCAAATTTTTGGTCGGGTTGTCGACGCCCTCCAAAAATAAATACTAATTCACCTAAACTAACTTGTAGAAATAGTGGAACCAGGTCGAATCCCAAGAGAACTACGATGATTAATTTCTCAATGTTAAAAAACAAAAATATAAAGTAAATGGGGGGTTTTGAATCTTTGGATTAAAACTAAAAGTTAATTAACAAGTAATTAATAGAAAGCAAAAAAAATATTGAATTAAATGAAAATCAATCTTACCAAACTTCCAATTCAAAGGCATAAATCTCATCCAATTGTAACTTTGATCATAGACTTAAAGATTAATTTCGCAATCCAAGAACTTAGTCTACTTAATCGGAAAGCCGTAGAAAGTAATAATTCTCCTAATGTAATTGACTCAAACAAAGCATTTAAAATCAAATCTTACCATTAATTTAATTGGGCACGATAGCGTTCCATATCAATTCAATGATATCATTAAGAATTTAATGAGAATGACTAAGACAAAGATTAACTGATCGAGATAGCTACAATTCAATTAACTTTGCATCTTTATTTCCCTAGAATTTATTATGCAAGCTATGTAACTGGAAAAGCCGAAATCACACACACATAAGCCAATTCCTTGCTACTAAAATCAATCATTCATGACAATTACGGATCACAAACTCATGGATAGCAATAGAAAAATCAATATTGAATTAAGGCATCAAGTTAATCAATACAAATAATTCATAGAAATTAAGAACAAGGAAATAAGAATTACTTAGATTGAAGAAATCCTTGTTGAGTTCAAAGCCTCACAAAATTACAATTGGAATCAATTCACACTTGAATCGGAATTAGAAGCCTAGCTACTCATGTTCTCCATCAAAAACATTGTAAAATAGAAGAAAATAGAATTCTGGAAAAATCCAAGCCAAGCCGCCGTCTTCCCCGTCCTAATAAAAATTGCTCCTTTTATATTTTTAAAAGGAAGAGTTTTAACCTAACTCTACTTCCTCCTTTAGTAGTATCCAATAGAAGGAAAAGATTTTCCGTTTAAGAGTTTGGCCAATCCTTGCGTGCCTTGGAGAAACACTTCAATCGGTGGAGTAGGATTACACTTGGTAGAGTAGCCATTTTACTCTAGCTCCAACACTCCACCGAGTGGATTTACACTCCACGGAGTGTTAAGCCTCTGCCCAAAACGTGAGAATCATTCTTTCTTTGCCAAGCCAAACTTTCATTCAAGCCCTTCAAACTTTCCTTTCTTCTTTCAATTAAGTCCTAAAAACACCAAAAATGCTTAATTAGACAATTAAAACATCAATTGAAGATGCTAACTATTAAAACAACTAAATTAACATAAAACTATCCTAAAAATATAGTAAAAACACATTAAAAATATAGATAAATTGACATTTATCACAACCCTTTATATATAAGGTTTTGGCCAAACACCTTTCAAAAGGTTGGAAATGCTAAGATTGGATTGTTTAAAAGCTCAAAAAGGCTTCTTATTGAAAAGGTAAAAGTGAGGTTTCTTGTTCAAAAGCAAACAAATGCTTTTAAAGCTTAAAAAGTTTTCTTTTGGGATTTAGTTCCTTATTTTTGAACCAATTTTTCATTTGTTTCAATAAGAAAAAGATACAAGAATTTGATATTTGATAGTCTAATCAAGTAAGTACACTGAAGGTAATATAAAAAGTCTTTTCTCCTTGATTCAATTTTCTATAAATATAAAATTTATGCATTTATTATCTTAAATGCTATAAATTTTATTTACTGACTTATTTATCACTTTTAGTCACATATCTATTTCTGCTTAGATCTAAGTTATGAAATCCTTTATAAGGATATTTTTTCTATGTGATATAAATTATTAGGCTATCATTTTAAAATTCCTTTCAATCTATTTTAAAGTTGGTTTCCTTGAAAAATTTGAATTAAATATCATTTTTTATGTCTTGTGAGCTTTTTTTTATCCCTTTTGGATTTGTTTGTTGAAAAAAAAAATTATTTTAAAGGAAAAGGAAAAGGAAAACTACACCATTATTGATAAATACGATCGTTCAGCACAGCATGCACACCCTTGCATCATTTGATGTTTAACCAAAAGATATTTCCTTTTCTTTTAAAATAAATGAGTCAATTGTTTGTCACTCGATGCACAACAGCACGTTCCACTACGTATGTTCAAAAACTCTTTCTTTTTCTTTTCCTTTATTTTGCTTATTTTATTTTCCTTTTTTGGTACTTGTTATTATTGTTGTTTTTACTATTATTATCATGATTAGCCTTGGGGATAAACTTTTATTAATTTAGCCATATAAGCACTAACAGTGAGTTCACATTCCCTTTTTTATTACAAAAAGGTTTTTCGATCGTATCATGGAAAATGCCTTTAAAATACTTATATTAAAGAATCAAGGCTTTTTGTTAATAAAATAGGACCAAAGTCCTATTTCTTGCCTAGGAAATTCTCGTATAGAATTTAGCATTTCATAATGTAAAAGATTTTATACATAACTAAATAATAGGAGTTGTTTCTTAATAAAACTTAGACTAACAAGTCACTATCTTCAAATCTTATAATGAAATGCTTCTTCATAATCTAAATGTAAGGACTAATGTCTTTATCAAAAGGATCATAATGAATTATATGATTTATTGATGCCTATTTTAATAATTTAATATGTGCCATGATTTATCACTTTTTACGTGCTTGGGTGCACCTTTATTTTATTTACTTACTTTAATCTCACATGTAAGAAAAGAGATAACATCATTAATCTAAAAGCTATTATATCATATTTATCAAAGATAAAAAAAAGAGTGAAGTTTCAAACTCTCTCTGGGATTTAGCCCCTTGAGGTCGAAATACTTTTTCCTAATAAAGGTTGAAACACTTTTTTCCAATATTTTATTGTGTGGCGACACCTTATATCAACCTTGTGGTGCCTAACAAATGCCTTTTATTGGTCGATTGTCAATGATAGGATAAGGACACCTCGTGACATTATCTCATGCCTTTTGAGGTTTGAGACTTGGTAAGTCAGGTTGAGTCCCTTTTCTATCGTAAATCAATCGATCAACTCAAGAAAGGAAATATTAATATATCTAAACCATAAAGTAGGACTAAGTTACCGAGGTAAAGGTGATGTAATCCATAACCCAGTGATTATTTAGGGGAAGAAAGATGAGCAATGTTATTAAAATCAAATCAGATTAGTTGGTTGAATCAGTTTAATCGTGAATCGGTTAGCTAACCGATTGGTTTAACTAGTAAAAATCAGCTAGCAAAAAATGGATTAGATTGGATAAAATCAAAAAATCAACGAACCGAGAAGAACCCGATTTTTTCCTAATTTGCCAAAATATCCCATTTGGTATTATAAAAAAATACATTAATATTGGGCTAATGGGCCTATATATCAAGCTCTATATCTCACCAATCTTAGGCCTCTTAATGTCTTCATTAAATTTTCCAACAATAACCTACTATCTCCAACCTCTTAAAAGGGCAAATAAAGATATCTTAAGGAAATAATAATTATAATATAAAAATTCAAGTTACAAAAAATAATAATGATATAACATTAAAAAAATTAAGAAGTAACTAATAGAATTTCTTTGACCAAAAAATCTAGAAAACAATTTCACAAATATTATTTATTTTTTAACCAAATTATGCGTTAATTATTAAAGAAAAACACACACACAAGCACACACCTTTATCACTCCATAAGGTAAACCTTGTGCATCCAATAAAAATCCATATGTCCATTTAGAAGACATCCTATGATTGATATATTCACTCATATAAAAATAAATAGAAATAATTCAATTAAAACAAAATAAATTAGAAAATGATGACCAATTAAGCCAAGCTTGAGCCAATGACTTTGCTTTTATTGTGGAATCTATTGCATGTTTTTATTATTGAATTACATTAATTTTTCTTCACCTTTCTATCTACTTATATTTCAAGATTCATTAAGAACCATTCGCATGGCCTCACCACTTATTCTTATGCCTTGTTTCAGACATCAAAAATATTATAGGAATAATAAAATTGACTAATACACTGATATTGGACCTTTTTTATATATAAAATAAATAAATAATACAATAACAGGATGAATTTGTTTGAATGTTTAAAACTTATATTTGATAAATGTTTCGTATGTTTTGTAACTTGTTATTAGGATATTTATGACATATATTAAAAATTTTGTTGAATGCTTTTTTTTGTTTAAGTATTTATATAGTAGTATTTATAAAATTATATTAATTAATAGTATTTTTTTTAAAAAAAAACCAGTTGAGCCCGATCGAACCATGAACCCTCAGCCTTGCCATTCTTTATCTGGTTCGATTTTAATAACATTAAAGATGAGTCTCAACTTCATTGCTTGATAAGTCAAAAAGGTAAAAGGTCTTACTCTATTTTGCTTAAAGATTCATCCTTTGGTTCTGAGGAAGTATTCAAGGAAATGTGGTGCAAGTTACAGGTAGCCCTAAATTGTATCACCAGACCAAAAGGCCATGTAATGGCATAGATACTTCCACTAGGGGGCATGCACCATAATACGTTGCTTGTGATGTAGGCTTTTATGTATTAAATAAATTCAAATAAATTTAGATGATCGCTCATCAAAGGCTTTTATGCCTGATGGACACATTTTAATTTATTTTGATTAGATAAATATATAATTTCCAAATTTTTTTTTGCATGTGTTTTAAATGAATAAAGGCTATGCTATGAGTTTTTAGATATACATCGTTCGCGTCTATTGGGTTTTCTGTTGACCAATGGACTAAACCCACCTAGGAAAGGGATCGTATAACTTCATGTGCGGGAAGTAATGAGGTTGGAAGGATTTTTCCTTTCTATCATATGTGTTTATCTATGTTGCATACATGTGTGTCATGCATTTTTTAATTACAATAAATGAAAAAACTAATAAAAAATAAAATGATAATAATAAATAAAATATACATCTAATTTTATGTGTATAATTTTTACCATTTAATAAATAAAAAAATATGTACATCTCATTTTGTGCATAGAATTTTTTCCATACATCACTCTAACCTTTTAATTCTTCATCCATCATAGATTATGGGCCTAGGTGGTTTAAAGGTTCTAGCAATTGTTAGTTAACAATTTTTTATAGTAGTTAAGGTCTAACATATTTTAATTGGGTTTAGAATGAGCCCAAGTGATATAAGAAGCATTCCAAGATAGTCGAAAGGGGTTCAAAAAGAAAGCGAAGATGTCTAATCCAACACAACCTCTAAGTACTTCTGCCTCTCAAGACTTGAATAAGAAGTTTAAGGATCTTAAAAGGAAGATAATGACCATGATCAGTGAAATGGTTGCGACCCTGGTGCCTGCTCTTAGAACACAACCTATAGCACTTGTCGTTAACCCAGTTGAACTGACTATGATCGAAGAGACTCGTATGGCAGCGACTATAGCCTTTTCACCTGCTGCTGACTCTAAAGGTAAGGCACCACTTATTCCATTTGTTGGATAAAAAAAGGATGATTGTATGCTAGCATAAAAGAGCAGGGTGGTTAGAGTAGATGATTCATACCTTAAAAAGATATAGGAAAAATAAAGGCAATGGCCTAAAATTTATTTGCTGGTAAAGAATTAGCCTAGAAGATAGAGATTTAGATCGCAAAGACATTCTTCCTTAGTAGTTTAAAATGCTACACTTACCCAAATTTGATGGTATATCTAATCTATCTGCCAATATAAAGCAATACACACTAGTTATGAAATGGACTACCCTAACCAAGAAATAGAAAGTTGAGTACTTCAGCCTCAGTCTAATAGGTCCACCAATTGATTGGTATCATAGGTTAGATTGAAGAACTAATAAAGATTGGGATAGATTGACTAAGGCATTTATGAGACAATACAATTATATCACTAGAATAGAGATTACTCTCAAAGATCTTAAGCTCCTACACTAAAAGCTTGATGAGTCCATACATGAGTACCTTACTTGATAGAGGAATCGAGTAATGGAAATAAAGAGTAAACAGGACACTTTCGATCAAATCATACTATTTATTAGAAATGCGAGTCCATACTTGAAAGAAGGGCTTAAAATAAAGGGTTTGAAAGATTAAAAGTCTCTTAAAGATATCGCCATTGAGGCTGAGGAGGAGTGCTTATCTAAAAAAGCAAGTAGTCAAGATAGTGCAAATCATAGTAGCAGCTATCGAAGATGTGATAATATTGGGATTTGCAAAATGGTTGGTTTAAGCAGTAGCAATAATGCTAGAAAGACAATAGGGGTATCAGCTGGTGAAGTAGCTCGAAGAAGATACTCTAATTTGGGTAAACTTCTCTCTTGGTTTTTAACGATTGATTAAGATGGGGAAATTACAACCCTTACCATCAAAGCTGGCCAAAACTTATGGCCTGCTAAGTTATAGATCAAATTAATTTTTTGTTAAGAAGTCAAATCTAGGACCTTATTGATGCTAAGAAAATTGCAAACCTAAAGGAAAAAAGAAAGAGATAGAGTTGTCACAATGTTATTTCATCACCTATTTTTGTGATTAGCTTAGGTTCACCTAAATGGTATGTGCTTTGGGATTTATATGGTAGTAAGTACTTAGCCATTACCCATCGAGTTCAATAAGAAATAGTTAGAAAGTTATGAGATTTATGTATCATAAATCTTAAGGGCACCATCTAGAGAAAGGGAGCTTGAGATATTAGAGAACATTTTACAACTTGCACCTGTGGTATAGGAAAATGGAATATAAGCTACTTTTTAATGATGTAATATATATTACTAAACAATGTTTATGTTTCCCTAATCATGTTAAGAATATGAGCTTTTCTTATGTACTGATAACTCTAATTTAATGTCTAGTTTTAGTTAATCTTTAGTCCAGTTTTTAGTGTCTTTTGCTTTATTTTGCTTACATTTAATAAATTAAGCCAATTCTTAGTTAATTCTAGTTTTGTGTGAGTTGGAGAGATTTTGATGGAATTTTATGATTAATTGTGAGTTTTGTAGGTACCTCACGGTTATGAGGTTTTCCTAGTAATGATAACCTAAGTCTTCTATCAAAACATACCATTTTAGGGCATGTCATGGTTAGTAGGGCAATTATGCATATAGAGGTGTTCACCATGACCTATGGAGCTCTTTGGTACAAAAGCTAAGAAAGAAGTACCTCACGGTTACTACGTTTTTGTTAATGACCATGAGGTAGTCATGTTGTCATTCCAGAATGCAAAAGGAAGCTAAGTCATGGTCTTTAAATTTTTGGTGATGACCGTGACCCCTTTATCTAAAAGCAGATCGAACGTACATTATGATCAGCAGGAATTTCCTAATAATCATGACTTATGTTAGTTAAAAGAGGGATTTTTATGTAAGTCACTGTCAGCAAGAAATTCCTAAAGACCGTGACCCATGTTGGCCTATATATAGCTAATTTTTCTGCAGAATTGGGAGCTTTTATTTTCTTTTAGATCTAGGGTTTTACTTCTTCTATCTTTCATCCCTTTGTTCATATTTCATACATAGATACATAGATATAGTTAAAAATAGATAGATTTACAATGGAATGCATAGATTAAACACAGATTTACAGCTTAAAAGTGTAAATTTACATAGTTAAGAGTTCATTTCCATTTAAGAATTGGAGAAAAAGATTGAAGAACTTGGGATTCAACTGGGTTTTCTTCTACAGTGAATTTTTAGGGTTTATTCTATCCTTTTCTTTTATTATTTTGTAATGGGTAGTGAGTAGTCTTCTAGTTGTTTAGGGGATCTTTGAATCCCCTACCTATAATGTGAATATTGAACATATTTTGAGTTTATATGTATGAATGAATGGTTTATTTCACTATTGGTTATTGTTATTTTATGAGTTTTCAATTTCACAAGTTATTTTCCAGCTTAGATGAATGGTTTTTATCTTAAATCTTTGTTGGATATTGAGCTTTTGTGGATTGAATATTATGAATGATTTTGTTCAATTTTTCTAGCATGAATGTTTTCTATTTCAGACTGCTCCAGAATGTAACTCTAGATGTGCAATGTTTTATAGTTTAAGGGCTATAGTGTGGAGTGAAATAGATGAGTTTTGGGTTGTTTGGCTCCAAAATAGGAAAGCAAACCAGACTTAGGATTTAACACTCGTGCTTAGGCAAGTTGTAAGGTTTGCTCTAGAATGTGATGTTTTTACAATTAGAGTAGCTGGCTCCAGAATAGGATGCTTAGGTTAAGAGAGTTATCCCAAATTCATTTATATATTATATTAGATTGAATTAATTCACATTTGGTGTGGGGTGGATGAGTGAACTCGAGCAACTTTTTTTTATATTGAATTTTTATACTTGTTGATTGTCCATAGTTTAACTTATATTAAAATCACTGCTAATTTTAATTTATCAGCCTCTTTATTGCACATTTTAGTTGTTTAAAGTCTTTATTATAGAAAATAGATAACTCACACATATAAAATAATTGGGAATTCTTTAGCATACAATTAATTTTCATAGCTTACACACACAATCCCTTAGGGACGATATTAGAGATTCCTAACTATGCCTCACTTTATTACTTGTCGATCTAGTGCAGTTGCTAGGTTCAACAATATGTACAAAGAAATCAATTCTCCGATTCAGAGGTAAAAGATCCTACTCAACACATTGATATATTCTTAGAGGTCAGTAACATGGTTCAGATTCTGGGAGTTCCTACTAATGCAATTAGATTGAAGTTGTTTCCATTCATATTGATTGGAAAGGAGAGGGAATGGCTCCAAATGCTACCAAGCCAGTCAATTTGGTCATAGGATCAGTTGCAAGAAAAGTCCTAAATGAGATTCTTTCCTCCAACCAAGATTGCAAGTATTCGCAACAACATAATGGGGTTTCACCAAATGAACGAAGAGTCTTTTCATGATGCTTGGAAGAGGTTTGAAATGTTATTCAGGGCTTGTCCACACTATGAGATAGTTTTTTTTATCAATTGATGACCATATTCTATACTGGAGTTACACCACAAACAAGGTTACTATTGGATGCATAATCTGGAGGGTCTTTTTTAAACAAGTTACCTGAAGAAGCTTTTTATTTGTTAGATGAGATGGCAATGAATGATTCTCAATAGACTACTCCTAAATCAGCTCCAAGAAGGCAAAAGGTGTATAATGTAGATGAAGTAGCATTATTGAAGGCACATCTATAGTTGGTGAAGAGAGATCTAAGTAGTTTGAAGGTGCATAATGTAGCCCCAGTTGCTCAAGATAGTGGGTTGCATGAAGGTAGACCATGTGTTCAAGAAGGTGGAGCTATGGGTGATGTAAATGCTATGGGATATTATCAAAGAAATGATCCCTATGTAACACATATAATCCAGGGTGGAGGAATCATCCAAATTTCTCTTGAAAGGATAGAAATCAACATGCCTCATCTTTTCAACCATCCACAAAAGTTCCTTTCAACCAAAATGTCCATCATAACTACAACCAACCTTACCAACCTCAAGCATCCAATTATTACTAAACCCTATATCCACCACATCATCATCAAGGTTAGAGTTGAAACCAACCCTAACCTCAAGCATATCACCCACTGGGATATCAACCAAGACTACATGTGCAAGAAAAAAGCCTAATCTTGAAGATATACTAGCAAGTTTTATGAATAGCCAATAGCAATTTGTGAATAGTCAACATCAATTTATGAATAGTCAATAGATGAGGTGGAAATCATAAGAATAGTGGAATTGAAATCAAGATGCTTCCATGAGGGACTTAGAAACACAATTGGTCCAACTTGTAAACTTAATATCTAATAGACAACCCAGGACTTTTCCTTTAAATGTGGATCAAAATTTCAAGGAGGAGGCTAAGGAAATTACATTAAGGAGTGGTAAGAAGGTAACACAAGAGGATGAGAAAGGTAAGTCACCTTCATCATCATCTTATATGGAAAAGTCAACATGGAAGGTAAGTGACTCTAACACTAAAGTAGAGGTAAATGTAGATGCTTCTACAATTGACAAAGGTAAAAGTCTAGTGAACCCTAATGTAGAGGATCTTGACAAAAATAGGTTGCCATTTCCAACTATAGCTAGGTAAGAAAATAAAAATGAGCAATTAGCTAGGTTTCTAAAAATATTCAAGAAATTGCACATTTTAACTCACATTCCCAACTATGCTAAATTCATGAAAGAACTTTATTTTAATAAAAAGAATTTAGAAGAGTGTGGTACGGTGCAACTTACAAAAAAATATAGTGTAATAATCATGAACAAGATTCCACAAAAATTGGAAGATTCAGGTAGCTTTACTTTACCCTGTGAAATTGGTGAAACTTTTGTTGGAAATGCCTTGTGTGATTTAGGGGCCAGCATTAATTTAATACCATATTCAATGTGCAAGAAACTCAATCTAGGTGATCTCAAGGAGATGGAAATGAAGCTCTAGCTTGCGGATAGGTCAGTAAGGAAACTGAGAGGGGTAATAGAGGACCTACTAGTGAAAGTGGGGAAATTTTTTTCCCTGTGGACTTTGTAGTCATGGAAATGGAGAAAGACAGGAAAGTGCCACTCATTGTAGGGAGACCATTTTTTAAAATAGAGAAAGTTTTGATAAATGTCCATGGTCAAAAGGTCACCTTGCGATTCAATAATGAAGAGTTGGTAGTGGACATGAATAAAGCCCAAAAGCATCCATCAAGTAATTTCGAGGAGTGAATTTATTTCATGGATAAGGTGGATGAATGTGTCAAGGAAATTTAGGAGAAAGTGTTGCTAGACAATCCATTGAATTTGAGTCTAATGCATTCTTTGGAGAATGAATAGTTGGATGAAATAGAAGGAGAACTGATAGCAGTAGTAAAGAAAGATTGTGAAGAGGAACAAAAGGCATATTCAAAATCTAAACTTAAAGCCCTTCCCCCTCATTTAAAGAGTGTATTTTTAGAGCATAAAAAAACTAGTAATTATATCTTTTATGTTGGTAGGTTTTGAAAAGGAGATGCTACTTGAAGTGCTGAAGAAGCATAAGGAAGCTATTGGATGGGGCATATCAAACTTGAAAGGTATCAACCCAAGTTTCTGCACTCATCAAATTCCTATGGAGGAAAAATGCAAACTAGTGGATCAACCCTATAGGAGGCTCAATCTAGCTAAGAGGTACTCAAATATCTCGATTCAGGTATAATCTACCCAATTTCTGATAGTAAATAGGTTAGCCCTGGGCAATGTGTCCCTAAGAAAAGGGAATGACAATTATTAGGAATGAGCTTGATAAATTCATTCCAACTCGAATAGTTACGGGGTTGGAGAGTATGCATAGATTATAGAAAATTGAACAATGCCACTAGGAAAGATCATTTTTTATTGCCATTTATTGATCAGATGTTAGAGAGACTAGCAAGGAATAGATTATATTATTTTTTAGATGGGTATTTGGGATATTTGTGAATTCCCATAACCCCTGAAGATCGGGAGAGAATGAATTTTACCTGCCTTTATGGCACATTCATCTATAAGAGAAGGCCCTTTGAATCATGTAATGCATAAGCTATATTAAAGTGATGCATGATGGCAATTTTCCATGACTTTATAGAGAAATTTATGGAAGTTTTTATGGATGATTTCACCATTTATGGGCGAGATTTTGAGAGTTGTTTAAAGAATCTTGATTTTGTGTCAGGGAGGTGTGAGAAAGCCAACTTAGTGTTAAATTTGGAAAATGCCATTTTATGGTGAGGGAAGGCATTATTCTAGGGCACAAAATTTCAAAGAAGGGAATAGAGGTGGATAAAGCCAAGTTTGAAGTCATAAAAAAACTCCCACCCCCAACTAGTGTCAAGGGAGTTAGGAACTTTTTAGGGCTTGTGGGTTTCTATCGCAGATTTATCAAAAACTTTTCAAAAATTGCAAAACCCCTACCCAATTTGCTTATGAAAGATGATCCTTTTGAATTCACTAGTGAATGTTTGTTAGCATTTGAAATGTTAAAACAAAGGCTTATCTCCGCCCTCGTGATTATATCTTCGGTTTGGAATTTGCCCTTTGAGCTAATATGTGATACAAGTCATTTTGCAGTAGGAACTGTGCTTGGACAAAGGTGGGAGAAGGTGTTTTATGCAATTTATTATGCAAGCCATACCTTGACATATGCTTAAGTCAACTACACCACAACCGAGAAGGAATTTCTTACAATTATTTTTGATTTTGAGAAGTTTATGCCATATTTGCGTGGGGCAAAAATTGTGGTGTGATCTAACCATACGACATTGCAACATCTCTTTGCCAAGAAGGAGTCAAGCCAATATTGATAAGATGGATGATCCTTTTGCAAGCGTAATGGCCTCAACACCGGGTGAGTAGTGAATAGTATTTTCAATCAGACAACAGTATCGTATCCGCAACGATGCTTCGAAACCACTGAATGTGAAAGCAGTTTCAACAAGACAACAGTATCATATCCTCTACTCTTCAATATAAGTAAATTTTGAGGATGAATTTTCTTTTAGTAAGGGAGAATTGTAACAGCCTCAACACCGAGTTAGTCGTGAATAGTATTTTTCGATAGTGAATAGTATTTTTTGGGCTAAAAACTACACCCGGAAGTGAAAAATATTTTATTGGACAATCAGAAAATATTGGTTATGGTGAGTCCGGGGTTGAAATTTGAAGTGAAACTGAGGTCAAATGGACATCAAAAAGTCAAAAATACGAAAAATGTAGCAAGTAAATTTTTATTATAGGAGAACTGACTCAAATTTGTATAAATGTTTAAAAATAGCAAATGGACATCAAAAATTACCAAAAAATATAGTTAAGCCTAAATTAATATGTAGATTATTTTGGCTTCAAAAAGTAAATTTTTCTGTGACACCAATATTTTTGGATCGGATCCATTTAATCGAATCGGATTAAAAGGACTCCGATTGAGCCAAAAATTTGCATGCAACCTATTTTCGGGATGATAAAAAATATAGAATCATTTTTTAAGTAATTTGAAATTGGAAAGTGAAAAAAATAAATGAAAATTTATTATTGAGTAGTTAATGGGCTTGATTAATTAATCAAAGCCCATTAAACAAAGCCTAAGCCCGAGCCCAATTGAAAGAGTATTTAAAGGGAAGAAATCTCTCAATTTTTCCAAAAAATTTCACATTGTTGCAGCAGCTCTTCTTCTTCTTCATGGTGGCTGAACTCCATTTTGCTCCTTTTCTCTCAAAATTCTCCATCTTCTCTACATTATTTTCCCTTGATCAAAGCATAAGAAGTGTTTCTTAGCCTCTCTAGTTGAGATTAAAGGGAGACAAGCCAAGGAAAACAAGGGTTAAAGGCTTGGGAGTCAATTTTAGGTAAATAAATTCTTGGGTTTTAATTTGATTTCAAGGCACCTATAAGTAATTTTAGGTGTCTAGTATGTTTTTATGGTTATTTTGAGCTAAAGTTGTGTTTATCTTGGTGAATTTATGGGTGAGAAACTCAGCCATGGAAGGTAGTTAAGGGAAAAAAATAATTTTCATGGGTTAAAGGCTTGGAAAATAAAGTTATGCAAGGCTAATTGCAAGAATAAGGTTAGTGACTACTAAATCTTAGTATTTTCCATTTAATTTAATGATTTTTCATTAGGGTTTATTGAGGAAAAATTTGTGTAATTGATTAAATTTGAAATTAATTACATAATAGTGAAATTGGACCTTAGTTAAGTATAATAGAATATTTTTAAGTTAAATTTTAAGATGATCTAGTAAAAAAATATGCCTACGGTCCACTTAAATCGATTTCGATAAAAAAATTATAACTTTTTATGTAGATATCTAAATTGAGTGAAATTAGTTGTAAAAGAAAGATAAGATATAGATCTACAACTTTATAAAAGAAATCAAGACCTAAATCTATCCTTAAGATATTTGAAATTAATGTTGAAGTTAACAAACCTGTGCTATCCGATTTTCTAGAATAGCATGTAATATTTTATGAAAATCTTGAGGTATAAAAATCAGAATTGAGGGATTTTTAATGTTTTGGAAAGTAGAAATGTATATGAACAACTTTGTAGAGATCACTTTTCCTGAAAAATTCTTTTATGAAGTGAAAAACTTGGTCAAAAGAAGACCAGAGAATCTACCATATGTTATCCGATCATCCATTCTTCTTACCCGATCATCCGATCATCCATTGTTGTTACCCGATCATTCGATCTTCTTACTTGATCGTCCGATCATCCATTCTTCTTACCTGATCATACAATCATCCATTGTTGTTACCCGATCGTCCGATCATCTATTGTTGTTACCCAATCATCTGTTCTTCTTACCCGATCATCCATTGTTGTTACCCAATCGTCTGATCATCCATTGTTGTTACCCGATTATTTGATCTTCTTACCCAATTGTCCGATCATCCATTTTTGTTACCCGATTTTCCGATCCTCCATATGACTTAATCTAGTTTGTACCTCTTATTTTAGTCTATTATTGATTTTATTATATGTATTAAGATAAATAACATGTTAAAGTAGATTTTAAATGCAATGGAGCATAAATCATTTGTTAATATTTTTGGTATGATTTAATATTAAGATGTAAATTGATAATTAATAAAGTACTTGACAAGAAATTATCATTATCATGAAGAGTGAAAAAGAAATAAGTATGAAAGGAAATTAAGTTGTAAAGTTTAAAATATAAAAAGGTAGCAATTTTATGAATAAAATGAATGTAAAAAGGTAAAATATTGAATTATTACGAAATAATTCAATAAGTGCCAAGAAAAGGTGAATTATAATGATATAATTCACAAAGTATGTAAAAAGGTACTAAAAAGAAAAATTTATTGTATAGTCAATAGCACTAAAAAGAGTGTGAATGACAAACATGTATTGTTTAAAGAAAGATGAAAGAAATTAAAAAAAATTATTAAAGTTTGAAAATCATTCTGAAAATAATTATTGCTTTTGCCATTAGCAATAACCAGGTAATGGTATTGTTATTCAGGATATAATTGACTAGCCGTAGGGACACCCTATACCACGGTGCAAACCATGACGACCTACTTTGCTATGGGTAGGATCTCTGATCTCCATAGCCTCAGTGTAAAAGTGAAATTGTAAGTGTAAGTGATTTGCTTTATGAGAAACGGTTCCTTAGGGGTCATTTCCCTATCAGTGGGATCCTTTGGGATCTATATCCCACATATCCTATTTGAGAGTCCTATCATATTGTACTAGGGGCATATCGATAAAAGTAAATCAGAATTATAAAAGTAAATAGAATGCAAAAGTTTTAAATGAAAAAGAACTTACTTGAAAGAAATACAAAAGTTTTGGGGTAGAAATGTAATTTTTTCAAAAATTATAATTAATAAGCAAAAGTGAAAAGAAATAATTTTTTTAAGATAAAATAGTAATTTATTGATTAAACAACCCAAAAATATAAAGTGGTCATTCTATATTAGAAATTATGGCCTAAAATTATAACATGTTATAAGAAAAGTCAAAATAAAGCCTGATCTGAACTTTTGTAAGGCAGAAGTTAACTGACGAAAAAAAATAAGTAAATGAACAATAATTTTGCAATTGGAAATGAAAAGTGACAGGTTTGCAATAAGTAGGAAAAAGAATCTTTGTATAGAAAAATAGAAGAAAATAAAGATTTATTTGCAAAGTGTACCAAAATAATTATTTCACTTTGCATTAAATGGTCAGACGCTCCGATATGCACAAATTGATAAATAGTTGAAAAAGTTATGGTAAAATAAAAGAATGTATAGCAAAATAGTAGCTATAGTATTTAAGAGTAAATTTAGTAATTAATGAAAGGATTAAATATTTAATCAAAAATTTGCCATTATCGTGGCAATTAATTATGCAAATCGTCCTGTGAAATAAGATTTGTACTGAATTTATTAAACAAAAAATTTTGCTTGAAAATTCAAGCTATACGTAAAAGTTAAGTAAAAGTAAAGGTAAGAAAAAAGAATATCAATTTTGCCATTGAACTATTAATAAGAGAATATTCTGAATTAAGTAAAAAGTTTTAAATCAAAGTAAAAAGTTTATCAAATTGCTGGTAATGAACTGAAACGACTGTCAAAATGATTAAAAGAAATTTTTGGTAAGACAACATAATATATGGCATAAATATGGTAATTATGCTTAATTTGGAAATTCTAGGATTGGTAGTCACCACTGAGCATACTTAATGCTTAGCACGTAGTTTTTGCTGCATGCAGATTCTGAAGAGGAGCTGGAGCATGATACTCAGCAGAATGAAGCATGAAGAAAAGAATTTTCTGTACTTATAGGTATTTTGGCATGTATATACTCACCTAATAGTTGTAAGCTTGACTTTATTTTTGATTATTATTGTATTAGTAGTAATTATTGTTATGTCAATAAATGAATATGATTGGTATATGAATGATTGAATGATTTGAATCAATTATCTATGTTAAGCTATTGTGCCTCTTAGAGGTTGTGTTATTGTTTAATTTTTAGGAGGTCATTAAATAGACAGCCGTTATGCTGCCAGAATTTTGATGACTTGTATTTGTATAAGTTGGTTATCGGTAAAAAAAATTTCAGTCAAACCGTTTAAGTTGATTTTTCGAAAAGAACTATTCCATTAAGGATGTTATATTTTGTGGTATCAGAGCAAAGGTTTAAGCGTTTCTAAGATCGGAGTGGGATAAGGTTAAGTGATAGGTTTATCTATATATACATGCCAAAAGTAAGAGGTAAGTGTTAGAAATCTGACATGTAGGTGCTCCCCTCTTAATTTTAAAAGTGAAAAGTTGATATTTGACTGAGATTGTGAGGTATGAAAGGATTGATTCTGTATAGTAAAGATGATAGTAAGTGAGAATGAAAGTATTACTGCTTGAGATTTCTTAGAGGTCAAAGCAGGAAAATGAACTGTTGACTAAAACTGAGTGTAAATGTGAGTCTCTAAGTGTCTATGTCAATGAGAAATAGTCCAAAGAAGGACAAAATAAAGAGTGCCAAAAAGTTAAAAAGGAATTGTACATTGAGCTCAGATAAATTGTACTTGAAGCAGAGATACCATGACTGGATTGTCATGATTTAAAGTGCTACTAACCAAATTGCTATAATTTTAAATTGAGGTTGTTTAAGATGCTCTATATACCTATCTGTGATTCCTTTACAAATGTAGGGATTTGATTTTACATTTTATAGTATTGGGATGGACTATGACATCTGCATTATATGAGAATACGTGATAGTATTCCATTGCATACATGAAATCGTTCATTCATTACATAACATTTCACATTATTTGACAGCATCTGATCTGCATCATATCATATGTATAGGCCCCACTTGATAGGAAAAAAATTGACAAGAGATATGATAAGCATAGGAACAACCTGATATCAAGAAAAGAAATAGTGTAATGAAGTAAAAAGGAATAGTGTACTTAAGATTGTTTACCGCATTTGTTGTGGCCATTATAAGTCATTGATCATGTCAAATAAATTTCTCAATGCACCGATCGCCTTTGTGAATTGACATAAAGGGTCTTCCACCTTTACTTAGGTCCATTTTAATGGATTTGAGTAATCACTTTATAGTCTTTTTCGAGACACATAAAGAATATGATAAGTATTTAAGCCTTGATCTGTAAGTGTTGAAATAAAAGCAATTATCTGTTGAGTTTAGTGAATGTGACCTTTGGTTAAATGTGGAGTTCCTGGATTTAGCTGGGTACTACAAAAAGATTAATGAAGTGGTTGAAACCTTTAGCATAGGAATTCGTATTTGATAAAGTAAATGCACTTAAATGAATATGTATGATTGAATAATGAGTGAGAATGATTAATGATAATGTTTTCACTTTTACGAGCCGTGAATGCTAAATTAAGTTTGACTCTAGATGGGGCATTCTTATTTGAATTATAAGTGAAGCTGATATTGTACTTCAGGTGAGAATAATGGTTTAGAAAGAGAATGTTGTCTGACAGTCATTGTGAATAAGTTGAAAGATTCTTACTGAAGCTCACCAAGATAGTAATACTTTGCATCCTGGAAACCATCAGATGTACCGGGATTACAAGCTTAGTATTGGAACTTAGGTTGAAAAGTGTAATGTGACAGATATCATAAGTAAATGTTTGATGTGCTAGCAAATGAAAGTGGAGCATTAGATTCCTTCAGGAATTGCTTCGACTTATACTGATATCTGATTGGAAATGGGATAATGTGATTAGAGATTTTGTTATTAAATTGTCTATACGTCAAAGAGAAAAGATGTTATATCAAAGATTAGCGATAATCTCAACATCAGCATAGTGATCCATCCTTGTACTGATGATCAGTCAGAGTGGATAATTCAAATATTGAAAGAATGGTTGTGAAAAAGTGTATATGACTTTGGTAATAATTGTGAAAAGTACTTATCTTTAGTAGAGTCTGCTTGCGACAAAGATTATTAGTTCAATTGGAATTTGACTCTTATTGAGATATTGTTAGTAAGGAAATGTCGAGTCCTTTATGTTGGACTTAATTGAGTGCAAAAAAGTCAGCAAGTTTTGATTTGTTTGGAAATATGAAAGAAATCTACATACAGGGTGATATGATATGTGAAAAGAGACTGATAACAATTTTAAATATTGAGAATGGTTAGTTCAAAAGTAAGTGGATTTCAATAGAAACGATACTTTGGAACCACTAAATGTGAAAGAAGTTTCAATAAGACAACAATATTGTATCTTCTACTCTTCAATATAAGTAAATTTCGAGGACAAAATTTCTTATAGTAGGGGAGAATTATAACGGCCTCAACATTTGGTTAGTCGTGAATAGTATTTTTCGATAGTAAATAGTATTTTTCGGGCTAAAAAGTAAATCTGGAAGTGAAAAATATTTTATTAGACCATCAGAAAATATTGGTCATTATGAGTCAAAGGTTGAAATTGGAAGTGAAACTGAGGTCAAATGGACCTCCAAAAGTCAAAAATACGAAAAATGTAGCAAGTAAATTTCTATTATAGGAGAACTGACTCAACTTTATATAAATATTTAGAAGTAACAAATGGATATCGAAAATTACCAAAAATTATAGTTAAGCCTAAAATAATATGTAGATTATTTTTGCTTTAAAAAGTAAATTTTTTTGTAACACCGGTATTTTTGGATCAGATCCATTTAATCGAATCATATCAAATGGACTTCGATTGAGCCAAAAATTTGCGTACAACCTATTTTTGGGGTGATAAAAAATATGGAATCATTTTTAAAGTAATTTGAAATCGAAAAGTGAAAAAATAAATTAAAATTTATTATTGAGTAGTTAATGGGCTTGATTAATTAATCAAAGCCCATTTAACAAAGCTCAAACCCAATTGAGAGAGTATTTAAAGGGAAGAAATCTCTCAATTTTCCATAAATTTCCACATTGTTCCAACAGCTTTTCTTCTTCATGGTGGCTAAACTCCATTTTGCTCCTTTTCTCTCAAAATTCATCATCTCCTCCTCATTCTTTTCCCTTGATCCAAGCATAAGAAGTGTTTCTTAGCCTCTCTAGTTGAGATTGAAGGGAGAAAAGCCAAGAAAAACATGGTTTAAAGGCTTGGGAGTCAATTTTAGGTAAGTAAATTCTTGGGTTTTAATTTGATTTCAAGGCACCTATAAGTAGTTTTAGGTGTCTATTATGTTTTTGTGGTTGTTTTGAGCTGAATTTATTTGTGGGTGAGAAATTCAGCCATGGAAGGTAATTGAGGAAAAAAATAATTTTAATGGGTTCAAGGCTTGAAAAATGAAGTTATGCAAGGCTAATTGCAAGAATAAGGTTAGTGACTACTAAATCGTAGTATTTTTCATTTAATTTAATGATTTTTCCTTTGGGTTTATTGAGGAAATATTTGTGTAATTGATTTAATTTTAAATTAATTGTGTAATAGTGAAATTGGACCTTAGTTAAGTATAATAGAATATTTTTAAGTTAAATTTTAAGATGATCTAGTAAAAAAATCTGCCTAAGGTCTACTTAAATCGATTTCGATAAAAAAATTATAACTTTTTCTGTAGATATCTAAATTGAGTGAAATTAAATGTAAAAGAAAGATAAGATATAGATCTATAACTTTGTAAACGGAATCAAGACCTGAATCTATCCTTAAGATGTTCGAAATTAAGTTTGAATTTAACAGACCTATGCTGTCAAATTTTCTAGAATAGCTTGTAATATTTTATGAATATCTTGAGGTATAAAAATCAAAATTGAGGGATTTTTAATGTTTTGGAAAGTAGAAATGTAGATGAACAACTTTTTAGAGGATCACTTTTCCTAAAAAATTCATTTACTAAGTAAAAAACTTGGTAAAAAGAAGACTGGAGAATCTTCCATATGTTATCCGATCATCCATTATTTTTCCCCGAAAATCTGATCATCCATTGTTGTTACCCAATCTTCCAATCTTCTTCTCGATTGTCCGATCATCTGTTCTTCTTACCTGATCTTACTATCATCCATTGTTGTTACTCGATTGTCCGATCATCTATTATTGTTACCCGATCATCCGATCTTCTTACCCTATCATCCGATCATCCATTGTTGTTACCCGATCGTCTGATCATCCATTGTTGTTGTCTGATCATCCGATCTTCTTACCCAATCATCCGATTATACATTGTTGTTACCCGATCATTCAATCTTTTTACCCGATCATCCGATCTCCATATGACTTAATCTAGCTATGTACCTCTTATTTTACTCTATTATTGATTTTATTATATGCATTAAGATAAATAACATGTTAAATTGGATTTTAAATACAATGGAGCATAAATAATTCGTTAATATTTTTGGTATGATTTAATATTAAGATGTAAATTGATAATTAATAAAGTACTTGACAAGAAATGATCATTATGATAAAGAGTGAAAAAGAAATAAGTATGAACGGAAATTAAGTTGTACAGTTTAAAATATAAAAGGGTGGCAATTTTATGAATAAAATGAATGTAAAAAGGTAAAATATTAAATTATTACAAAATAATTCAATAAGTGCCATGAAAAAGGTGAATTATAATGATATAATTCACAAAGTATGTAAAAAGGTACTAAAAATAAAAATTTATTGTATAGTCAATAGCACTAAAAAGAGTGTGATTGACAAACATGTATTGTTTAAAGAAAGATGAAAGAAATTAAAAAAAATTATTGAAGTTTGAAAATCATTCTAAAAATAATTGATTGCTTTTGCCCTTAGCAATAATCAGGTAGTGCTATTCTTATTCAAGATATAATTGACTAGCTATAGGGACAACCTATACCGCGGTACAAGTCATGGTGACTTGCTTTGCTATGGGTTGGATCTTTGATCTCAATAGCCTCAGTGTAAAAGTGAAATTGTAAGTGTAAGCGATGTGCTTTATGAGAAATGGTTCCTTGGGAGTCATTTCTCCATCAATGAGATCCTTTGGTGTCTATGTCCAGTATATCCTATTTGAGAGTCTTGTCATATTGCACAAGGGGCATATCGATAAAAGTAAAATAGAATTATAAAATTAAATAGAATGCAAAAGTTTTAAATGAAAAAGAACTTACTTGAAAGAAATAAAAAAAATTTGGGGTAGAAATGTAATTTTTCCAAAAATTGTAATTAATAAGCAAAAGTGAGAAGAAATTATTTTTATAAGATAAAATAGTAATTTCTGGATTAAACAGCCCAAAAATTTAAAGTGGTCATTCCATAATTAGAAATTATGGCCTAAAATTATAACATGTTATATGAAATGTGAAAATAAAGCCTGATCCGAACTTTTGTAAGCCAAAAGTTAACTAACAAAAAAATAAGTAAATGAACGATAATTTTGTAATTGGAAACGAAAGGTGACAAGTTTGCAATAAGTAGGAAAAAGAATCTTTGTATAGAAAAAGAGAAGAAAATAAAGATTTATTTGTAAAGTGTACCCAAAATAATTATTTCACTTTGCATTAAATGTTCAGATGCTCTGATATGCACAAATTGATAAATAGTTGAAACAGTTATGGTAAAATAAAAGAATGTATAGCAAAACAGTAACTATAGTATTTAAGAGCAAATTTAATAATTAATGAAGGAATTAAATATTTAATAAAAAATTTGCCATTACCATGGCAATTAATTATGTAAATCGTCCCCTGAAATAAGATTTGTACTAAATTAATTAAATAAAAAATTTTACTTGAAAAGTCAAGTCATACGTAAAAGTTAAGTAAAAGTAAAGGTAAGAAAAAAATATCAATTTTGCCATTGAACTGTAAATAAGACAATATTCTGAATTAAGTAAAAAGTTTTAAATCAAAGTAAAATGTTTACCAAATTGCTGATAATGAACTGAAAGGTTTGTCAAAATGATTAACAGAAATTTTTGGTAAGACAACATAATAAATGGCATAAATATGGTAATTATGCTTAATTTGGAAATTCAAGGATTTGTTGTCACCACTAAGCATATTTAGTGCTCAGCACTTAGTTTTTGCTGCATGCAAATTCTGAAGAGGAGTTGGAGCATGATACATAGCAGAGTGAAGCCTGAAGAAAATAATTTTCTATACTTTTAAGTATTTTGGCATGTATATACTTACCTGATAGCAGTAGACTTGACTATATTTTTGATTATTATTGTATTAGTAGTAATTACTGTTATGTCAACAAATGAATATGATTAGTATATGAATGATCGAATGATATGAATATGTTACCTCTGTTAAGCTATTTGCCTCTTAGAGGTTGTGTTATTGTTTGATTTTTTAGGAGGTCATTAAATAAGCAACCATTATGTTGCCAGAATTTTGATGACTTGTATTTGTATAAGTTGGTTGTCGGTGAAAAAAATTTCAGGCAAATCATTTAAGTTGATTTTTCGAAAAGAACTGTTCCGTTAAGGATGTTATAGCAAGAGTTCAACTTAGAGATTAAATATAAGAAGGGGGCAGAGAATTTTATTACGGACCGCTTATCTAGATTAGAGCACGATCATGTTGAAAAGGGGGAGATTTTAGACCTATTTCTTGATGAGTATATTTATGCTTTGTTTGTATATGAAGTTATTATGCCTTGGTTTTTTTATGTGGTTAACTTTCTTGCAGGAAGCTATTTGCCAAAGCACTTCACATGGCAACAAAGGAAGAAGTTGATAGCTGATAGAAGGCACTACATTTGGGATGATCCTTATCTTTTCCGCCTGTACACTAATCAAGTATTGAGAATGTGCATCCCAAATCAAGAGCAAGAGGAGATTATTAAACATGTCATGGTGGAGAAGTTGGTGGATATCACGAATCTAATAAAATGGTATCAAAAATTCTCGCTTCTGGTTTTTATTGGTTAGTGGATATCACGGATCCAATAGAACAATATCAAAAATTCTCTCTTCTTGTTTTTATTGGCCTACTTTATTTAACGATATGAAAATATTTATTCAATCTTGTGATCGTTGTCAAAGAGTGGATAATATATCTAAGAGAGATGAGATGCCTTTGACCAATGTTCTTGAGGTAGAATTATTTGATTTCTAGGGGATAGATTTTATGGGGCCTTTTTTAATTTCATATGGGTTTAAGTATATACTAGGGGCAGTAGATTATGTGAGCAAGTGAGTAGAGGTCGTGGCCACTAGGACTTATGATGCTAAGGTTGTGCTAGAATTTTAAAGAAAGAATATATTCACCCTAATATGGAGCCTCGAGAACTATTATGAGTGATAGTGGTAAACACTTTGTTAATCATCAATTCAAAGCTTTGTTGAAAAAATTTGGAGTGAGGCATAAAGTCACTACCCCTTATCATGCCCAAGCCAATGGACAAGTTGAGGTGTCTAATTGAGAATCGAAAGCCATTTTAGAGAAAAAGGTAAATGCTTCTAGAAAGGATTGGTACCTTAAGTTAAATGAAGCTTTATGGGCATATACGATAGCTTTTAAAACACCTATAGGAATGTCACCCTTTTGGATGGTTTTTGGCAAGTCCTATCACCTACCAGTCAAACTTGAACATAAGGCTTATTGGGCTACTAAATTCTTAAATTTTGACCTTACAAGTTTAGGAAAGTGTAGGTCTTTAAAGCTAAATAAGTTAGAAAAACTAAGATTTTGGGCATATGACCATGCCAAGAAGTACAAAGACAACACTAAGAAATGGCAAGACAAAAGGTCGATAAAGAAGGAATTTCTGCTCGAGATGAAGGTGTTCGTTTATGATAGCAGGTTGTGGTTATTCCCAGGGAAGTTGAAATCGAGGTGGAAAGGGCCCTTTGAAGTTATAGGGGCTGATAAATTTAGAGTGGTGACATTAAAGCACCCGAGGGATGAGAAGGAGTTTAAATTTTATAGACATCGCTTGAAGCCCTAGTTTGAATCGACATTTGATGGTGCTTCAGTGATTGTCACTCCTAATGACCCTTGAAGTTATTTAAAAGTCCAGCTGCGGACTTGGTAAATGTAGAACTACTTCTAAACCCTTACTTTTAGGATTGGTTTGTTTTGTTTTATTTTTGTGGTTGTTATGATTAGGAGAGTGGTTCAAGAGAATGCGAGTTTAAGTCATAATTTTGGTGTTTTTGCTAGTTAAATAGGTTTGGGAGCTATGTTTAATGGCTAGGAGGATTTGAGAGAAAAATAAAATTTTGGTTAGGATTTTAGGGGATCACAGTTATTAGGTTTTTTGTGTAATAATGATATAGGTTAGTTTTTGCTTTTGGATCTCAAAGCATGTTAGGTCACGATTACTAGGTTTTATCTGGTAACCATAAGTCCAGTCTTCTTTAATCTAGTAAAAACTACATTTTATCTCACGATCATAAGAATTTTGGTAATGACCATGACCCTGCCTCCTTTTTCACTCCAGTAGCTAAAATTAAGTATTCTCACAGTCAGTAGGTTTCACCTACTGAATGCAACCCTTTATAAAAAAAAATTAACCTTAACTCTAAAACACTGTCGTTTTAACGTGTGTTTTTTTAAGGGTTCCTACACTTTCTTTGTCCTTTATTTTTTCGATCTCTCTCTCCTTTCTCTCCCTCTCTCTCTTTCTTTCTTCCTCTCTCCGCCATCTCTTTCTCTCTCTGTTGCTCCCCATCATGATCGAAAGGTATGCCTCCTCCTCTCTTTTTTTCTTTCTTCTTTTCCATCTTCTCTTCTCTATATTTCTCTGTGTTCTTGTATTTTTTTTTTAATTTTTTTTCCTTTTTGTTTTGATTTATTTTGAGTTTCTTTTGTCTTTCTTCATTCTTATTTTTCTAATCTTATTTTCTTTTCCTTCTTTTTTTCTTTGTATGTTTATCCTTTTCTTTTGTTTATGTTGTAGTCATTTTTCTTTGTGAGACACCAACAAGTAAGTATTGAAACCCTTCTTCTTTCTTTTTTGTTTCATTTCATTTCACCTTTGTGTTTTGCTTATCTGTGAATTTAGAGATTATTTGTTTAATTTTGAGTTCTTTTTACTTTTTTTGGTTTGAAGTATTGTATATGTTTTGCTTTTATTCAAAAGACTCTCTCTCGCATTTTTCTTTCCTGTCTCCACTGTTTATTTATTTTTTATATTTATTTTGTTTATTTTTTATTTGTGTTCAATTTGTTTGCTTGTCAATCAAAATTTTTCGCTTTCATTAGTTTGTTTTGATTTTTATTTTTTGATTATTCTTTCTCTCTCAAAATTTTCTTTTTAGTTCACAATAATTTTCTTTCTCTTTAATGTTTTTTTATCCTTTTGACTTTCTTTAATCAAATTTTTTATTCAATATCCTTGTTCTTACTGTTCCTTCATTTTTCCTTACTATCTACCTTGTTGAACTTTTGGTTGTTTTGTTTTATATCTATTTTATTTGATTTTTTGTTGTTGAGTGTTGTCTTTGGTCTGTGTGGACCTATTCTATAAGGTTAATGCAAAGCCCACATGTATGACTTCTTCACACTTTTGTTTGCCTTAGTAGTTTGTTTTTTTTCTTTTTATTTTAATGTGATAGATTTTTTTGTTTCTTTTTATTTTTTTTGATCATTATGGTTTTTTTAGATTTTATTATTTTCAATTTAATCATTGTGTTTTATTTTTCTTCTTCGTTTTTGCACATTTTTCACAAAGGCACTTACTTTCCTTATTTTTGGTGGGTTTAAATTATGTTGGAGCAGTCAAAAGCATATATTTTATTGATAATTTGTCGGCAATGCCCTTATTTAGGATAATAATTAAGCTTATTGAAAAAATACCTTGGCATGTATGGACAGTTGTGGGAATTATTGCATTTCATTTCTGCAATTTGCTACCTTTTAGCATTTTTAAGTTTAGAATAACCATGCCATTAGTTTTTAGATGCTTGCTTATTGCACTATTGTTGTTATACCTCACAAAAATCTTTGATGAGCTCATTTGTTAACATTTATCTATCTCAATAAGGGCATTGGTACTCTAATTGTTGTGTTTGATTTAGAATAGTTGCAAGTAGGCAGCCTTAGTTTGTCATTTTATTTTTGTTGAGCTTATTGTGGGACCAAATAAGCATGCCAGATCATTTTTCAATTGTCTAAGTTAGCTAATGCTTGTTCATGTGCATTTGTATGCTCATTTGCATCCTCGAGATATATCGACTGCAACAAATCAACCTGCAGGCTACTGCTTTCCAAAGGATGACTCGATCATATTGGTTGAGTGCCACGTACCTCGAGATTGCTATTTTGTACCATGCATCCATCTTTGCATATACATTCGTGTACTTTTAGATTCAATCATAATTAGCCATGACCATGTTTTAATGCTGTCAAACTTTGCTTCAACCTTTTTACTGTTGTCATTGGAGGCGTAGTTGCTTGCATGAATAAATCATATGCAGGTTACCATTTATCAGAGTCTTTGGTCATTGTTATTTGTTTTTCATCGTTACTTGGATGCATTGTGATCACGTGAGTGCCTTGTTGCTGCCCTTTCTTCTTACATTGATGTACTTTAATGGACTAGAATTTTTAATGTCAAAATAAATTTCTTAGCTTTGTCTTGATAATTAGACACAGCTTAACTTTTTTGTACTGAAGAATTTGAGAAGCAAACTTATATGTAGATCACTTGTACTATCAATTAGTTTGCTTTTAGTTTTCCTCTTTTATGAACATAATGCTTGCACATCCATCTCTATTTGAGTCATTTTGAATTGTACCACAGTTCTTAATTGGAACTTTATTGGCAGAGTATGAATTTGGCAATTGCCCCTGGAACTTTTCGTTTCACACATCTATATTTTCTTTTGGGTTGTTATTTTTAAAGTTTGTGAAGTCTGTTCTTGTCATGTTAACCAAATAAAATTTGCATATTGATTATTTGACACTAAGCACACTTCCACACTGTAGTAATTTCATGTACAACCTTGCTAATTAATTTTTACAATCTTGTGCTTTCTTTGCATTGTGTTCATGTGTCAAATTTATGCCTTACTTAGCATATCTCTCTGCAAATTTCAGTTGCCATTTTCACTTAAGTTGTTTGAATTGCCTTTGTTCACTATTTCTTTTGCTGGCATCCTATCACATTTTTTATTGTACTACATTTTTACCTTAGCATTGCTCATTGGTTTCTTATGCTTCTTTTACAGTGCTGAGAATATTTAACTTTGTTCTTTTGCTTTTAGCAGTGGCATCAAAGTGGTCACAAGCCTTAAATCCTTCATCATCTCAGCCACAGGCTATTCAGCCTATCTCCTGTCAACCCTTACCATTAATAAGTAGGTAAAACCTGGTCAGCCACCCCCGACAGCACTTACTTAGGCCCAAAGGAAGAAAAAATCTAAGGGCCCCAAAGTGCCTAAATGGGTGCCTGAAGAGATGCACACAACCTACCAAGTTCTATCAAACTGTGAATATTTGCCTTCTGTTTATCTGGACTCAAGTCTGTTAGAGAAGTTGGGAATTCAAAAAGAGATCGAGCATCATATTACAAGAATACAATGGTAGAAATTCTTTCAATGTAGGGAGCTGAGTGCAGGATAAGTCAATCTACCATATGTGCTCATCCTATCATGCATAGCTAAGAGCTTTCCAATCAATGAAGCCTACCACTAGTGGAATAAGCTGGAAGAGATACAGCAATAACCTACAAAGATCCAGAAAATATCTTTGGGACGATGGGTCATTATACTTGCTAGGGCTTTTGGGCACCCACTGAATGAGGATAAAGCTCTCTGTGTAGTGGCTTACATTAACCAAAAAATGATAACAAATATGAAGGTGGTCGTGTTAGATGAGTCTACAGAGCATTGATTTAAACTCACCGATAGAAAGGAGTACTTGAGAAAGATGTAGAGAAGCCTATGTAATCCTTCTTTTACCCTAGATCAAGGATCTATGACCCTCTCTTCTGCCCAGTACACTGCTTTGATGGACAAAATGGATGCCTTGGCTGTCAATCAAAAAGAATTCAAGCAACAACAATAGCAAATAATCACAACTTTGGTCACTCTAACATCTAAGCTTAATTCGGCTATCCCACCTGACCCCTTTCACTTTTTGATGCAGGGAGTTTTCTACCCAAATATTTTTTGTTAATTTTGGTCAGGTTCTTGATGAGGACAGCAAGTTTTGAAGTGTGGGGAAGGAGAGTTATTATTGTTAAAATTTAAACAATTTTTTATGGTTAATTGTGAAACTTGTTAATTTTTGTGAAGGTTTAAAGCCAACTGTAGGAAGGTAATCTTTTTCTGAATAATTTTTCGTGTGCATATTTTCTCTTTGGAGGAAAAAGATTGGGTTCAATGGCTTGAAAGTGTAAAATTCTTAAACCATAACTCTATTTAGTTGATTTTCAGTTGTTTTAGTACATTTCTATTTTAGTAAATTTATGTATTTTGGATTTTCTTTAGTTTTGATTTAAAGTAGTTCTTTTACTTAAATTTTATTTACTTTATAGTGTTCCCTACCTTTTATTTTAAGTAGGTTTATTATGTTTTAATGTTTTAGTTTTGCTCTTGAATTTAAGTTAGAATAAATTTTTCTGTCAAGTTAATAATTATCTTGCATTTAGTTTAAGCTGGCTAATTAATCTTAAATTGGATCATTTTGAACTTTAATTTGTGAACTATCTATTTAGAAAGCTTGATTAACCAAAGAGCAGTAGTATTGTTCAGTGGAAATTTTTCTGTTAAATTGATCTCAAATAATTATTTATAACTCAATTTTTAAACTAATGAGCACAATAGGCTAAATTTTGTGAAAAGAAACCAGTGACTAAGAGCTGTGGAGTGAAGGAATTCTGGAATAGTTAGAACCTTCCTCATCACCCTTCGAAATGGATATTTAACTCAGGTAGGATTAGGATATGACCCAGGGAGCCTTTCTTTGGCAAACACATTGTAAATAGTTCTAGACTTACCTAGTGATTAATTCTATCATTGTTAGCCCCTTTGAACTTAATTGGTATGCTAAAAGCGTACTATTTGAATTTTTTATTACACTGATATTTAACCATATAACCTTAATGCCTTTGTCATTCCCATTTTAGAATTGGCCACTCTAGGTTGGGGAATAAAAATTTTGCAAGATAGGTTTGAATCTGATTTTGGGGGTTTGTGAGCCTAAATTTTTGAAAAAAAAATTAAGACTTGGATGGTAAGAATTTTGTACTTTTGATACTCCCTTCAACTCATTTGAATAAGATTTCAAAAAAAAAGGAAAAGAAGAAGAAAAAGAATAGATGTTATGCTATAAAAATTTTGTTTGACTCATTACTGCAAAAAATAAGTGTGAAGCACCTAACATTTATGGGAAGTGTCAATTGATTGAGCTAAGAAATTTTAGAAGTTGCTTCCTATAATTTTGAGAATCCAATTAGTGTCTTGAGATTTATCTTCAATTTTGTTAGAAAAAGGCATGAGTTATAGAAAGATTTGTTTATCGCTAGAAAGTTAGGTGGTATTTTTCTTGGGTAGTGTGGCTGATTCCATTTTGCTAACTTGATAATTTCTTTAGAGCCAACTCCTTTACCCTATTACAACCTTAATATATGACCTGGTGATCTTGTTTGTTCTGAGTTGTTTAGTAGAGATGACCCTTGTGTTTCAGGTCCTAAAGGAGAGGCTTATGGCTATTCCGAGTTTCAAGTGCGAAACTGGCATATTTTTCTGTTTGCTCTATTTTTAGAATTCACTGGTAGTTTTTGGATTTTGAAAATTTATACATCTATTTTTTCCTAACACACACATAAGAGAAATTGCTTCATATAGATTAGTTTGAGTCTATTTGATTGAATTTTTCATTTGAGTGTCTTCTACTGAGTGTTATTCTGGCCTCTCTGAATGTTCTTATTCTGAATTGGAGCTTGAGTTTTCAAGATTATGGATGATTCATTTGCTTAAGGGTAAGCAAATTCTAAGTGTGGAGTATTTTGATAACTCCAATTTACTGTCTAGTTTTAAGTCATTTTTAGTCCAATTTTTAGTGTCTTCCTAATGTCTTTTGCTTTACTTTGCTTGTATTTAATAAATTAAGTCCATTCTTAGTTAATTCTAGCTTTTGTGTGACTTAGAGAGCTTTTGATGGAACTTTGTACTTAATTGTGAATTTTATAGGTACCTCATGATTACTAGGTTTTCCTAGTAATTGTGACCTAAGTCTTCTGTCAAAACGTACCATTTTAGGGCATATCAGGATCAGCAGGGTAATTGTGCATATAAAGGTGTTCATTATGACCTATGGAGCTCTTCAGTACAAAACCTTAGAAAGAAGTACCTTATGGTTACCAAGTTTTTGGTAATGATGGTGAGGTAGTCATGCTATTAGTCCAAAATACAAAGGAGAACTATGTCACGGTCATTTGATTTTTGGTGATGACCGTGACCCCATTATCTAAAAGCAGATCGAAGCTACATCACGGTTAGTAGGAATTTCCTAATGACCATGACTTATATTAGTTAAAAGAGGGATTTTTAAGTAGGTCACGGTCAATAAGAAATTCCCAATGACCATGACCTATGTTAACCTATATAAAGCAAATTTTTCTGTAGAATTAGTAGCTTTTATTTTTTTCAGATCTAGGGTTTTACTTCTTCTATTTTTCATCCCTTTGTTCATATTTCATACATAGATACATATATATAGTTAAAAATAGATAGATTTACAGTGAAATACATAGATTAAACATAGATTTACAGCTTAAAAGTGTAGATTTACATAGTTTAGATTTCATTTCCATTTAAGCATTGGAGAAGAAGATTAAAGAACTTGGGATTCAACTAGGTTTTCTTCTACAATGAATTTTTAGGGTTTATTCTATCCTTTTCTCTTATTATTTTATAATGGGTAGAGAGTAGTCTTCTAGTTGTTTAGGGAATCTTTGAATGCCTTACCCATAATGTGAATATTGAACATATTTTAAGTTTATATATATGAATGAATTATTTATTTCACTATTGCTTATTGTTATTTCACGAGTTTTCAGTTTCCCAAGTTATTTTCAAGCTTGGATGAATGGTTTTTATCTTAAATCTTTGTTGGATATTGAGCTTGTGTGGATTGAATGTTGTGAATAATTTTGTTCAGTTTTTCTACCATGAATGTTGTCTATTTTAGATTGCTTCAAAATGGGACTCTAGATGTGTATTATTTTATGGTTTAAGGGCTAAAGTGTAGAGTGAAATAAATGAGTTTTGGGTTGTTTGGCTCCGAAATGGGAAAACAAACCAAAATTAGGATCTAAAAGCCATGCTTAGGCTAGTTGTAAGGCTTGCTCTGAAATGGAACGCAATTAGAGTAGCTAGCTTCTAAATGGGATGCTTGGGTTAAGACAGTTAACGTTTCTTTCATATTGAATATTTATACTTGTTGATTGTCCTTAGTTTAACTTATATTAAAATCTCTGCTAGTTTTTATTTACCAACCTCTTTATTGCACATTTTAGTTGTTTAAAGTCTTAATTATATAAAATAGATAACTCACACATACAAAACAATTAGGAATTCTTGAGCATAAAATTAATTTCCATAGCTTGCACATACAATCCCTTGGTACAATATTAGAGGGTCCTAACTATATCCCACTTTATTACTTATCGATCTAGTGCACTTGCTAGGTTAGGCAACATGTATGCAATTTCTTATTTTATTACATTATACATGGCAATAATTATAACTTATTTATATAAGATTAATTTAATAAACACTGCTCTATTTAATCTCAAGGAAGAAAGAACATCTTGATTGCATCCAATATGACTTTTGAAGTGAGATGGTTTGAGAGAATGAAAAAAGTCTTTGCCTAGACTTAAAGTGATGTGATGAGAATTCATAGTGACACCGTAAGACATGATGCCCAAGCTTATCTAAACAATAGATCATTTAAGTAGCAAATTCAAAGACTCGGACCAAAAGATAGAAAAGATAAGATAAAAATTCTAAATGATAAACAATGAGGAAACTAATGGGAAACCATAGCCCTATTACTACGAAATGCTAAAATTTATTAAAGACACCTCAAAAAAGGACCCGAGAATGATCTATAAGTTATTGCATCAGCTTATTATCTTAAGTGGAGCATTATGCAAGAAATAGGCTGACAGAAACCAATCAAGATAAAAAAAAGGAAAAAATAAAATGGAAAAAAAATCATACAGAAGCTTCCATGGCTGATAATTTTGATTTTAATGTTTGTTTTTAGGATAATTTTGTATGTTTTAGTGTCTTATCCTACATGCTTTTAGTGTTTTTAGTGGTAAAATATTTTTTATTTGTTCATTTTAGTTATTTTGATAAATTTAAAGTTTTTGGGTGATTAATGGTTTTAATTTACATTTTGTACAATAAATTTTGCTAAGGCATGGCTGAGACAAACTATCCCTGTCATGCCCAACACAGAAATCAAAACTCACTATTTCACCAAGGTCGCAGTTGAAACAACTTGTCCCAGTCGTGGCCATTGCAGCCCGCGAACATGTTTTGATCCAAAAGCTCACCGTGGCTGAGATGCTTAGCAACTAGAATAGCTGGCTTTAAAATGGGACGCTTGGGTTAAGAGGGTTATCCCAAATTCGTTCATGTATACTTTTAGATAAAATTAATTCACAATGGGTATAGGGTGGATGAGTTAACCTGAGCAACGTTTAATTTCTATAGATTTTCACACCTGTTAATTTTTCAGAATTTATTACATACTCAATTTACTATTAGTAGAATTTAATTTTTTTTCGTTGCATATTTTAGTTTTTAAAGTTTACATTATACAAATTAAACAACTCATACACACAAAATATTGGGAATTCTTTAGCATACAATTCATTTCCACAGTTTTCACAACACATAATTCCCTTGGGTTCAATATTAAGGGTCCTAAATATACCTTACTTTATTACTTGTCAATCTAGTATACTTGCTAGGGTCGCAACAAGTTTTTGGTGCCGTTGCTGGGGAAATTGGCATTGTTAGTAAGCTGTGATTATTGTTTGTATGTGTTTTCTTTTCCTTATTTTATTTTTCTTGATTCTTTTCAGGTGAAATTGGTGTATGAACAGAACAAGACAAGAGCAATTAGTGCCTTTTGATCCTGAAATCGAGAGGACCTTACATCAAAGAAGGAAAGCCAATAGAGATGATGAGATAGAGCCTGATCCTCCACTTGATGAGTTTTCCCCTGAGAATGAACAAGTGCTAAGGGCACATGAACAAATGCTAGGGGCAAGGAGAGAAGAAGTGCCTAGGCAAAGGACCATAAGAGGCTATGCTGTGCCAAGGTGGAACAAAGATCATCGAACAATTGTATTACCGAGAGGGGTACAGTTTGAGCTCAAACTAGCCACCATTACTATGGTGCAGAGGAATCAATTTTTTGGTTCAAAAGTAGAAGATCCAGCTCAACATATCAACATATTTCTAGAAGTTAGTGACATAGTCCCAAATTCCAAGTGTTAGTACGGATGCAGTAAGGTTGAAGTTGTTTCCATTCACTTTGATTAACAAAGCAAGAGAATGGCTACAAATGTTACCACACCGATCAATATGGTCATGGGATCAGATGCAAGAGAAGTTTCTAATGAGGTTTTTTCCTCCAACAAAGGCTGCCAACATTCAAAATAGCATCATGAGTTTCCATCAAATGAATAAGGAAACTTTTCACGAAGCTTAGGAGAGGTTTAGGAGATTATTGAAAAGTTGTCCGCATCATGAGATAGTTGTTTACCAACTGATGACCATATTTTATGCTAAAGTTACACCTCAAACAAGGTCATTATTAGATGCAGCACCAGTAAGATCTTTCTTGAACAAGCTGCCTGAGGATGTTTTTCTGTTGTTGGATGAGATAGCGCCAAATGACTCTTAGATCAGTCCCAAGGAGGCAAGGTTTACACAATGTGGATGAAGTGGCATTATTAAAAGCCTAGTTAGAATTGGTAAAAGTTCAAAATATTGGCTAGAGTAAATCAAAATAGTGGGCCGTGTGAAAGTGGGCAAGGAGTCCAAGAAGGAGGAATTGTAGGAGATGTAAATGCATTAGGAGATTTTAGAAGGAACGATCCCTACGAAAATTCATATAATCCGAGATGGAGAAATCACCCCAATTTCTCTTGGAAAGATGGGAATCAACATGCTTCCTCTTCTCAGCCACAAGTAAGAGCCCCTTATAACTAAAATGCCTACCATAATCATACTTAAGCTCACCAACCTCAAACCACCAATCATTACCAGGCTCCCTTTCCACTTAACCACCATCAAAGGTAAAACTCTAATCAACCACAACCTTAACCATACCATCCACCGGGATTCCAATCAAGGTCACCCATTCAAGAAAAGAAGCCTAACTTAGAAGACATGTTTTCTAGTTTTATGAAAAGCCAACAACAATTTATGACGATTCAAGAGGCAAGGTGGAAATCTCAAAAGCAATGAAACTAAAATCAAGATGCTTTAATGAGAAATTTGTAGACACAATTGGGTTAACTTACAACTTCAATGTCAAATAGATAACCAAGAACTTTTTCTTCAAATGTAGATCGTAATCCCAAGGAGAAGGCCAAAGCAATCACCTTGAGAAGTGGCAAGGAAGCAGCCACGAAAGGAAGAGAAAGGTAAATCACCAACTTCATCAACTGATTTGGAGGAACCAACGTGGAAGGTAAGTATTTCTAACTCTAGAGTAGAGATAGATGTGGATGCTCCAAAGAATGACAAGGGAAAGAGTATAGTAAATCCAACCATAAAGGTTCTTGATATTAATAGGTTGCCATTTCCTGCTAGAGCTAGGAAGGAGAAGAAAAACGAGCAATTGGCTAGGTTTTTAAAAATGTTTAAGAAATTACAAATTAACTTGCCTTTTGCTGAACCCCTAACACACATGCCCAATTATGCTAAGTTTATGAAGGAACTTTGTTCTAACAAAAAGAAATTAAAAGAATATGGAACTGTGCAACTCACGAAAAAACTGTAGTGAAATTATCATGAATAAGATCTCGAAAAAATTGGAAGATTCAAGTAGCTTTACTCTACCTTGTGAAATCAGTGAGACCTTTGTTGGGAATGCTTTGTGTGATTTAAGAGCCAGCATTAACTTGATGCCTTATTCCATGTGCAGGAAACTCAATTTAGGTGATCTTAAGGAAACAGAAATGAAACTTCAACTTGCGGATAGATCAATGAGAAAGCCAAAAGGAGTTATTGAGGATTTATTGGTGAAAGGAGGAAAATTCATTTTTCCCATGGATTTTTTGGTCATGGAAATAGAGGAGGATAGGAAGGTACCACTTATTGTGGGAAGACCATTCTTGAATACTGCAAACACTCTAATTGATGTTCATTGGGCAAAAGGTCACTCTTCGATTCAACAACAAAGAATTGGTGGTAGACATGAACAAGGCTCAGAAGTATCCATCAAGCGACCTAGAGGAGTCAATTTATTTCATTGACAAGATTGATGAATGTGTAGAGGAAATGTAAGAAAAAGTGTTACAAAATGATCCAGTGAATTCAAGCTTGATGCATTCTTTGGAGAGTGAAGAGTTGGATGAAGTAGAAGAAAAATTGATAACAGTTGTGGAGAAGGGATGTGAAGAGAGAGTTTGAAGCAAGAGAGGACTACTCTACAAGAGGGGGAGTTGAAATCTGAACTTAAACCTCTTTCTCCTCATTTAAAGTATGTATTTTTAAGAAAGAAGAAAAGCTAGTAATTATCTCTTCTTTGTTGACAGGTGTTAAAGAGGAGATGTTGCTCAAGGTGTTGAAAAAGCACAAAGAGGTGATAGAATGGGAGACAACGGACTTAAAGGGTATTAATCCAAGCTATTGTACTCACTGGATTCCTATGGAGGATGATTGCAAATCGGTCGCTCAACGCCAAAGAAGGCTCAATCCAACTATGCATGAAGTTATGAAGAAAGAGGTACTCAAACTGCTTGACTCAGGTATAATTTATCCAATCTTTGATGGTAAATGGGTTAGCCCAATGCAATGTGTCCCTAAGAAGGGGGGAATGATAGTGGTAAAGAATGAACTAGATAAACTCATCCAAACTCGGACAATTATGGGTTGGAGGGTGTACATAGATTATAGGAGATTGAACCAAGCCACTAGGAAATATCATTTTCTATTGCCATTCATTGACTAGATGTTAGACAGATTAGCAGGAAATAGGTTTTATTGTTTCTTAGATGGGTATTCATGATATTTACAAATTCCCATAGCCCTTGAAGATCAAGAGAAAACATCCTTTACCTGCCTTTATGGCACATTCGCCTATAGGAGGATGCCTTTTGGATTGTGTAATACCTCGGCTACGTTTCAGCGATGCATGATGAAAATCTTTCATTATTTTATAGACAAATTTATGGAGGTGTTCATGGATGACTTTACCATTTATGGGCTAGACTTTGAGAGCTATTTAGAGCATCTTGATTTAGTGTTAGGTAGGTGCAAGAAGACCAACTTAGTACTAAATTGGGAGAAATGCCACTTTATGGTGAGGGAAAGCATAGTTTTGGGACACAAAATTTTTTAGAAGGGGATTGAGGTAGACAAAGCAAAGATAAAAGTTATAGAGAAGCTTCCACCACCAACCAATGTCAAGGGAGTTAAAATTTTTCTAGGCCATGCAGGCTTCTACCGTTGGTTCATAAAAGATTTTTCAAAAATTGCAAAGCCTTTATCTACTTTGTTAATGATGAGTGCTTATTGGCTTTTGAATTGTTGAAGCAAAGGCTTATTTCAGCTCTGGTAATCATATCTCCAGATTGGAATTTGCCCTTTGAGCTAATGTACGATACAAGTGATTTTGCAGTGGGAGAAATACTCGAAAAAAGGCAAGAGAAAGTATTTTGTGCAATTTATTATGCAAGCCACACTTAACAGGAGCTCAAGTTCTTGCCATTGTATTTGCCCCCCCCCCCCCCCCCTTTGAGAAGTTTTGATCATATCTACTTGAAGCAAAAATTGTGGTGTGGTCTGACCATGCAGCACTAAGACATCTCTTTGCCAAAAGGAATCCAAGCTAAGATTAATAAGATGGGTACTACTGTTGTAAGAATTCAATTTGGAGATCAAAGACAAGAAGGGAGCAGATAACCATGTGGCGGATCATTTGTCAAGATTGGAGCATGATTATATTGAAAAAGGGGAGATTATGGACTTATTCCCTGATGAGCGCATTTGTACATTATTTGTTTGTGAAATCTCTATACCTTGGTTTGTTAATGTTGCAAATTTTCTCACAGGTGGTTATATGCCAAAGGACTTCACATGGCAACAAAGAAAGAAGCTACAACCTGATGCAAAGCATTACATTTTGGATGATCCTTAACTTTTTTGCCTTTATGCTGACCAAGTGCTAAGAAGGTGTATCCCCAATGAAGAGAAAGTAGACATTATACAAGCCTATCATAGTGAAGAAGCTGGTGGAC
>CM075811.1:59185744-59460501 GCA_037975025.1 Excoecaria agallocha | reverse complement strand
TTTTCTCTTGCTTGAGGACAAGCAAGGTTTAAGTGTAGGGGAATGTGATACCACATGAAATGGTCTATTATTTAGTGTGCATTTTACTTCATTTAGGTAGCCTAAGTATGTAAATATTATTTATATTTTGTGTGTTTTGTTTAATTTATGTGTTTCATTGAAGTGTAGGGAAATTTGGTTGTAAAAATAAAGAATAAGACCAACATTCATGAGTCATGAAGGGATTCACAACTCAGACAACAATTCATAAATCGAGAGGTGATTCACAAGTGAAGCAAAGAAGGAGGCTCACGAGTCATGAAGAGATTCACGACTTGGATAGACATTCAAGAGTCCCAGAAACATGCATGAGTCATGAAGGCATTCACGACTTGATAAGTAGACAAGTAAAGGATCACGAGTTGAACAAGAAATCCTTAGAGGTTCATGATTGATACAGTGTGTGAAGGTGCACAATTCGTGAGGGCATTCACTAGTAGGTAATGGCAACTATTTTCAAGCGACATCATTTTTCAGCATACGTTTTTTCAACCAACCATCAAGACCTTTCATGGAAACTTTTCATATTGATAACCATTCTGGAGTGACATGTATGTAGAGTTATTCCCTGTATAAATATGATTGGAAAACTCTGAGGATAGGATCGATCAAATTTTAGTTTTAGAACAATTCAATTTTTGGACAAATACTTTTACTTAGTTTTTAGATAATGACAAAACAGAAAAAGTCAAAGGAATAAGCGATATATCAGAAGGTCTATTTAGAAAAGTAAAACTCTAGGGAGTGATTATGTTTCTTTTCTCTTAGTCATTTTTATTTCAAATATGTATTTGGCTAAGTTTTTTTTTGTACATTAGAACTATGTAGTAGAATTTGTTTAAGACATGTTATTTATTATTATGAATGAAATCGATTTGAATCCATTTGTGTGCATTGAATTGCTATTTATGCTTGATCACCATAATTAGCATGTTAGTCAATTTATTCGCAAGGAGAGTTAGAATTTTTTGATGGAAAAACAAATGAATTTACTTGAAGCATTGAATTTACTTAGAGATAAGGAATTCACTTTAAGGGGTTAAAGAATTGGCATAGAGCTTCATAATTTTTATTTATCACTACAATGACATGAGAGTGTTTATAGACTCTAAATTAAAACACTTTTAATGACAATGAGAGCTGCTTTAAAGAATATTGGCTAAATTCTCCAATCATTTTATTCATATAATGGTCTTTGCTTGCTCTTAAATGAAATTGCTTATCTTAATTCTAATGTATATTCTATACCATCAATTAAGTTATCTTTTATCCAAAAATTGATTCTACATATATAAAGTAGTTTAGTTATTAAATTAAATACATAACCTCTATTTTATTTGATACCTATCCATCTACTCTTTGTGATTTTAATACAAAATTATCCCGTTTCCTTTGGAATGATGCCCTACTCATCCTATACATAGTCTAGTGTGACTAACAGTTCAAATAAATCCCCATCAAAGACTCAATCATAATCCACCTAAAAAAAACCTTTCTACAGGTAACCCAAAACCTTTCTATAGGTAAACCAAAACCTTTCTACAGGTAACCTAAAGCCTTTCAATAGGTAACCCAAAATCATCCTACAAGTAACCCAAAATCATTCTACAAGTAATCCAAAACCTTCCTACAGGTAAACCAAACACCTTTTATAGGTAACCACAAAACCTTTCCATAGGTAACCCTAAAGCCTTTCTATAGGTGATCAAGTCCTTTCTAAAGACATCAAAATCCATCATCAACCTTCACCACCAACACTCATCATCAACATAGAGGTTGTTGCCTCAAGGATATAGTGGCCAAATCACTCAGGGATAAGTTTCCATGAAATGGAATCATGCAAATCAATAAAAAAAAGGTGCATTAAAGAACTTACCACAAGCATCGAAGATTATTCTATAAACATCAAGGACCATTCTACAGGCATTAGATATCTTTTTACAGACATTGAAGCCCTTGTAACAAGTATCTAAAGTCCTCTCAAGAGGCATCCAAACATATCATCAACATAAGGAATAAAAGAAGATCAGATGATTCAATTCTTGCCGATAAGCTAGCATGCAACACCAGATCACTCCATCATCCACTAACTCAATTGGCATCAACATAAAGATAGTGGGATTTTAATGTTCAAAAATCTCTTTTGGGCTTTTTTAAACATTTAAAAATCTCTTTTGGACTTTTTTTCCCTTTTCCCTCTATCAATGAGGTTAAAATGTGTTTCAAGGTTAGAATGTAAAACAAAGGTCAAATTCAAAGGTGAGTCGCTCCCTTGAATATAGGTCAAGGCTATAACTCACACTCATAACTCATTTCTTAGAAACTAATTTTGCCAATTTTAGTGGAAAAATAGGAAAAATATGAGATTTTATTTTATCTTCATCCAAAACATTTACTATTGATAATAATGATTTTTAGGGATATTTTTAATCGAGAAAAAATGACATATTTAGGGGGCTCTTTCACTCTCACTATCTCTCTCTCTCTCTCTTAAAAAAATATATTATCTATAACTTAAAGAATAGAGAATAGAAAATAGCAAAAAAAAAGGTGAAGAAAGCCACCAAGTATTGGATTCCTTATTCTTTAAGAAATAAACACTAAAGGTAATATTCTTGAGTCTCAAAACTCCTTAGTTCAATGTCTAATCTTAACTTGCAATGAATATCCATCAAAATTATTTGTTCTTTGATTTTTCCATTTTCTTAAGTTATGTGTTTAAATCTTATTTTTAGTGATGATTTTGCCTTGTTATAACATGTATTTTGTTTGTTGTGATTAATTTTATGTAAATTAGAGTATAGTTAATCACCATAAATTTACTATTCACACTTTTTTTCATCCTCTGTATTTCTTGATTTTACTCAAATTTTTATTTCTTTGATTTTTACTTGTAAATTTGTCAGTTCCTAGGATTTGTGCTTATTTTGATCATTAATCCATGAAAACCAATTTAAATAAAGCAAGATAGGAGATTTGATGCACATTTAAACTTTATTACTCATCATCTTCAACCTCTATCTTCTTTAATTCTCACTTTTTAATGAGTTTCAATGAATTTTGTAGCATTTTCTTGCATCAAAATGGTCGGGATTACATTTTGGTGATTTTGGTAGTGTCCTAATGTAATTACAACAATTCCTAGGCAAGTTAGAGTTAATTCATAGCCTAATGGCTATGAATTAACTAGTGAGGCTGGAAGTCATGCCAGGCTTGCCCTATTCATTCATTTTCTTCCCTTTTTGCTCCGTGACCCACTCTCTTACATGTTTATATGTTGTTGCTTTATTTTGGCCACCTTTTTCCTTGTATTTCATGCTTATATTTTTGTTTGTATCATATTCATTTATTTTATTGTTCTATTTATGCAATATTTCATATTATTATTGTTATTATTGGCCATATTTTTTTAATATTATATTCATTATTTATATTTAATATGTATTACATGCCATATTAATTATTTATCGTCATTAATTTGCGATATCATGCATGTATTTTTATTTATACATTTATTCATTTTTCATTAATTTAATTATTTATATATTTTCTATTCACAATTTATTTAAATGCTTTAGCATATGCATATTAATTAATGCATGCTGCATGAATTTCGAATGCATCATGTATTCTATCTACTTTGTTTATTTTATTATTTATGATTAATTACCTATTTAAGTTGTTCATTTTAATTAATTATATAATTTAATTCGTTATTAACCAATGTTATTTCCTATCGTGACCGCTATTTTGGGGAATATATTGTACGTCCCCGGGTTAGGCGGATGAGCATAGATTAGGATTATTTTATCTTATTATTTATTTATTTGGGCTTGTATTATTTTTTTATGCCTTTTTTATTGCAAATGATGTGATAATAAAGGTTTATTTTGATCGCTTAACTAAAAACCACAAGAAAATTTATTTTCATTAATTAATTGGATTTTACTAATAAAATCGAACCAAAGTCTTAGTTTTCTCAAAATTTATGCATAAATTATAGCTTTGTTCCTTTAAAAATGTATATGATTTTTCTGCATAAAATTGGCATGATTCTTTCTAAATAAAATGGGATGAATTATCCTAATTTTTCTTAAATTTACACAATAATTTTTTCTTTTATAAGATATCTATAAGGGAACCGATGTTCCCTTGTAAATTGATTATCATAATAAATTCTCTGATTTATGCATGATTTTATCTTTACATTTATTCTTATATTTTTATTACTTTATATTCCATATTTTACTGCTTTTGATTTAAGATGTTTGCTATTACTTTGGCAACATGCTGAAGTGTGCCTTTATACTTCAAGAATAATCACTCACGTGAGAAAAAAGATAAAATAATTAATTTTAAAAATTTATTTATCTAACATTAATCAAGCTATAAGTAAGAGTGAGGTCCTAAACTATCTTTAGTTTTGGCCTCATAAGGTTAGAAATCATTTTTCAATGTTTTATTGGATGAAAAGTCCATGATAACTATCTTATGGTGCCCAATAGGCATGCTCGTAGGTTGATCACCAACAATGGAATAGGGGTACTCCTTGGTGAATTGGGTTGAATTCCTATCCATTATGAAACAACTAGCCTTCATGAGTTAAATAAACCTTTATCTGATCTTGGGCCCCAAAAGCGAGCTTTCGAGATTAAACCGAATGCTATCGGGGTTCGATGCATGTCACCAAAAATAGTCATCTTCATCTCCAATTCCTAAAGAACCAACTCATGTTAATCCTTAAGCATCATCTCCTCTTACTTCACCTTCACTTAGGTCCTCAAAATGAGAACACCATCCACCCACTTATTTGAAAGATTATCAAATGTGTGATGATGATAATGATGATGATGAAATTGTAGCCCATTATACTTTCTTTATAAATTTTCATCTAGTAATATTCAATAAAGTTGTGAATAATGATCATTAGATTAAAGTAATAAATGAAGAATTATGTGCCATAAAAAAATAAATCATGGGAGTTAACCACTAAATGATTTACCAAAAATAAATCATGTTAATCCTTAAGCATCATCTCCTCTTACTTCATCTTCACTTAGGTTATCAAAATGAGAACACCATCCACCCACTTATTTGAAAGATTATCAAGTGTGTGATGATGATAATGATGATGATGAAATTGTAGCCCATTATACTTTCTTTATAAATTGTCATCTAGTAATATTCGATAAAGTTGTGAATAATGATCATTAGATTAAAGTAATAAATGAAGAATTATGTGCCATAAAAAAATAAATCATGGGAGTTAACCACTTTACCAAAAGGAAAGAAGTCTATTGGTGTCAAATAGATATATAAGATAAAGTACAAGCCCAATGGAGAAGTGGAACTCTTTAAAGCAAGATTACTTGCAAAAGGACATAAGTGAAAGTCAGGTATCCATTACTTTTAAGTATTTGCACCTGTTGCCAAATTAGATATTGTACGTTCAATAATTTCACTTATTACTCAAAGTAATTGAAAGATTTATCAAATGGATGTCAAATCATCCTTTTTGAATGGTTTACTTGAAGAAGAAGTATATGTTGAACAACCACCATGATCTGTAAAGCAAGGAGAAAAAGATTAGGTTTATCAACTAAAAAAGGCATTGTATGGTCTTAAACAAGCACCAAGGGCATGGTATACTTATATTGATACTTATTTCATTAAACATGGTTTTCATAAGTGTCCATATGAACATACTTTGTATATCAAGATTAACAAGGAAGGAGACATTGTCATAGTTTGTCTCTATGTAGATTATTTTATGTTGACTAGTAATAGTTCATGATTGTTGATGAAATTCATGAAGGATATGGTTGCTCACTTTAAAATGATATATATAGTATTAATAACCTACTTCATTAGTATCAAGGTAAGCAAATAAATAAAGGCATATTTATTTCACAATGGAAATATGCAAAATATATTTTAAAGAAATGCAAAATGGATGTATGCAAGCCAATTTTAACACCAATTAAAGAAAAGATAAAACTTGTGAAAGATGGAAATGATGATTTGGTTAATGCAACAGACTTTAAAAGACTTATTGGAAGTCTGAGGTACCAAACTGCAAATAGGCTAGATATTATCTATAGAGTAGGAATAATAAGCAGATTTATGGATTCACTACGAAAATCTCATTGGCAAGCCACAAAACAAATTTTAAGATATGTTAAAGGTACAACTGATGATGGCATGTTTTATTCAAACAATAAGATTACATGACTAGTTGGATATACAGATAGCTATTGGGTTGTTGATGTTGAGGAGAGAAAAAGTACTTTAGGTTATATTTTCCGTCTTGGTTCTGGAGCATTTTTTTGGTCTTTAAAGAAATAATATGTGGTTGCTCTTTCAATTACAAAAGTGGAGTATATAACAGTAACAAATTGTGCTACTCAAGCAATTTGGTTGTGAATGATGCTTAGTGAATTATAACACCAACAAGATGCTCCAATGAAAATTTATTGCAATAATAAATCAAAAATCGCCTTGATGAAGAATCCAATATTTTATGGTCGAAGTAAGCATATTGACATTAAACATCCCTACATTTGAGATCTGCTTAAAGATAAAGAAATTATTGTTGAGTATTATGCATCTAAAGATCAAATAACAAATATTTTCATGAAGCTTTTGAAAGCTGAACTATTCAACAAATTGAAGAATGTGCTTAAAATGACTAAACCAAGTTGAAAGGAGGATGTTAGAAATTCAACTTTGTTTAAAAGATTAATTGGAGCTAATTGTTTTTGACTTGGTCAAATTATAACTTCAAATTGATTTTGAATTGTAATTAAATTAAAAAAAAAGATAAGCTAATTAAATATTAGTCAGCCAAAATATTACCAACCATTCCCATCAAAGTGAAAGTCAATATTAATCGAAGTTAGGACATTATAAAAATGGTTATTAGCTACATGATGAGATGTATGTAACTAGAGAAAGTAAATAAAGGGAGGTGTATGCTAGTAAGGCATACTAAAGGGTTTTAGTTGGTTAACTTTAACAAGTTAACGCATTATGTATTTTGGATTGTGAGAGTTTATAGTGTGAGTTTGTGTTTATAAAATTTTTATTTTCTCAACCAATAAAACTGTGAGTGTGTATTTGACAATGTTATTAAAATTGGAACGGATCGATCAGTTGAACCATTTTAACCGTGAATCGACAGGCAAATCAGTTTGTTTAACTCTTTAAAATTGGATTGGCAAAACAATCGAATTAAACCGAAAATAAATTGGATTGAACCAAAATATCGGAGAACCGGATAAAACCGAATTTTTGGCTAAAAGTGTAAAAATCATAATTTTTTGTATATTTTCACACACACACATTTATATATATTAAATTTTCATTATTTATTTATTTGAAAAAATTAGTATTTTAAATTCTAAAGATGTCACTTAATAATTTAATATATTTATTATCTATTTGGTTCATTGTAATCAAATATATATATATACACACACACACAATAAACCAAATAGATAATAAGTATATTAAATTATTAAGTGATATCTTTAAAATTTAAAATACTAATTTTTTCAAATAAATAAATAATAAAAATTTAAAATATATATATTATGTTTTCATTATTTATTTATTTGAAAAAATTAGTATTTTAAATTCTAAAGATGTCACTTAATAATTTAATATACTTATTATCTATTTGGATTTATTGTTATTAAATATAATTATACTCATATATGCAAGGTTAATTTTTTCTGTGTTTGCCTTATTAGTACTCCATCTAAACAAAAAAAAATCATGATATGATTGTATTTTTATGTTTCTAACATATGATATTCAAAAATTCATAATTAATTACTTGTAATAATAAAATTGAAATTATGTTTTGTAACTTATCATTAGGATATTTGTGACATATATTTAATGTTTGATGAATATTTTTTTTATTTTTATACAATAGTATTTATAAAATTATAATAATTGATAATATTTTTAAAATAGAAAAAAATTTGGTTGAATCGGGCGAACCACGAATTTCGAACCTTACCAATTTTTTATCAGATCCGGTTTTAATAACATTGTTATTTGGTTATCAAAATATATTTTCTAGATGATGGGGATTTATTTGAACCCTTAGTCTCACTAGACTGCGTATAGTATGAGTAGGGTATCGTTCCAAAGGGAACGGGATAAATTTTATATTGACGTAATAACAAGTAAATGGATAGGTAACAATTTCAATTAAAACCATGCAATTAATGTAAATACTAAACTACTTAAAATATATTAAGTTAATTTTGGATAATAGATTACTTAAAAGATGGGATGGACATACATTATAACCAAATAAAAACAAGTTCATCTTTGAATTAATTAACAATTCTATGAATAATATGAATGGAGAATTTAGCCAAGATTCTTTAAAGCAATTCTCATTGTCAATAAAGAATGTTCTTACTTAGAGTCTATAAGCATTCTCATTTCATTATAGAGATAAATAAAAACTATGAAGTTCTATGCTAATTCTTTAACCCCTTAAAGTGAATTCCTTATCTCTAAGTGAATTCAATGCTTTAAGTAAATTCATTTAACTTTCCATCAAAGAATTCTAACTCTCATTGTGAATTAAATGACTAACATACTTAATATGGTGATCAAGCATACTAAGCAAATCAAAGCACTTAAACAAACTTAAATCATACTTTATACATAAATAAAATAACCATTCAATAGACAAAGATAAGTAGATGAATAACAACTTATATTAATTAGTTATAATGTACCAAAAGAACTTAGCCATAAACAAAATTACAATAAAGATGAAATAAGAGACAAGAAAAACATCACTCTCCAGGGTTTACTTTCTATTTTGACCTTCTAATAAATCTCTTATTCCTTTGGCTTTGCTCTTTTGTCATCCTCTAAAACTAAGTAAAACAAAAATTTTCCAAAACAACTAAAATGTTCTTAAGAAAATAGTAAAAGAATTTGTTGATTTTTTCCGATCCCTTAGCCAGAGTTTTTCTCCCATTTATATAAAGTCTAACTCTATAGATATGTCCCCTCAGAAACCATGAAAGGCTACTCTGAAAAGACATAATGTTTGGCTGAAAAATCAGGTGCAAAAGTCACGACGTTTGAGAAGCAGTTTCTTATCCGACTTGTGAACACCCTCACGAGTCATGATCTACTTCACCTAATCTTCTGGACTCGTGAGCCTCCTCCCGAGTCGTGATCTACTTCACGACTCATGAACAAGATGCCGAGTCGTGAGCCTTTCTTCTCTACCTCACTCGTGAATCTCCAGTCCGTCTCGTGAATTCTTGTTCGAGTCGTGATCCACCTCACGACTCATGATCTTCATCTTTGAATCTTCACCAGCTCTTCATTCTTCTTCACACTTCACCATCTTTAACCTAAAAACACACATAAAAACATAAATTGAACATAAACACATAAAATACACATAATATTACATACTTAGTTACATAAATAAGAGAAAACACACACTAAATAGTAGACATATTACATGACATCAAATTCCCCCACACTTAAACTTTGCTTGTCCCCAAGCAAGAGAAAAGTGAGAAAATTTAATCTCAAGTCAAACTAAGTAAGTTACATTATAAAGCATTGCTCAATTGTCACTTAAGATAAGATTGATATGAATTCAAACACCTTAACACTCAAAATATTAGTACATCAAGACTTAAAACATGCATCTTAAATCATCAAGTTACCTAAATTTACTAAATTCAACATCAAGAATATAAAGTCTCAAGTCTAACCATGCTCAAGAGAGAATAGTGATCATAAAACCTAGGATTCTAAGACTATAGTTGCCTTTTTGGACAATTAAAAAGCACACATACCTTTAAACCTATCTCATGGCATTTTTAGACTATATATTTTTTTCATTTCATTTTTCTTTTTTTTAAGCATGGGTATACTTTTAGACTTTATCCCATGAATAGCAAGAGAATGTAGTATTGGGTGCGTTTTACGCTCCATCCCATACTTTATTATGCTTTTAGATATGCATCTTGCTTTATTTAGTTTATCATTATCATTATATATATATATATATATTAGTCTTCATCCATTATTGAAAGGCTAAAGGTAAGTATTATGGCTATAGTTTCCATGAAGCAACTAAAATCCTAAAATCTTAAACTAAATGAGCATATTCTAACCTTAAAGCATAGTTAATGAAGAGAATAAATAACCTACAATGTTGAAAGAAGTAAAAGAGGTAACTTAAAAACATAAAACACATGCCAAAAATCGTAAATAACTAATCAAATGAGTATAAAAGGTAAATGAATCTTCATAACAACCTATATTACATACAATATAAGCAATACTTATAATAAAACTCACTATAAAAGTTAGTCTAAATAAAGAAAAAGATAAACAAACAACACACACACAAATGCTCCCCCACACTTAGAATATACATTGTCCTCAATGTGGAGAAACAAAACAAACACACAAACAAAAAGAAAATTAAAAATAAACAAAAGCGAGGAAAGAAAACTCCCCTCAAATTCATGGTGAAGGTGGAGGTGATAGGACTGCATAACCCGCTTGGGCAATGACAGCGTCCACCTTGTGTTCGAGACGGCATTGACGATGAACCAATTGACTTGTGGCTTGCTCCAAGGAAGCCAATTGATTTTGGATGGCGGATTGATTATGTAGCAATTGATTGAACATGGAAGTGGTGATATTGGAAGAAGATCCAGCAGTTGGTGTGAAAACAGGTGAATGACTAGGTGTACCCTCCATAGGATCATCACTTTGCCCTGACTCCGTTGGTCTTGACTCTTCCGAAGTACTTTCCATAGCAACCACTTGGGGAGTAGAAGTGCTTGGTAATTTCTTCCAACAAGAACGATATATATGTGGTATGTATTAAAAGGAATTGTTAGTGACTTCTCCTCTTACAAATAAATGCTTAGAAAAATATATGCATGGAAATACACAATCATACATACGCAAATCAATATCAATTCCCTAGCAATAGCAGCTATGACATGACCATGGGTGATAGGGGACTCCGGGTGACTAACACAATTCAATAATTGTTTGAAAATCCAATAAGACCAACATATAGACTTGCGATTATGCACACACCACATCAAAAATAGTTTATGACTAGAAACTCTATTAAATTCAGGCTTGATGAAGACAATAGAAGCAAGAATCTTATGCAAAATCCAATATTTCAAGTCCAATATAAACATGGATTTAGCCTCTCTAGCCCTATACGGTGTAGTCAAACCAGTAAGAAAGGTCCAAAAATCATTAGGTCTATAACTCTTAGGAGGAGTACATAATCCACTTGGTTTAAAACCAAAGATACGATGCATCATGAAATAAGTAAGAGTATGATCAACACCATTCAAGCGAAAGTCTACAAGTCTAGGATTATCAGCATTTTCTTTGAAATTTGTGTAAAATTCCAAGACTAAATCAGTGTAGAACTGCTCATGCATATTAACAAAACGCAAGAGGCCACATTGAGACAACATCTCATTCACTTCATCAAGAACACCCACTTGTTCAAGCAAAGAGGTGGGAAAATACTTACATTGAGATTTTGCTCTATCTTTAAGAACAAGGAATCTGTTACCTTCATGAATGGAAGAAAGAGGGAATGGAGCACCAAAGTCGGTCTGTAAACTCTGTAGTGGTGCTTCATCTTCTCCTTGCTGACCCCTTGAAGCTGCAACGTTCTTTGTCCTTACCATGGTTGTTAAAGAGAAAGGAAGTAGGGATAACAATGTGTAATGGGATTGAAAAGGAGGGAAATGGGAAGAAAATATTACAGAGAAAGAAAAACAAAGAGACAAAAGGAAATGCAAGTTACAGTTGAAGAGAAAGAAATTTACGAGAGGAGTAAAAGAAAGAGAATGTAAAAAAAATGAAAAGAAAACTACCACAGTATTTATAGAAGAAGAAGGGGAAAATGAAAAGAGATGACGTTTAGAAACCCTAGATTTAAGTTATAACCATTCCCCCTCTTAAATTTAAGTTAATAAAGGGTAGTTAATCCAATTAAAAATCGCTAATACTCCTAATTAGAAGAAATAAAAGTGAAATAAAGAAATGAAAATGAAATAAAAATAAAAACAGAAAGTGAAAAATCACGACTCTTAACTCTTGGAAAAGTGCTTCACGAGTCGGCATGTTCCTCACGAGTCGTGAAAAGAAGGCAGTGAGTGTGAAGGAAGCAATGGTCACGACTCGGCAGGAATCTCACGACTCGTGAAAGAAAATAGGGATAGACAAAAATGGAAATCATCACGAGTCGGTATGGCAGTCACGACTCGTGAGCCTTTCGCTTCTGTACTACACGTGATACTCTTCACGACTAGTGATTTTACTCACGACTGAATGGATGAAGCCTCTGGAATACTCATGAACACATTCACGAGTCGTGATGCACTCGTGAACATGATGTATTTCTCTGCAAAATCTTAACAACTTGATCCAAAAATTAAAGTAACAAAGAAAAATAAGCTAAGGAACATAAAAACTATATAAAACATATAATGTAGTCTACAATTAAACCATAAAATAAATAAATTCAAACTAAAAGAACTAAGGAAAAAAAATAATATTAGGAGTAGGCAAAAGAAGAATTTATCAAAGAAATTTTATGAGTAGGAACCAATGCATCACCAATGAAATAAGGCTTCAATCTATGTCCATTTACCTTAAAAATCTCTCCTTTATCATTAGCAATATCAACAACCCTATAAGAAAAAAACTTGAACAACTTTGAAAGGTCCCGACCATCTAGACTTTAACTTTCCAGGAAATAACTTCAATCGAGAATTATATAACAAAACCATGTCACCAACTTGAAATTCTTTCTTTAGTACATGTTTATCATGCCATGATTTAGTTCTTTCTTTATATAACTTAGCATTTTCATAAGCATTCATACGAAGTTCCTCTAACTCTTGTAATTGAAGCAATCTCTTCCTACCAACTTGTTGCATATCAAAATTTAACTCCGTAGTTGCCCAATAACCTTTATGTTCAATCTCAACCGGCAAATGACAAGACTTACCATAAACCAATTGATAAGGTGTAAGACCTATAGGAGTTTTGAAAGTTGTTCTATATGCCCAAAGAGCATCATCTAACTTAAGTGCCCAATCTTTTCTTGACCTAGAGATAGTTTTCTCTAAAATCCACTTAAGCTCTCTATTGCTAATCTCAACTTGTCCACTAGTTTGGGGATGATAAGTTGTAGCAATTTTATGAGTCACATTATATTTTCTCAATAATTGCTCTATAACTTTATTGCAAAAATGAGACCTACCATCACTAATAATGGCCCTAGGTGTTTCAAATCTAGGAAATATAACTTTCTTAAGCATCTTCTTAACCACCTTGGCATCATTTGTAATGGTTGGAATTGCTTCCACCCACTTAGATACATAATCCACCATAACTAAAATATACCTATTCCCTAAAGAACTAGGAAATGGTCCCATAAAGTCCATACCCCAAACATCAAATAATTCAACCTCTAAAATACCATGTAAAGGCATTTCATTCCTCTTAGACAAATTTCCCATTCCTTGGCACTTATCACAACTTAATACAAAGTCCTTAACATCCTTAAACAATGTAGGCCACCAAAAACCAGCTTGTAAAACTTGAGAAGCTGTCTTAGAAACCCCAAAGTGACCACCTACAGCATAAGAATGACAATGAGCTAATACTTTTCTAACTTCTTCATGAGGAAGACACCGCCTAATCAATCCATCAGCACATCTCCTATATAATAAAGGTTCTTCCCAATAGTAAAACTTCACATCATGAAGGAATTTTTTTCCTTTGCCTATAATCTAAAACATAAGGAAGCATACCACTTACTAAGTAGTTTTCTATATCAGCAAACCAAGGAGTTTCCTTGGAAACTACACTAAAAAGATGTTCCCCATGAAAAGCTTCATTAATAGGTACCCCATCATCATTATCTTGCAAAACACATTGGGTCAACCTAGATAAATGGTCCGCAACTAAATTCTCCTTCCCCTTTTTATCTCTTATTTCCCAATCAAAATCTTGTAACATTAAAATCCATCTCAATAATCTAGGTTTAGCAGCTTTTTTACTTAAGAGATATTTAAGAGCAGCATGATCAGAATAGATAATGACTTTTTGCCCTACAAGATAAGCCCTAAATTTATCAAAAGTATACACAATAGCCAAGAGTTCTTTTTCAGTTGTGGAGTAATTAATTTGGGCATCATCTAGTAATTTGCTAGCATAATAAATAACAGAAGGCTTCCCATCAATTCTTTGTCCTAAAACAGCCCCTACCGTATAATTACTAGCATCACACATCAATTCAAAAAGTTGATCCCAATTTGGTGGTTGTAACACCGGTGAAGTGACAAGAGCATGTTTAAGAGTTTCAAAAGATTTAAGGCATGCCTCATCAAAATGAAAATCAACATCTTTACCTAGCAACGTGCATAAGGGTTTAGCTATCTTAGAAAAATCTTTGATAAACCTCCTATAAAAACCAACATGGCCTAGAAAGCTTCTAACATCTCTAACATTTTAGGAGGAGGCAAATTAGCAATTATTTCAATTTTAGCTCTATCAACTTCAATCCCCCTATTAGAAACTAAATGACCTAAAACAATACCCTCTTGAGCCATAAAATGGCACTTCTCCCAATTTAAAAACCAAACCATGCTCCATACATCTATCAAGCACCTTAGAAAGATTAGATAAACAATCCTCATAATTAGTGCCATACACACTAAAGTCATCCATGAAAACTTCTACATATTGATCAATAAGATCACTAAAGATAGAAAACATGCATCTTTGAAATGTAGCTGGTGCATTACACAAACCAAAAGGCATTCACCTAAATGCAAAAGTTTCATATGGGCATGTAAAAGTTGTCTTAGATTGGTCATGTGGATGAATTGGTATTTGATAGAAAACACTCAACCCATCTAAGTAGCAAAAGTAAGAAAAATTAGCCAATCTTTCAATAACTTGATCAATAAAGGGCAAAGGAAAATGGTCCTTTCTTGTAGCCTTATTTAACTTCCTATAGTCCATACGTATACGCCAACCCGTGATAGTCCTAGTAGGAATTAAATCATTGCTATCATTATGAATTACAGTCAAACCACCCTTCTTAGGGACAACTTGAATTAGGCTCACCCACTTGCTATCACTTATAGAATAAATTATACCATTATCAAGCAATTTAATTATTTCCTTCCTCACAACCTCTTTAAGAGTTGGATTAAGCCTTCTTTGACCTTCAATAGATGGCTTAGAATCCTCCTCCAATAAAATTCTATGCATGCAAACCTTAGGTGCAATCCTTTTTAAATCACTAATTGAATATCCCATAGCATTTCGATGAGCAAGTAAAATACCACGTAAAGCATCCACATTATGCTTAGCAATTGATGAATTAACAATGAATGGTAATTGAGAATTGCATCTAGAAATTTGTACCTTAAGCTTGTTGGTAGTGGCTTGAGTTCAAGCTTGATTTCCTCCTTAGATATCTTTGATGACATATCCTTATCCTTTCTCAAAGACTCAATTTTTAAGAATCTTCTATAGGAGGGAAATGAGGCAACGTGCAAAACTTCATCACAACTTTCATTCAAACAATAAGGTGCAATAGGGTTTTGACTTACACAATCATGCACAACACTATCAATACACTCATCAAGAACATCATAAGAATCAATTCTATTTACCACCTCTATTGGTGAAGATTTAATCATGCCAAAAACATTAAACTCAATTTTTTTACCATTAACCTCAAGAGATATTTTACCATTTTTCATATCAAAAACAGCCCCAGCAGTAATTAAGAATGGCCTACCAAACAAAATGGGAATTTCAGGATCTTCATCTATTTCTAACACAACAAAATCAGCAAGAATCACAAATTTACCCACTTTGGTTGGAATATTTTCTAATATGCCTATAGGGTGTGAAATAGACTTATTCGCCATTGATAAGCACATATTAGTAGGTTTTAACTTACCTAAATCAAGCTTTGTATAAATTGAGTAAGGCATAAGACTAACACTAGCACCTATATCACATAGGGCCTTATCAAAATATGTACCACCTATAACACAAGGAACCGTAAAACAACCCGAATCCTTTAGCTTATGTGGGTATTTAGAATACATAGCCTTAGACTCTTCTACCAAAGAAACATAACCATATTCTTCAAGCTTACCCTTCTGACTCACAATTTCTTTTAAAAATTTTGCCCATGAAGGCATATCTTTAATGGCATCCACAAAGGGTATAGTTATAGTAAGTTCCTTCAATTAATTCAAAAACTTGCCAAATTGCTTATCAAGATTTCTTCTAATAAGTCTTTGAGGAAATGGCAAAACATTCAAATTAACTTTAGGTCCATCTTCCCTAGATGAGATTATATTTTTTTTAGGTTCATTAAGCTTATTATCATTTTCACTCACATCCACAACATGATCATCATTCATAATAAGATTCTCATCACTTTTACTATTACTCTCAATCTTTTTCCCACTCCTTAACATAATGGATTGAACCGATTCATGAGGCAAAAACTCAGGTTGACTTGATAGCTTGCCTAAAGGTTTAGCACTAGAAGTGGCTTGTTGAGCCAATTGGATTTCAAGCATCTTATTATGAGTGACAAGTTGATCAATTTTAGTATTTATTTGCCTAAATTGTTCCTCATTTTGCTTGTTAGTAGTCATTTGATGATTAACAAATTGCTCCATCAAATTCTCTAAATGGGATTTAGGTTGTTGGGAGTTAAAAGATAGCTTATTTGAAAAAGGTGAAGGGTTAGGTAACTTGTTCATATGATTGTGATTATTATTATTAGGAGGATTCAATTGGGCATTTTGGTTAGACCAAGAAAAACTGGGATGGTTTCTCCATTGCGGGTTATAATAATTAGAATTTTGACCCAACCTTTGATTATAATTCCCTGGAATAAAACTGACATCCTCACTAGACCCCTCACTACAATTAGCATACATATGAGGTCCACCACATTTCTCACATACTTGACTAACATTGGAATGAGAATTACTTACCATTTTTGTCAAAGCTTCTACCTTAGCCGTCAAAAGATTAATGAAGTCCAATTCCAAAAACCCCTTAGCCTTCGCCATAGTGGGTTCTTCTCCCATATAGCCTTATGAGGCTAATTCTTCCAACAACGTTTTAGCTTCCTTAGCAGTTTTCTCCAACCATTTCCCACCTGAAGCAGCATTAACAATATTTCTATTTTCCTCCATTAACCCATTGTAAAAGATTTGAGGAATCATCCAATCCAGCAAGCCATGATAAGGACATTGCCTTTGAAGTTCCTTAAATCTTTCCCAAGAGGTATAAATGATTTCATTAGGCAATTGTTTAAATGTAGATATTTGATTTCTAAATTTTGCCGTTTTATGTGGCGGAAAATACTTATGAAGAAAAGCTTGTTTTAATTGGTCCCATGTAGTAATTGTCTCACTAGGTATACTAGCAAGCCAAATTTAAGCCTTTTCCTTTAAAGAAAACAAAAATAACCTAAGTCTAATGGCATAATTACTCACTCCATTAATTTTAAACGTAGCAAACACATTAAGAAAAGCAAGGATATGAGCATAAGGGTCTTCCCCTTGCAAACCTCAAAATTGGCTATTTTGCACCATTTGAATGACAGCTGGCTTGATCTCGAAATTGTTATTAGCAATAGCCGGTGCCATTATTCCTCCAAAACTTTTCGAAATATTTGGCATCGTAAAATCACCAAGCGTTCTCCTTTCTTCACCAGCCATAATTGGAATATTATGACCTTCCTCCAACTTCGCACTTTGTTCTCCTTCTACTTGCAAACTAAATTCCTCTTGTAGCTTCCTTCTAAGTTCCCTACACAAATCAAAATTACTTTTAGCCTAAAACTATTACAAAAACTCTAATACTAAAATAAACAAAACACCAAATAAAATTTCATACATTAAAATAACTAATTTATATCATAAAATCCTAAAACATCTACTCTTTTGTATCAATCAATAAAAATTCATTTAAACCATTCCCCGGCAACGGCGCCAAAATCTGATAGGGATTTATTTAAACCCTTAGTCTCACTAGACTGCGTATAGTATGAGTAGGGTATCGTTTCAAAGGGAACGGGGTAAATTTTATATTGACGTAACAACAAGTAAATGGATAGGTAACAATTTCAATTAAAACCATGCAATTAATGTAAATACTAAACTACTTAAAATATATTAAGTTAATTTTGGATAATAGATTACTTAAAAGATAGGATGGACATACATTATAACCAAATAAAAATAAGTTCATCTTTGAATTAATTAACAATTGTATGAATGATATGAATGGAGAATTTAGCCAAGATTCTTTAAAGCAATTCTCATTGTCAATAAATAATGTTCTTACTTAGAGTCTATAAGCATTCTCATGTCATTATAGAGATAAATAAAAAATATGAAGTTCTATGCCAATTCTTTAACCCCTTAAAGTGAATTCCTTATCTCTAAGTGAATTCAATGCTTTAAGTAAATTCATTTAACTTTCCATCAAATAATTCCAACTCTCGTTGTGAATTAAATGACTAACATACTTAATATGGTGATCAAGCATACTAAGCAAATCAAAGCACTTAAACAAACTTAAATCATACTTCATACATAAATAAAATAACCATTCAATAGACAAAGATAAGTAGATGAATAACAACTTATATTAATTAGTTATAATGTACCAAAAGAACTTAGCCATAAACAAAATTACAATAAAGATGAAATAAGAGACAAGAAAAACATCACTCCCCAGGGTTTACTTTCTATTTTGACCTTCTGATAAATCTCTTATTCCTTTGGCTTTGCTCTTTTGTCATCCTCTAAAACTAAGTAAAACTGAAATTGTCCAAAAAAACTAAAATGTTCTTAAGAAAACAGTAAAAGAATTTGTTGATTTTTTCTGATCCCTTAGACAGAGTTTTTCTCCCATTTATATAGAGTCTAACTCTACAGATATGTCCCCTCAGAAACCATGAAAGGCTACTCTGAAAAGACATAATGTTTGGCTAAAACATCAGGTGCAAAAGTCATGACGTTTGAGAAGCGGTTTCTTGTTCGACTCGTGAACACCCTCACGAGTCGTGATCTACTTCACCTAATCTTCTGGACTCGTGAGCCTCCTCCCGAGTCGTGATCTACTTCATGACTCGTGAACAAGATGTCAAGTCGTGAGCCTTTCTTCTCTGCCTCATTCATGAATCTCCAGTCCGTCTCGTGAATTCTTGTTCGAGTCGTGATCCACCTCACGACTCGTGATCTTCATCTTCGAATCTTCACCAGCTCTTCATTCTTCTTCACACTTCACCATCTTTAACCTAAACACACACATAAACACATAAATTGAACATAAACACATAAAATACACATAATATTACATACTTAGTTACATAAATAAGAGAAAACACACACTAAATAGTAGACATATTACATGACATCACTAGACAATTTTATATTTGCCAACAGATGGGCTATCTTTTATATATTTATTTCTTAAACAAAACTTTTATTAAGAAAAATTATTATTTTGGTGAAGACTTTAAAGTCTCAAAACTAAAAACTAATAAAGACTTTTGAGCCTTTAAATAGAAATTTGATAAAAACCTTTGTGCCTCTAAATTGAAAATTGAAAAAGATTTTCATGTCTTTAATGCAAAAAGTAAAAAAAAATCTCATTTTAAAAGACTCAAGCATGTCAAGGATAATTTTATGAATAGTGCATTTTGTACATGTAATTAGAAAAATAGTACATTTTGAAAAATATTTAAAAAAATGGAGCAGTCAAGGTCAAATTCACAATGATTGGCTACAAAATTTTAAACTGAATGCTATTTTCAAAACTTGCAGCAATATCACCTAAATCAGCAGTGGAGTCTTGCGAAATCAAATTCTAGCTCTACAACATTCTTTTACGGGTTTATATATATATAATTATCTTAAAAGTCACTTGGCATAATTTGGTTTAATTGTAAAAATGCTTTGATATGCTTTAAGTTGTCGGAGTTCAAATCTTAGCACACATGTATTACTTACTTTTTCTTTCACTTATGTTTCTTCTTTTTCTCATTTATTCCTTTATTTTTCTCTTTCCTTTATTTTCCCATTTCCTAATCATATTTATCACTTTTTTTCACTTATTTCTTTATTTTTCGCATTTCCTAATTATATTTATCTCTTAGCAATTATGATTTCCGATTATTCAGATAAAACAAAAATTTCCTACCCTCCTTTAACTTTTAAAAAATAAAAAATTATGATTACTTTTTTGTTTTGGGTTTTATTTCTGAAACTTTGTATTTATTGTAATTTTTTTATTTTTCTTCATTTTTGAATCATTTTATCAATCCTCTATTATCTTTTAAAAAATAAAAAAAATTGTGATAAATTTTGTGTTTTAGATTTTATTTCTAAAACTTTACATTTATCATAATTTCTTTATTTTTTTCATTCCCAAATCATTTTATCACTTGGAAATTATGATAAATATGATAATTAATACTTTCCAAGATTTAAAAATAGATACTTAAAATTGTAAAAAAAAAAATCAAAAGCTATACTTGAAATAGGACTTAAACAGTTTATCAAAAACACTAACAAATTAACTATATATATTTTAGGAGAAGTTTATAATTAAGGGGAAAATAAATGTAAATTTATGTTTTGCATGTTTAGATCCAACTCTTCAATTACAAAGTACTTAATAGTTTATGGGATTGAAAAGTAAAAGAAAAAGCGTTTAATAGTGTATGGGATTGATAAGTGAAAGAACAAATAAATAATATGCCTTTGCTGGGATTTGAACTCGAGTAATTCATGACATATCAAAGCATTTTTACCCTTAAAACCCAAGTAAGCCAATTAAAAATAGTGAATCCACAACAGAATATTACAAAGTTCGATAACATACTCCTGTAGATTTAGTAGACTCAGATAGTCTTATTGTAAGTCTCGAAATCTATGCTTAGTTTCAAATTTTACAACCAATCATTGCATTATTTACTTTAATCACCCCACTTTTCTAAATATTTTTTAAAACACCTTATTTTTCCAATTACATTTGCAAAATGCACTATTCATAAAATTGTCCTAGCATGTCATTAAACTGCTTATCTTTGAAAACGTACCTAACCTACATGTCCTTAAACTAAAAATTTGAAAAAGATATTTCAGTCTCAAAACTAAAAAGTGATAAAGACCTTCAAGTCTCTAAATTGGAAATTTAAAGAAGATTTGCAAGTCTTCAAACTACAAATCCATGCCAATAACCTTACAAGTCCTTAAAACTACATTTAAAAAAGGTATATGTTGAAGAAAGAACTAACAAGTCCGTAAACTACATATTGGGAAAACATGTATACTAAATATACATGAAAAATAATAAATAAGAGGAAGCATATTTACCTTTTCTAGCACGAAAACTTTTGAGAAAGTAGAAGCACAGAATCTTTGTTTTACGTCACTAGTTAGGCATTTAACCACAAGCTAAGTCACCAGGAAAAAGATAGCAAATCCAGGATCTAAAAGCCTTTTAGAGATGCAAAAAATAAGAAGAACAGCATATTTTGTCTATAAATCATAGTCGATAATTTCAATAATCTCTAAAAGGTTTTCTGAATCCCTTTTTATAGAGATTTATCGGAGTCAAACTTAGAAAAACTCTTATTCATTTTTAAATTGGGGTTAGATAATCCTAATGGGATTAAGATAAATTCAAATAGAGTTATAGATGTACCCAAACTCTATTATCTTCCACTCGCACATAACAGAATGATTTTCGATCAATATCTCCAACATATAGGTATATAGACCATGTGACCAGCATACATTGAGAGCACTAGTGATACAAACATGTTAGGGTTATATAGCATCTCAAAAAATAAGATCATATTTTTTACGTATGTTTAACCCCTAAATTGCCTTCTCACATGCACTATTTTGAATCATGATCTCATAAAACAACTTTCGTGCTCACTATTATGTTCTACTTATAGAAGCTACACTAGGTATATCGGTGAACTAGAAAACAACTTAAATGTGATCAAAAGTGATGTAAGCATAATCAAGCACAACAGGTTCAGCCATAACTAAACTCAAAGGTTCTAGGCCTCTTACTATTCAAGCATATGTTAGATTTTCATACTTCAGATCTCATAATTATTACCGTACACGGTTTCATATCTTTGTTTAGTTTGAAAATAATTGATTTGGAAGAAATAGTCATTTTGGATCCTTTGATCTTTAATGAAATAAAATTGCACATTATTAAAGGAGAATTAAGCAATACATGTTATTTACTATGCATTCAAAATAATAAACTTAGTAAAATTTTCTATTAGGCTTAAATTCAAAAAAGTCTACTTATAGTATTTAGTTACCCTTTAAGTCCTAATATCTGACCTTATAGATTAAATTTCATGCATAGTAAATATGAATTATTGGCATTTTAAATTCTTAAACTCAAGGGAGGATCTTTATTTGTTTAAATTTATTAAGTCTTAAATTAATAAATACATTCATTATATAGTTTAAAGCCATAATAATATATAAATAAACTCATTTATTCAACCAATAAATAAAATCAAATAATTCATGCTAAGACACTCATGTCCATTAGATAAAAGGAATTATAATTCTAAAAATAAAAATGCTAAATAAAATTGACGCTTTTATTAACTTCTAGAACTCTAGAGTTTCACAAAATCTGCCTTATCTTACAGATTGAACTTTTGATCATCCTCAATAGCTGATAAGGTATCCCATAAATTGGTTACTGAAACCATAGATAATGCACACTTTATCCACTCTTTAATACCATCACAGAAGGGATGTTGCTCCTTTATCCTCCTCTTTTCGTTAAGTCTGAACAAGAATTGGATAATAGATTTCCTATAAAATCTATCTGCCACAAACTGACTCTCTCTTATCAAGCTTATTAGTTCTTGATGGTTACTTTTCAAAAGAATTCAACATCACTTCAAATAAAACACCTATCATTCCTCTCCCAAATAAAGGCCACCAATCCAAATGCACTTTTGCATTTGTTCATATATATGAACTATATGATGCATTATTACATCAATGTCATCAGCTCACTCACTCCTAGGAAATTTCATGCTGCAAACTCTTGCACACTTTCTTTAGTCCTAGAAATGCCATCAAAAGTTCATGGAATTATGGGTATCCTTATCATATCCATTTTTTCACACATTACATAAAGCAGTAGGTTAATACACTCATGTATAAACACTTATGATTGAAAACTTATTTCAATAAAAAATAAGGATAATTCCACCAAAAATTATTATTATAAATATTTCAATGGTAGAAGATACCTTTTCTATATAATATTTATGTTTGAAAAAACTAAAAAAATTTCAAAAATTTTATTAAAATATACCAAAAATTAAAAAAATTGTAAATTTTAATTTTAAAAAAGATTTAGATGATTTGGTAGCTGGAGAATGCCTCACGCACTGGCGAAAGGTTGACAGACTTGCCCACTTATGCCTAATTCTGATTATGCCATATGGCATTGATCCACTAGTCCACATGTCACAACATGTGTTGCCATATTAGACTTATGTTCTGACCTATGGCACTGCCTAATTGGTCCACTTGGCCACCTCGTGTTGTTTAGGAGACACTTTACTAACATATAGCATAACCATAAACATCCATGTGTCACATCCTAGTTAGGCCACATGTTAGGTTGAAAAGTGTCTAGAACATATGGTATGACCATTATCGTCCATGTGTCACTCCTTTTGGGGCCACGTGTTAAGATTATGCAACACACTGATATATGGCTTGGCACATGCAAGACAAATGCCTTCTGGCATGCGCCCTGTATATGGTGGCACATGCACTTCACGTATTGAATTGGCAATAGTTTTAAGCTATTAGACTTCGATCGATAGAGGGTTTTTAGGGTTCGTGATCATGATGGTAAGATCAAAATTCAAAATATTGATTTTGTTTTAGCGTTTCAAACAGTTATGTTATTTCCTTCAATTTTCAATATACTTATACACAAAATAAAATAGAAACATACAATTATATATATAGTTACCAAATTTTAGGCATTTCATGCATCTTATTTTGATCTACCAATTTATATATAAATTTTAGATCAATTTTAAACATACCAGCACGTATAAATAAAGGCTCTGATACCAATATTGGGAAAACTACATACAAATATACACAATAAATAATAATAAACAAGAGAAAATATATTTAACTCTTATGGTGCAGAAATCTCTAAGAAAACAAAAGCAAGAGATCTTTATTTTGCATCACTGGTTAAGCCTTTAACCATAAGCTAATTTTTCAAGAAAAAGATAGCAAATCCATGGTCTAAAAATCCTTAGAGATTCAAAGGAAAAAAAAACAAATTGGAGAACAGGATATTTTGTCTGTAAAGTAGAGTCCACAGTTTTAGTAACCTTTAAAAGGTTTTTTTGATTCACATTGTATAGAGGTTTACAAAAGTTATAACCCTAGTAAAATTCTAATTCTTTTTCAAATTAGGATTAGATAATTTTAATCTAATAAGGATAAATTCAAATAAGAGTTATGGGCATGCCCAAACTCTATCACTAAACTTAAAAATTATGATTATGATCTACATGTCATTAAATTACAAGAATATTTTTAAGGAGAGGCATTTCAAAAGGATTAAAGAAGTGATGTTGCAACAAAAAATTAAGAAGAAAACTCCGATTTAAAGTCCCTAACGGTAAAAATGAAAGAAAAAAATTATTATGCAGGTTGCAATATTCTAGTTTCATTTTTACAGCAAGATATGAGGCTTTATGTAATTATAATGTTTGCAAAATATAGAACATTTTGGAGCAGCATTATAGTAAGGCATACAACTTCAACTCTTGAAAAATGCTAGCTATAGCTATAGGGATATGCATTAGTTGGGTTCAAGTTAACCAGACTCGAACTCGAATAATCCGACACCTAAAGTCTGTGATATTTCTACACTCGACCCTACCTTATATTATATTCAGGCCCAAACCCAATCAACAAAATCTTTTACAGCACAAACATTAGCAGTAAGTTTCTGCACTTTTCTTCAAACTCATCCTTTAACACATAAAAGTACTCGAGTGAAGTAGTTTGGGAGAAAAGTTTAGCAGAAATATTTACATTTCCTTCCCTTAGCTTTTGGTAAATCTATTCACCGTAATCCTAACTTTTTTATGGTATTAAGCCAATGCATTTACATTTTAAAGCATCATAGAAAGTTCATTATTCACTTCCACCAATTTTTGATAGTCATCATAGCAAGAATTATACTCAATTTTTGGTTAGAGATTAGCTTTCTCTCTTCCCTGAAGTGTGTAGATTCTTCAAGTGTCTTCTCATTTTTTTGAAATAATTTATTGGTTGTTTTAGCTCTGTTAATTAAAAGAAAATACCAAATTAATTGATTAACATTACATAACCAAATAATAATTAAAAAAAAAGACAAGAAACACCAGCTGCAGTACCATTGATTCAAAGCTAAAATTTATGGCGAATGGCCAAAAATAGTAATGTAAAACAACTCATGTAAGCCTTAAGGGCCAAATATATCCTTCTGCTTCTCTAAAGGGCACACCAAAAGTTAGGTAAAAAGTAAAAGAACAAAGAATGACACAAAAAATATGTTTTTAGTGAAAGATTTGACTGGTGAACAACATTCATTCTGTAAAGCAATTCTACCCAGCTCAGGTGGAAAAATAATAAGCAATCGATATGAATTTTAACCAAGTATAACCACAAACCCACAATCTACAAAAATCAACACAGCAATTTACAACCTTTTTCAATCCAAAACCCAGCCATCCACCATTAAATTTACTTTAAAACTAACTACATCTACTAATTAATACATCAATAATAAGAGAATTGAAAAAGAGGGTTCAAGTGTAAGAAAACAACAAGAAACACAATCAAAATGAGAAAGGAAAAATTAAGATTCAACTCCATTAACACTGATCAAATTACCATGGTTAAAGAGCAGATGCCAATGATAACACAAGTTGAAGAGCAAATGCCTACGATGACACGAGGCAGGGGTGGCAACAAGTAGAGATTGAGGACGACGAGACAACAGGCAAGGGGGAAAGGAGAAGTGATTTGGGATTTTAGATCTAGGGAACTAAGTGGCAGAACGCAGAAGGGGAAAGTAGTAGGGAGAGGAAAAATGTTAAAACACATAGTATTAGTGTAATGGGAGTGTTTAAATCAGGTTATTCATGCGGATTGATTTAATAAGAGTTTTAAATTGATCTAATTTGAATAAAAATAAATAAATTTTTTCAACCCTATCCGACCCTAATAATCCTATCAAAATATCTAGTTCAGATTATTCGAGTTATTTGGGTAGGATCGGATTTTGCACACCTCTGTATGGCTATGAGACGGTGTGCATAATGAAGCAGTTTTAAAGAAGCATTTTGGTACAAGGGGCAGAAGCTTGCATTATGCAGTCTTATTTATCTAAAGATTGATAAGGTGCAGCTTTGAATCTTTTAGGAATGTTAGGAAAGATGTGGAGTTCTCTTCAACAGCATCTGCATCAAGGACAAGTGTTGAAAATTGTTTAAGTGTTTGGAGGCTTAGTGTGTTGAACTTAGCATTTGTCTTTTGATATTTTGCCTAAAGAAATTATATTTTATTCTAACTATTTAGAAGCTTATATAGATGGTGAGACTGTGTGGTGAAGGTTTAAATTAGTGAGATATTTTCACTACAACAAATTTTATCTTTTGTGACAAATTTTTCCATTACGTATAAAATTTTGTCATCGATTATTACTTACAATGATAAATTTTTCAAAATGTCACCATATTATTTATTACTGTGATAAAATTTTCTTGCATCAGTTTATATTTTAAGTTTTATCACTAATAGATTAATTTTGTGATGAAAAATATATTTCATCATGATCTGTGTAGGAGGAAAAACTTCCCACCTTTTTTTAGGGAAAAAAATTAGTGGCAAACTAATAACTTATTGCAACATATAAATTGGTCACAAAATATTTATTTTTTATGACGAATTATTTTTATCATAATTAATTAAATTAGTGACGATAAATTCATTTCGTCACAAATAAGATATCCATATTAAAAAAATATAATTTTTTTTTTGCTAAAAATTTTATTTTTAAAATAATTTCATTTATGACAAATAAATTTGTCAAAAAAATGATTATATTATGACGAAGTAATATTTTTCATCACTTTTGATATGGAGGAAAAATTTTCAATCTTTTTTTCTTTTAGAGGAAAAAATTTAATGATAAAAAATAACTATTTATGATATATAAATTCGTCATGAAATACTTATTTTTTGTGACATAAATTATTTTTGTCATAATTTAATAAATTAGTGACGATAAAATTATTTCCTCATAATATTTTTATTTATGAAAGATAAATATATCACAATAAATAAATATATTGTGACGAAATACAATTTCATCACCAGTACAATTAATTTGTGATAATAATAATAATATTTCATCATAATTGGTTATAATATTAATTTACGAACAAATGAATTATATCATAAAAAATAATTTTATTTATTACAAAGAAATATGTTACAAAAATGAATATATTGTGATGATATATAAGTTTGTTACCAATATAATCAGTTTGTGATGATAATAATATTTTATCACCGTTGACATGTTCAAGAATCCGAAGATGAAATTGTTCAAAAAAACCTTGGTCATGTTTAATAATTTTTCTTTACAATGAAATTGTATGGAAAATCAGTTATTTTACTAATTTTGATAAAATTTACATTTAATTTTGAAATTATATAATTAAAAATTATAACTAAAATTTAATAATTATTTTTTAATCATTTCATTGATTAAAATAATTTTTGTAATTTTTTTTGCTTTCAATCGTATTATATTATAATTATATTTTTTTTGCTTGTAATCTTATTATATTATAAATTTAACCAAATATAATTTACTTTTTAAAATCAGTGAAATTGATTTTTTTTCTTTTTCAATATGAGTTACAAACCATTTACCTCTAAAAAATAATTCTCAATTATTTTATTAAAATAAAGCAAAAAATATAAAATGCAAAAAAATAAAACAAAAAAACTCAAATCTATTCAATGTAAAACACAAACTCACACATAGACCTAGTAAAATTGATTCAAATTCATAAATCGATCTAAATTCATCTGCAAAAATTAATCCAAATCCAATTTAATCTAAATGAATACCCACTGGATCAACCCAAAACTGATCCATTTTATTTTTTAACCCAATCTAACCTAATTTAATACTCATTGGATCAATCCAAAATTAATACATCTCACTTTTCAACCCATTGAATCTTAATCCAATAGGTGTTTTCAAAATAATTTTTTATCATAACCAAAGAATTTTCACGACGCTAATAAGTCCAAAGTTTAATGTATAAAAAATATAAATTTAATAAACATTAAACTTAATTGCAAAAACTAAAAATATTTAGGGGCATATAAGTACATTTACCTTAACTTTAAGGAAAACCGTAGGTCATAAAATATTTTTCCTTTTTTATATCTTGTACAACCATGGTTTGCTTCTGTTTCACTTGTTTATTTTTGTTTTATTATTACAGTTGTTAATACAGCTGTTACAAGTTTGAAAGATCCATTCCAAGTAATGGAATGTAAGTAAATATAATTTTTTTATATTTTAACTTATTATTTATATTATATTTTTAATAAAATATTATTATTATCGGATCTATTTATTAAATAATAAAAAAAAATTATAATAATTTATATTAAATTTATGGATCAATTTAAATTCATCAAACTCAATTGGATATTGATCCATTTATAATTCATATTTTTTTATTTATTCATAACTAAATCTATTAATGATCTATCTATTAATGATCCAACCCAAATCTATCCAACACGTCCATTTGTCAACTCTACCCACACAACTCATTTTCTCCAATGTAGTGTTTGTAAACATTGGAAAAGTTGGAATGAAAAAAAAATTATTCTAATCTTTTTTATTTTTTCAAGCATTTATTAAAAAAAAAATCGCACCAAGAAAAAAAAAATTAACTATCTATATCTTAAAAAATTAAGATATGTATGATCAAAATATAAATTTTTATACTTTATTATATAAGAAATAATTAAAAATAAAAAATATATATATTCTTAATTTATTTTAAAAAAATTAACAAATAATTAAAAAAATTCAAAATTTTTTTCAATCTTATCTCAATTATTATATATTTTGATGCAAAAAATATTTTAATTTTATTAAAATTTTTTATTCGAATAGATTTAACCAAAAATTTACCTAAAATGAAAACCCACCGAGCCCTAATCCGTCCCCTCAAGCACTCGCCGCTACCTAACATCGGAAGCCACCCCACTCGTCCCACCTTCATCTTTCTTCTTCACTCCCTGGTCATTGTTTTTTTTTTGTTAATTTCTTTATGCCCTTCTTCGCTGTATTGATTGGTTCCTCTGCAGTTGCTTCATCGTCTTCTACAATCATGCTGTTCACTCTCTGTAAGCTTTCTTTTTCATCCTCCATGGGTTCTTTCCCACTCTACTTCTGCTTTTTCTTGTTTTACATTTCCCCTGTTAGAGATGCTCTCGATGAGGTGTCTGTCCTGGACCTACCTCCTCCGCGCGAAAGTAAAGAAGATAAGAGTGGGCTTGTTGCTTCTTTAAAGCTCAAATTGCTGGTTAGTCTCTTTAATTTTCTTAATTAATTTTCATATTCATATACTTTTTTTGTTGGGTTTTATGTGGTTGTCCACTTTAGTTAGGTTCAATTTTGGATCGTTTATTGCCCATTGGCTTCACTTATTCAAGTTTATTGGTTGCTTTAATTTCGGTTTCAGATGCTTAGAGTATTCTATTTGAAAACTGTAATGGCTTTGATTAGAAAGTGTAATTAGCAAGGTGTTAAATGGTTCACATTGGCAGTAATTAATTAGGGGTTTGTTGTTGCTTGGCTTGTCTATATGGTAGGCAGCGCATTAGTCATTATATTTAGCTTGAATTATTGACAAATCAGTGTTTATTTAGTGGTTTTATTTTATTGTCACAAAAACATTACTTGCCATATTGCTTGATCCCTTGTGTGATCTGATATGATTTTTTATCACTAAGCACTTCGTATAACTTTCAATTCTTTGTTGATGGAGGATGCTGCTCCATTATTTCGCTAACAATAGATCTTCTAATACAAATTAAAACATGCTAGGCTATAAGATGTTAACTAAGATTGCAATACGTGGTGCTATCTGCCCAAATGATTGTAGGTTAGTGACTCTAAGCATGAAAGTCAAGTCTTTTAGCATGTGCGGTATATTGGTTAGTTTTTAAATGTTGTTGCAACCTTTTGGTGAATGAGATGTATGGCTAGATAAGAATAGTTCAACAGGATTGCTGCTCTGTAGTTTTGAAAAGTTGTCCCAACATATTGTTCTATTAAGTATATTGGTTAGTTTTGAAAAGTTGTCCTAACCTAATGTTCGATTACAACTAATGTGAAAGTTCCGAATAGGATTACTGCTCTATAGTTTTTGGTATTGACATACTTTGCTAGAAAGATACTGTTATAATTAAAATTTGCCTTTATTTATAATTAAAAATATTAATATGGTTAGGTTGTGACCGTTTCTTTCTCTGTTTAGTCCTATGAAGAGCCAGTAAATTAACTGTCGTTATAATAAATATGTATTCTTTTTCGATGATGACAGAGACTTGATAGTTTCTTCTCAATTTCTATGGTTTAAAACACTTTATTAATTTGTTTCTCAATTTCAACGCTTTGATAACTTCCCAAGAAAACTGAGGGTAGTAGCATTTCATGTTGTAATAATATTAGGATTTTTGAAAGAAGTCATTTAATGGCTTGAAGTAAGATCCATGCTGTTCAGACGAGATTGGACCTGCTGTAAAATGTTTAATGAGCATAAATGTACTTATCTTATTGTACTGTATATGGTAAATGCATGAGATTCCTGCTCCATCGCAAATGTAATGGTTTTTGTTTATATTTGTCAGACAATTTGTCATTGATCTATTTTTACAAGCATTTTTGCATTGATATGATTTTTGTCTCCTTAATTTTAATTTTAAATATCTGAGAGGGTGCATATCGTTATACACTAATGCATGAGCAGTCTTTAAACCTTCAAATATTTGTGTATTGATCCTTAATTTTTAAAATTTTTAACTGATAGATGGGGACCGTAGCTGGAGCAGGCAACATATAAGACTTCTAGAATCTGTTAAGGTAGGAAAAATTAACTCATTTATGAACCGAGTCGATAGTTTAAAAATGTAGGTCCAATAAGCTAATGAGAACTGTCTGATTCCTTCTTACTGTAATAAATATCTTCAGCTTATCAAAAAAAAGGTGTTGGACTGCTGTTTGGTTAAATAGTTAACAACCCTTTTTTTCTTCTAACTTGCTAGATTTCAGAAAATCTTTCACTTTGGTGTAATCATATCATAAAGAGTGTTTAGATAAATGGAGTCACCACATATGTATTTAAAGCACATCAATTTTTTTGATTCTTGGGATATTAAAATCAGTTGTATATGATTTTCCTTTTCTTTTTCTTAATTGGCATGCATAATTTAAATGAAGATCTTGGCATTTGTCTGTCAAAAATTATGAACAATGTTGATGGTATTAACATGATAAGAAATTTGATGAAATTGTTAGACCTAGTGACTTCTGTTAGTCTTATTATTATATAATGTAGTGCTGATTATTGTTATAAATCGAAGTTTTTTTCTATTTTAGATTTTAGTATTTGTCATAATTAAAAAGGAATATAGCTTCATAATTGGTATTTGTAATACTTAATTTAAAATTCTTAAGCTTTAGTCCCTAGTTGCCTTATTAGAGGCATGGATTCTCCATTAAGATTTTTAATTTTTGGTATAATTAATTTAATTTGGTGCACTTGAGTATTATGTGCACACTGCTTATTAATTGTTCGATCAAAATAAAATATTATATTTTAGTTTAATGGTGTATACTCTTACATATCCATTCACCTACATATGACTAGATATTGTAAAATTAAAACTTTCATAACAAATTGTTGTTAATTGCCCAATGTACGATTCTTTTTAAATGATCAACCATGTCGTTGTCACAGAAAATTAGGCTAGTAGTGTCCGATGCTCTTTAATTATGTAATCCTTTTGTGAATCAGGAAACATCCACTACTGCAAAAAGCTGCTAAACTTTAGCTAAACCATGAAGCTTCATGTATGCTTTAGTCTATTTTTTAATTTGTATGTCCCTTGTTGAGGATTAGTATATTCACTAGATATGCAGCTACACATAATATTCAAGCTAGGAATGTTCGATGAAACGTGCTCTTTTTTTTCTTTCTTTTTGATGCAGAAGGTGGCAATATGGATAGGCTTATGGACCAAGTAGCAGGTGGGCTTAGAAGGTGGTTTATTCTCACAGGAAAAAATTACAGCAAGCAGGGGCACTCCAGGAAACTGATTTGATATAGTTGTGGCTTGACTAATTTGTTAGGATAGGAGGGAAGATTTAGTTATGCCTAGCTGTTCTTAAATTTGTAACGGTTTTTGCTTTTTGCCTTTTTGTCTTTTTTTTTTGGGTTACTTTATATTCGGGGACAAGAGGAAAAGGGGGACATTCTCCTTGTTCATGCAAAATGACTGCTCAACAGCAAGGCTCCATTGTTTTAGAGAGGGAAGCTAGCTTCCTGGGGATTGTAATGTTGAATTACAGTCATTTATCAATTAAATCCATTTTTCTTTTCATTTGATTTACTGTTTTACTTGTTCATTTGATTATTTTGGTCTTGGTTCTTTATCAATTGGCGTTGTCATCACTTCTTCTCACCCAAAACAAACAGAATGAATGCACCACACAAAACATACTTGCAGACCATGACCAATCTATAGGATAGAGTCGATGCTCACAAAGAAGCCATTGAAGCAATCCAACGAACACTCGCTAACCTCCAGAAATTTGTAGAAGAGAATTTTCAATCTCTGGAAGCCAAAATAACCAGACACGAAGAAAACAACCCGTAGATGGTGAAGTAGACAACCAGTAAGCAAACAACAAAAAAGATACCAGCGATGAAATCCCACGACAAGATTTCGTTCAATCCAAAACCAAATTCGGACAACCCACCTCACCCTAACTCGATTCAAGTGTGAGACCTAACTATTTTGGGGCTGGAACGCTAGCTCCACCCAAGGTGAAGATACCAAAATTTAGCAGATTTGGATCACAAACCTAGATCTCCAAGGCTGAACTATACTTCAGCGTGAATCAGACGTCGGAAGAGATGAAACTCGCAATTGCTCCGATGCGTGTTACAGGAGCTGCTATTTCATAGTTTTCTTAGGTATTGCTGGATAATCCCTACCTTACTTGGGAAAAGTTTAAATAGAGACTAAATGACAGGTTTGATAACCGAAGAACCCACCATCCATATGAAAAGTTATGAGCCTTATTCCAAACAGTTACCATCGACGAATACATAGAGGAGTTCGAGGTGAACAACGACTACATCCTGAAGACTTCAGAGGCCCGATTTTTAGGGTACTTCATGGATGGTTTGAAAGAAGGTGTGGGAAGATGGATTAGGTACCTGAAACCCCAAAGCTATGAAGAGGCCATGGAGATTGCTAGGGATGCCGAGCATACTTTTAGCCCCCTAGGAAGCAGATCGGTGGTAAGGGAGAGAGGAGGACCAGCATGGAATTGCCTGGAGATTACCCACTCATCTCATCCGGTATCTCATCCAAATAAACCCAGGAAAGTGGGTCAACCCGACCAAAAAGGAAAAAGCCTATGTTCTGGGCCAACTAACCCACAAGAAATAACTCCAAATCGTGTGTTTCAACCATCATACAAAAACCACCACCAGCAACAAACTTGTAACAAGGGGTCTCACCATCTCTCGTTGAAGGAGTTGGAGGAAGGGAGAAGGTGTAAAGACCATACTAGCTATCCGGATTACTATTACTTATTAAAGGTTTTTATTAAACAATACATATAATACTAATGAGATGTTTATCTATCATACAATTGGTTATACTTTGACTTTGTAATTCATACATGAGGAAAAAGTTACATAAACATATACTTTGTTACATCATAATCATATTTTGAGTTAAAAATTACAAAACATGTTCGTTACATTATTTTTATAAAATTTTCACAAATCAAAAGATAAAAACAGTACATTTTAGACATCCTAACTTCTCTTCCTAGCTGGTGTTGGCCTTGTCCCTGAAGCAATAACATATCTTGAACCTACACGGATAAATACCCGTGCTAAGCTATAATGCTTAGTGGGGAACAATAACTATATGAACAACCACTCACAATGATTGTTTCCAAGCACACAGTAAATAATAGTAATATCAAGATATTATAATCAACATGCAAGAGTTACAATATAACTCACATAGCATATTTAATTTTATAACATTACTGTATAAGGATGGAACATAATATACTAATCAAGTCTTTATCAATATAACACATATATTATTCATTCCATATTGTGAAGTGCCTGCTAAAGTCCTGTGGATGTGGATAACGAGTGATTTTGTACTATACTGTAGTACCCGTAGCTACAAAAAGATACCCGAAGGTATCAATCCTGTGGACCCAAATGAGCCAAATCATGGGGACCTACAAGAGACCAAATCATATGGACCTATATAAGATCGAATCATAGGGACCCATACGGGGTCGAACATATAGCAGCTATGACTGTAACCCTATAGGCATGCCTATCTATCCACAACCAAGTTCTATGTGCAGGCAAATAATCATATCACATATGTCATCAATTCATATTAATGCATTCCACTATAAAGTAGAATAATTCAAGATAATATAATATACCAACTATCACAATATACATATATACAACAATCACTACCATATAATTGTATTGTATTCATAAATTCACATTCAAGTAAACACATACAAGTATCGTATACTATAACATAAACATTGCCTTTGCATTTCTTATACAATTAGTATAGTGAATGTTTTACATTATCATATCTATATGTTCAATATAATTTAGAAGGCTTAAGAAGAGTTAAAGTAGCTTTAGGTCTCATAATACATCTTATAGTTTAAAGTTTTAACTTATGAAGGAGGGACACGGTTACTACTAATTCATGGTAACCGTGGCCCAAGACATGATATAAGGGTCATGCTTACTACCAAATTCATGGTAACCGTGACCTAGGTTACCTTTCGGGTTTGGACTACGCCAAATTACCTCACGATCATTACTGGATAAGTAATAACCATATTCTATACTTTTTAAAGGGGTCACAATTACTATGAAAAGCTTAGTAACCATGAGATAGGTCATCTTTAGGCTCTGGACTGAAAACTGGGGTACCTCACGGTTACTATGAAAAACCTAGTAACCGTGAGGTCCAAACTGCCCAGAGATAGATTTTTTGTCTCGACTTCTATGCCATTTTTGGCCTATAAGACATCATTTTTAAGGAAAATTTTCTTTTAATACGCTGTATATCTATATGTCTAGTTTTCAAAACATCAAAAATCACTTGAATCAGACCTATAATCTCAAGATATCCCATAAAAACCACTAGTTGTTCCCAATGATAGGGTAGCAGTCCTAACCCGAATTCAAGGCAAATTTTCTCTATCCTACAGTTTGATTCAAGCTTTGTGTTCTTCATATAAAATGAATATATATGAGTATGTTTTTATATAAAACTAGAATTTCTCAATTTGAGTCACAAGAACTCAAGATATCAGTAAATAACTGATGATTGGTCAAGTGAACCTTAAAATAGTTTTTCCCTATCTTCAAAAAACTTTCCATTTCGGTTTCTAGTCAAGTTTAACCTTAATTTTTCATGATATTCACTTACTATAACATTACATATTAATATTTTTGCTTCATTTACACATCAAACACACACACAAGAAAGGAGAAGTTCCTAGACCTTTAAAGACCATCAATCTTTCTCTCTTCCTCATCTTTTCCTTCCTTTCTCTTGCCTTTCATCTCTACTATCTACAACCTTATCTCTACTTGGAGCAGTATCTTCGTAGACTTGAGGAAGAAAATGAGAATAGAAAAGCCAAGAAAAGATAAAACAAAAGCTTTATTTTTTTTTGTTTGTGGCCAAGTATGGCCGGCCAACTCAAAGAAAGAAAGCCAAAATTGCTTTTCTCTTTTCTAGCCTTCCATTTGCCTTAATCCCATTGGTTGCTCATAAAAATCTTGGAAAATTTCATTTTGGTCCCTCTTTATATTTATGTTTCTTACTTTAATCTCTAACCTTTCACTTATTACATTTATACCTTTAAAATTTTACTTTAACTTTTCAATTAAATCCCTAATTTGCAATTTCCCTTAATTAATCATATAATCAACCTCTGTCTCATCTGAAATGATCATCTACCCCTCTTAGGGTACCATTAGGGGTATTATAGAATGCTAGGACTGTGCTATAAGCATACCCAACCCTATAGCCCCCAACACCGGTGCAATCAGGGGGAGTTATGAGTTTCCTCCCATAAAAATGAGTTGTACTACGACATTGAAGAGCAAATAGGAGCTTCGGTAGGTACAGCAAATAAAAAAATGAGGACAACGAAGAAGGGGAGTGCAATTTTATTGAAGCCTATTTTGGGAAGGGGTTTGACGCGAGTAGGTCACGAACTCTGAAGCTTCAAGAGACAAGTCATGGCAAACCCATTGTCCTGCTTATCGACTCGGGCACCACACTCAATTTCATCTCAAGAAAGTTGGTAAGATTCTTGAATCTCTCTATCCAATATATTCCATATGTGAACATTAAATTAAAGGGTTGGTGGGTTTCTATCCACAAAAGGTGCATGGATGTTGAAGTGCAGTTAGGGACTGTCACTTTGCAATTATGCGCACTGGTATTTGATTTGGATCCATTGGATGTCGTATTAGGTATCGAATGGCTTAAAACTCTGTGTCACTGCTTCAAATGGGCGCTGCCATGTAGCCCTCAGCATGAATGCCATGGCATTAAGCTTCGAGTCTGCATCTCAGAGAGTGAGCTCTTCGTGGATATAGGTCAAGTGAAAATAACGGGGGCTAGTGCTAATAGTCAAAACCAAGGGAAAACTATAGTGGATATAAACTTGATTTCGTTGGGAGAGAAGTTTAATAATACCACTACAGTGCTAACATGTGAGAGATTTTGGCATCAAAAGGTACCTCTAAATAAAAATTTTTTTGGTAATTATGAAGTAATATCCATCAGTTATCCCGGGATTCCTTTTTCGCCACCATAATCAGATTACATACGAAGTGATCCTAGTGGGAGTGCTGGAAATCTTGCCATCACTGCAAATTTTATAAGCAAGAGCAAAAAGATGAATTTTAGAACCATTGCCATCATCGCTTTATCAACATCTGTTGCTTTGCTGGTTTTCATCGGGTTAGTCTTCATTTTCATAAGATGGAGAAAGTTTGGGAGACCATCAAGTGTTGTTCGTCCTGCAATTACGTCATCTGTAAACAAAAAATCTGGCATCGATTTGTTCTTGTCTAGTAGTATTGCAAGTTCAACATCTATGTCTCTCACATCAACCATGGCTGCTTGTATGCTTTCTGTCAAGACATTCCATATCCTGAGCTTAAGAAGGCAATAGAGAAGTTTGGTTCAAAAAGGATTTTGGGTGAAAGGAGATTTGGACGTGTTTATTGTGAGATTCTAGAGGAATGGAAAATACTGGAGAAGGACCTACCAGATATGATATCAATTCGAGTTTATGAAACAAATATGATTTTCTCTAACATCTGGTAAGGGCTCAGATACTGTTGGCTATTTAGTGTCATTTTCTGATATTTAACAAATATGATTTTCTCTAACATCTCTATTTTTGGCAAGTATCCTAAGTGACTTTCGATTGTAAACATGTATAATGCAATCATGCAAATTTATCTCTAAAAAGGTCTAGCATGCCTTGATTTGCATCGAGGCATGTAACATCTTTATAACTGTAGAGCTATTGCAAGCATTTCTTTTGCATTTTGTTGGTTAGCACATTAGGATTTAGTAGGTGATGCAATTGGGATTGGAATTTAATCTTGATATAGAAATGAGGATCCTATGTTTTATTTCCTTTACTCTCTCTCTCTCTCACGAGCGCGTTCACACACTTTGTTTTCACCACAAGGATTTCTACCATGAATGATACTGATATGTTTATTTTTAAATGCTAACATTGTTGTCTTTTTTTATTTCTTTCTTTTTATAGGATACACAAGATTCAACTATATTTTTGAAGGTCTATACCACTACCAACTTTAATCATCTTTCACATTAAATTTGACAATTATTTTCAGGTTTTTCTCCTTTTCTTTGATCTCATAAATTTATATAAAATTCTTTTGTATGCTGTATTATGTTATGTTTGGTATATGTTGCTCAGTCTGTCCAAAGTTTCTTCTGTGATTCATATAAAATTAGTTTTATTAATCTAATATATCATTATATTTTTTTGTAGGAACAAGATGCAAGGTCGAAGTTTCAGCAAAGTTTATTTTTGAATTATGGATTAGGATATTTTAATTTTTACAATTAGTAGCCTTTTATTAATTGACTTTTTGTTTAAAATCAAATATTTTATATTAGTTGATGGACGATTTGTTTTACTAAACGTTGTAAGGATATTAGATTTGAAATTGCATAATTTATACCATTAATTAATTGCTAACATCTAATTTAAAATATCTAATTTTTAGTGCAATAAATATAGTGTAAATTTATTTGTGGCTATTTGTTGATTTATTAGTGCATAAATAATGATATGATGTTCATAAGTACGACATTAATATCGTCATAAAAAAATTGTTATTAAATGACAATAAAAGGTTATCACCAAAATTATATTTTTGTGACAATTATTTTTATTTATATTTATGTCACTAATTTATAAATATTATGATAATTTATATTCATTATTAATACATATTAATTTAATGACGAAATCATTTATCGTAATTTAAAGTATTATATTTAGTGACAATATGGATTATTTTATGATAAAAATTATATTTATTTGTGATGATAATTATGTAGCCAATATTTAATGATTTTGATAATAAATAAATTTTGTCACTAAAAGTGTTTATTTTAGTGACGAATTTTAAATTTGTTATAAAAAATCAATTTTTTTGACGATAAATAATATCATATGACGAAATACAATTTTATTTATGGTATAATTTTTGTCATGACAAGTAAGAATTAAAGTTGATGATAATAATTTTCGTCATAAAAAATTATACTTATAATGACAAATAACAAATCATCACATAAATCTTTATATTACATGGATATCGTAACGTTTTTAATGACGATGAAAATTCTTCATTTTATCTTTTTAGCGATGAAAATTGGCCTTTTATGATAAATTTTTGCATTGTAAAAAAATGTAATTTCTTGTAGTTATATATTTTTGGAGTATAAAATCAAATAAAAAGATGGAAATGAAATAATGCGGTGAGAACCCCATTTCCTTTATTCATCTCTTCCATTTTTACACGTGAGCACGCTCTGCTATTTTACTAATATCTTCGTTTTTCTAATTTGTAGTATTTGATTTAATTTAATGCTCTCCTTCATGTTATCCTCACCACTCTCAGCCTCAAAACTCTAAGAAAAATCCATAAAACGCTCCTTTTGACCATTATAAAATTGGAATAGATAACAAACCACTCACGGCTCCTTTTGACCATTATAAAATTTGGAACATAAAATTGTTAATCATCAACTAATTTTTATAATAGCAAAATGTTGTGAATACAATTCAGTATTAGTGTGCAGGTTGATGGGTAAATATTAATCAAAATAGATAGTTTGCGAATTAAGGACAATAGCAAAATCGAAGTAATTTTGATTTCAATATATAAAAAGTGAATTGTAAAAAAGGGGCATAGAAAAGATTGAATAGAAAATCAATTAGAAAAATTCTTAATTGCAAAGTTGTTGAAAGAATAATTTTTTATTAGATTTTTTTTTTTTTTAAGATTAAGCGATAATGGTAGCTATGGATTAATTTAGGTTGTTACATCTTTTTTACATGTCATACAAGAATCACTTGAATTTAACATGACAATATGTACTTATTGCGTGTACAATATAATGTCAGCTATATGTCTCAATATACTAAAGATGATCGAATCAAAAAATTTGACTAGACAATGTCTGATTTTTTCGGCCAATAATAAGTTAGAAATATTAAAGAAAAAGTATCATGAAAAATCCTCAATTTAAATTAATAAAACATATAATCAGAAAATTAATAATTTATGCTTATCTCATATTTACCTACATTCAAAAATTGCCTTTCAAAATTTGCATTGGGCCAAATATCTTCATTGAACTTAGTTTTCTCCAATTGCAAATGGGTACGATCGATCTAGCAGTTTCCAACTTCACAATTAAGAATCTCACCATATTGTAATTCAAATCGTAATTGAATTTCCCCAGCAATTGCCATAATGCGTGTACTATGCTGCATAAATATGAGAAATACGGCAATTTTAAGAAATAGAATACGTGTATTGGATGTATAATTATTGATAATTATGAAAAATATATCTCCAAATACCCAATCAGGCATGGCCCAAACCTAATAACAAAAAGGCAAAGTGTGAGCTGAAATACAAGACAGGAAGGCATGAGGTCCAAACGAACGAATGTGACAACACGTCCTGTCAGCCTACTGACACCAAATCAACGTCCATACTCTTCACCTGCTTCATGTCAGATCACCGCTCACCTGCTCCAACTGCTGGTTATCACGCCTCAAGATACTCAAGTACCCCTCCAAATAACTCCTATAAATAGCCTAAAACACAATGGCTACAGGTATTGACTATCTGAGACTCTCTCTCTAAAAGCTACTAACTTAAGCTTTTGAGTGCTAACGTCCGGGTTTGACCGGACATCCCTTACAGGTTTCGTCATCCAATTGGATTATCAGCTGCCAACTCTCTTTCTTACAGATAAAGACAAATCTTGCTTTATTATTTGGTACTTTCGTGAGAGAAAATGGCAGGTCCGAGAGAGTATAATTACAACGGCCAGGGCAGATCTAGGCCCTCAGAAAGAAGAGAGAGGTCTCTCAAATCCCCTACTAAGGGTAAACCTCCTTCCAAAATTCAACGACGTAGCCATGCTATAATCGGAAGATACCCCTATTATCATCAGGGACATGCGCGCCATTCTTAGTGACTTCACTAAAAGCATAGTCCAAACTTTGAAAAAGAAAAAAAATACCCAAGACTTATGAAAGAGGCCATGAAACAGATTTCATGGCCGAAGACTTTGGAAGAAGAAGGAACAAGGGGATTTTCATCAACGAGCCAAAACCTCATGATGATAGGAGGATGAGGGACAAAACCCCAAGTAGATATGACAAGGGGAAGGGAACAATATCCTCAAGCAAAGATTCTCCATACATCCCCAGTAGATCCTCCACCTCGTCCATTAGGGACGATTTTTCTTTCATGTGTACACCAAATCGCAGCTGCACGAAGGGACAGAGAGATGAATTTGCCTCAATAGCCATGAGTAAGGAGGACAAATGGTTCAAACAGAAGCTCAAGCAGTTCGGCTTGACAGGCTCAAAAAAATGAGTGTTCGAGGACAACACCTGTGACAACACGGCCTCACCGTTTTGTAGGAAAATCACGGAGTCAGAGCTATCTCCCAAATGGCGAGACGTGATAATGGATAGATATAAAGGTAAGACTGACCCTATTACTCATCTTGCAGAATATCTAACGAAAGTGCAGGTATACACCTATGATGAAAGGATTGCCTGTAGGATATTCCCTACCATGCTAGGAAGAGATGCTCTCACATGGTTCCATGAGCTCCCGCAGGGTCAATCACCTCTTTCCGAAAACTAAAGGAGCTGTTCATTACACGGTTCATTGTACAGACACGAGCGCCAAAATTTGTGAGTAATCTGTGCTACCTCTGTTAGAGGACCAATGAAAGTCTTCAAGACTACATCGATAGATTCCAAGCCATAATGTTAGAGGTGAGGAATGTAAGCATAGAAATGGCATCCACCGCCTTAGCCAATGGCACTGTTGATAGGCCATTATTTGAGTCAATTACAACAAGGCTGCCAATCAACTTTTTTGATCTAATGGAAAGAGCTAGACAACACATTCAACTGGATGACGCCTTGAGGTCCAGCCGAGGTAGAAGAAGCAACATTATGGACAGGCTATAGCACCTAGATGGACGATCATTAAATCACGCTCCAATGTCCGAGCAGATTGCTAGGAGTCCTGCGAGAGCCTCCATTTCTGGAAATTTGAAAAAAAAAGAGGCAGAATGATCAAGGTCCAATCGGGGTGCTGGTCAGCAGGCTCGAACTTTCACTCCACTCAACACGAATCCCGTGCAAGTGTTGATGTAGATCAAGGAGAATCACCAAAAGGTGAACTAGCCCAAGAAAATGGACAGGAAGAGCAGAAAGACCCGAAACCATAATAAGTACTACATGTTCCATAAGGATGTCGGTCACACAACCTACAAATGTCACCAGCTGAAAGAAGAAATTGAGCAACTCTTGCAAAGAGGGTACCTCAAGAGGTTTGTAGGTCCGACCCGAAGGGCAAGCCCTTGTAGACAATTGAACCATAGGAAAGATGATTCCGATGATGGTGACGACGACGACGATGAGTAGAGAAAGCCAAAGAATGTGGATCCACATCGACCATATGCCGGTGTTATAAATATGATCACTGGTGGGTCGTCTTACGAAGAGAATCTCTTCAAAAAAAGAAAGGGAAAGGGCATCTATGTCTCTTATACATTCGAACGGCCAGCCCCAGTCACCATATCAAGTGAGGATGCACGAGATGTAATGTTCCCTCACGAAGATGCCCTTATCGTCAGGGCACGGATCAATAATTTCGATGTAAAAAGGATACTGATGGATAATGGAAGTGTTGTGAATGTGCTTACATTGCAAGCCTACAGAGCAATGGGGTTGCCGATCGAAGAGCTTAAGTCGAATGCCACGCCATTGATCAGACTGGGCAATGCCACAGAGCCAGTGGTAGGATCAATTGATTTGTTTACCGAGCTCGGCCAGGAAGCCCTCGCCCATGCCTATAAGGTAACATTCATGGTTATTGATATGGTTTTTGTTCATAACGCTATTTATGGCAAGCCTTTACTCTTTCAAACTAGAGCTGTCACCAATATCCATTACATGGTAATGAAAATTTCGACCAGAGGAGGCGTCACCATCCTGAGAGGTGATCAAAAGGCATCGAGAGAGGCCTATATCGCCATGATCAAGCACCATAAAGAGGCCACGATGGTAGAACCAAGTCTAGAGTGACTTGAGCAGGTGGAGGATCGGAGAATAGATCCAGCAAAAGAAGTCAAGACAAGGACACTTGCAAAAAGCAAAGCTGTTCAAATTGGCACTAGCATGAATACAGAGGTTGAGGAGGCCGTCATGTAGGTCTTGATGATAAACCAGACATCCTTCACCTGGAAGTCGAAAGACATCACCGAGATTGACCCCAAGTGATCACCCACAAACTCAACGTGGATCCAATTTGTAAGCCAATTAGGCAGAAGTTGCAAAGGCATGCTCCCAATCGAAGGAGATTTATCTCCGAAAAGGTAGAAAAATTATTAAAAGCAGGTACAATATGAGAGATTGACTACCCCAAATGGCTCACCAATGTTGTTCTGGTAAAGAAGAAGTCGAGGAAGTTGTGAATGTGTGTCGACTTCGCGAACCTTAACAAAGTGTGTTCAAAAAATAGCTACCCCCCTGCCAAGCATAGATCAACTAGTGGACGTCACTGCTGGTCATGCCATTTATTCCCTCCTCGATATGTATGCTGGATACCACCAAATCATGATGTGGTTGTTGGATCAAGAGAAAACCAGCTTCATCACGGATGATGGCACCTTTTGCTATAAGGCCATGCCATTCGGATTGAAAAATACAGGTACCACATATCAGTGTTTAATGAATAGGATTTTCAAAGATCAGATCGGGCAGAATGTGAAGGTTTACGTGGATGATATGATCGTCAAAAGAAAAAGTCCTGAGGAACATCCTGCCGATTTAGCAAAGATCTTCAACACGCTGAATAAATTTCGAATGAAGCTCAATCCTGAGAAGTGCATTTTTGGGGTGCCCTAAGAAAATTTTTTGAGCTTTATGATCTCTCAAAGGGGCATTGAAGCTAACCCCGACAAAATAAAAGCAATCTTGGAGATGTAACCACCAAGCAGTGTGAAGGACATTCAGAAGCTGAACGGCATAATAACAGCCCTTGGACGGTTCATCTCCTCTTCAGCCAAATGATGCACTCCCTTTTTCAAGAAATTGAGAAAGAATGAAGCTTTCAATTGGGATGCTGACTGCCAATAAGCCTTCGATGAACTAAAGAAATTCCTCACCAACCCACCATTACTCAGCCGATAGCTTCCAGGTAAAAATTTATATTTATACTTGTCAACTTCTGATGAAGCTGTTGCAGGCATCCTGGTCAGGGAAGAAGGAACCCAGCAGCTGCTTATCTATTATGTGAGCCAAGTGCTCAGGGGCCCAAAATTGAAGAAAGGTCCGGTTGAGCAACTCATCGATGCCCTCATGATGTGTACAAAGAAGCTAAGACAATACTTCGAAGCACACACGATAGTAGTCCAATCAGTTTAACAAATCAAAAAAATTCTCCAAACCCCGAACTTGGAGGGAAAATGGTGGAATGGGCGATCAAACTCCAATCATGGAACGTGAGGTACGAGCCCAGGAAAGCAGTCAAGGCTCAAGCTTTGGCAGACTTCATTGCTGAATTTGCTGGCGAAGAAGTAACCCGTCAACCCCAACTTATAAAATGGGAAATGATCATGGATGGAGTTGCAAATGACAACCGAGGAGGCGTAGGCATTGTGATAATGGGCCCCTTGGGCATTGTTATAAGGTATGCAATAAAAATTAGCTTTAACATTTCAAATAATATGGCAGAATATGAGGCACTTCTGCAAGGGCTGAGACTGCTCCATGCCATCTGACCAGAGTCGATCATCATCAAAAGTAATTCCCAGCTTGTGATGAGCCAAGTCTTAGACACCTTCGAGGACAAAGAAGTCAACATGATACAATATCTGGAAAAGGTCAATGAGGCACTCAAAATGCTGGAAGAATGCAGATCCGAATGGATCCTACAGAAGGTGCCAAGAGACCAAACTTTAGCAGTTGATCGGCTCGCCAAAATATCTGCTCCGAAAAAGGGATGGTGAAAGAAAATATAACCATCGTTGAACAACTGGCCTCCTCCTTAGATGAACCAGAAATGATAAAAATTGAGTCAGCTCAAGAAACGTGGATAAGTCCTATTAAGCGGTACCTGTAAATAGGGCAATTGCTCGAAGATAAAGCAAAAGCCCGAAAGGTATCTCAAAAATTTCTTAATTACTCTTTTATTAATAGTGAATTGTTCAAAAAAGTTTTCAGCCACCCCTGGCTCAAATGCGTAGCGAAATAGGAAGGAGACTACATCCTAAAGGAAATCTACGAAGGCATTTGCGGAGCACATAAGGCTAGTAGGGCCATGGCAAGGAAGGTACTCCAAACTGGATACTTCTGGCTGAGCATCTTCAAAGACGCTCAGGAAAAAGTGAAAAGGTGCTAGTAATGCCAAATTCATGGGAGAGTCATCAAATAATCGGCAGTAGACCAACAGTAGATCGGAGTTTCCTGGCTGTTCGACCAAAGGCCATGGACATCCTAGGGCCTTTTCTCCAAGGAAAAAGATAAATGAAGTTCCTCCTTGTCACTGTCGATCACTTCTCCAAATGGATCAAGGCAAAGCCTTTGGCTACAATCACAGCAGAGAAAGTCAAAAATTTTGCATGAAAAGACAGCATTTGCAGGTATGGCATACCTAATACCTTTATTACAGATAATGAAAAGCAATTCGACAGCTCGATCTTCAAAATTTTTTTCCAAAATCTCAATATTGACCTTAAGTTCACCTCCATCACCCATCCCCAGAGCAATAGGATGACCGAGGTCTTCAATCGGATACTCCTGGAAGGCCTGAAGAAATGGCTCGACGAGGCAAAAGATAACTGGATTGAAGAACTACAAAGCATCTTATAGTCTTACAGGACATCTCCGAGAGCTAGCACCCATAAAACGCCATTCTCTCTTATCTACAGCTCCGAGGTGATGATACCCATAGAAATCGGTCTCTCGTCCTATCGGACAGAATTCTATTTTGATTGGATGAACATCCTAGATAGATGCTAAGATTTGGACCTGGTAGAGGAAAGGAGGGAAGATGCCTATGCCAAAATTGATTAAGAAATTTGAATCTCTATTTAAATAAATATCATATTAAATAATATATTTTAATTTATTTATAATTTATTATTAATATTTATATGTTTAATTCGTGTTCGAAATACATATCGACATATACTAATAATAGTTTACATTAATTTTATCATATTATTATGATTAATTAGCTTTACAAATTCAAAAAGTATGTCAGAAAATCAACACACACACATATATATGCCGGTGGTCAATAGGGCTAAAACTCAGTACCAAGATTATTAATTAGGGTAATGAATTTAACAAGGTGATAATTCAGGGAAAGAAATTAAAATTATAATTCATAAAGCTGAAACGCGTTAGTACCATAACTTAAAGCTAAGTATGGGTTGGCTGCATCGTGTCTGTCAGGGCGATTTTACAGCTAATATTTTGTTTATTGCACTTTCACATATCAAAACCTCTTAAACCACAGCTAAGGTTGCTTACTGCTCCTTCCTCTTCCTTTCCTTCTCCTCCTTTTCATTTTTTCCAACTTCTCCACTATATATATATATATATATACACACACACCTCTCTCTGTACTTCCATCTGTCATCCTTTCTAAATCGATACATATTTCTCGGCTTTTGCTTCTATCTATTTTCGTTTCATGGCTGCTTCTTCAAGATTAGTGCTAGTGCTGCTTCTGCTCGGCACTTCGATTATGGTTTCTTCAGCTAGCAATTTCTACAACGATTTTGATATCACTTGGGGAGATGGCAGAGCTAAGATTCTCAACAACGGGGAGCTACTCACTCTGAATCTTGACAAAGCATCAGGTTCAGGATTTCAATCCAAGAACGAGTTTTTGTTTGGTAAGATTGACATGCAGCTCAAGCTTGTTCCTGGCAACTCTGCTGGCACTGTGACTGCCTATTATGTGAGTTTTTCCTCTTTCAATTTTCTTTGTTTGCCTTTAAAGTTTTTGATTCTTTTTACTGATAATATATAAAATATTATGAATTTTCAGTTATCATCAAAAGGGGCAACATGGGATGAGATAGACTTTGAATTCTTGGGGAATTTGAGTGGAGATCCTTACATTCTTCACACTAATGTATTCAGCCAAGGCAAAGGCAACAGAGAGCAGCAATTCTACCTCTGGTTTGATCCCACTGCTGATTTCCACACTTACTCTATCCTTTGGAATCCGCAGAGAATCATGTGAGAACCCTTTAATTTCTTGGTTCTTTTCAAACCTCGTAATTTTCTAGTTATATTTGCAAAATGATTGAAATTCTTGTTCTTGCAATTACTCTATGATCAGATTCTCAGTGGACGGTTCAAGAACATGGAAAACAAGGGAGTTGCATTCCCAAAGAATCAGCCAATGAGAATATACTCAAGCCTCTGGAATGCAGATGATTGGGCAACCAGAGGTGGATTAGTTAAGACAGATTGGACTCAAGCTCCATTCACTGCTTCCTATAGAAACTTCAATGCTGAAAATGCTTGTGTTGTATCAAACGGAGCAAATTCATGTGGAGCAAATGCTAACATCAATTCGTGGCTGGCAGAGGAGCTGGATTCCACTAATCAACAAAGGCTTCAATGGGTACAGAAAAATTACATGATTTACAATTACTGCACAGATGTCAAGAGATTTCCCCAAGGCTTGCCTCCAGAGTGCCACCTATCCTAGGCTACTACTACTAAATTTAATCCTGTTGATCAAATATTATTATTCTTTAATTCTTTTATTGCATTCTTCAATTATGTTACAATACAATTCATAGTAAATGTATGTACTGGAAAATGATTGTTTTACCTTCACAGAGATTGCAGACTGAATCAGTATTGTAGTAAAATAATGCACACAAGTAACTAAGCGCAAGTTCTTGGCCTTTGATGAGAAATGGCGTTCTTAAAACTTTGAGTTTTTATTTATTTATTTTAGTAAAACAGAGGAAAAAACAAAATGAGAAAACCTTTTCAGTATGAGGTGCAATTTTCATTTATTTACCCCTTGTTTGAATCTATGGTTGGGCCCGGCATCTAGGTGGCGTGCAGAACTGAATAAATTTCGGTCTATTTGATTAAATTATATATATATATTTTAGGGGAGATTGAATAGGTAATTTTATTGTGTTCATAGAATTGTGAGTGGATATTATTAATTTGTCATTTATCTATTTGATTTTATAAGGATTTGATGCGTATTTTAAAACAATAATTTTTTTGTGATTTTATTGATTGGTAATTGTAAATTTTGTATTGGTACTTGTAAAAATTAGACCATTGAAAGTATATAGTTAGTGAATGTTGGTTTAGGAAAAACAAAATTATGCACTGTTTGTTTACGATTTGATTTGATTGATTTATTTATTTTAAGGTTGCAGCTGCCCATGTTTTAAGATTGCCCTTATAAAAGTTCCATTTTGGTTAAAAATTTAATTAAAAAAATTTACATTGATCCAAAACCGATTAAACTGAACTAATCGGATCGAAATTAATTTGATATATTTGATTTGTACATCTCTACCGGCATCTTTGCTGTTATGTAAATGAAACGGGATTAATTGGTATTTTGTTTATGAAGATAATAAAATTATGGAGATACTTAATTTTCTTTATAATTTTGGTATTTTGTTTATGAAACGGGATTAATTGGTATTTTGTTTATGAAAGACAATAAAATTATGGTGATACTTAATTTTCATTATAATTTTGGTATTTTGTTTATGAAACGGGATTAATTGATTTTTTTATGAAGATAATAAAGTTATGGTGATACTTAATTTTCTTTATAATTTTGGTATTTTTTTTATGAAACGGGATTAATTGATATTTTGTTTATGAAAATAATAAATTATCGTGATTTCAGTCATAATTTTCTTTTTAATTTTTATATATGTGATAATTAGTTTATAAATGATTTTTTTTTCTTCTGAATGTTTATCGAACATTTAAATAAAAATATATAATACAAAAAGTGCAAAAAAAAATTTGAAAAAAATAAAGTACGATTTATTTCCTCACATGACATAGCCACCCTCCCTCCCTCTTTCTCTCTCCCTCTCGTTCACTCCACCATTGCCCTTCCCCTTCCATTTAAAGCTTTAGTTTCGTTAAAGGAAGCTTTAGATTCTGCTAAAAAGTTGCTCAAATTTGGCAGCGAAGGCAGCAAGATATACCTGTACGATCATCTTGCGTTCCCTGTAATCCAAGCTGACGGAGCAGAATTGAAAATTTGAATTCCAAGTGGACGGAGCAGAAAAAGAACCTTATAACGTAGAGAAATTAGAGAGATGTTGCCAACTTCGTCCAAAGTTCATGCATCTTCTTACACCTCTCGACCTAACTCCATGTTTCCACAGTACCTCTGGCGAATTGTTAAGGTCTCTCTCTCTCTCTCTCTCTCTCTCTTTTTCTCAAGATCTGATCTATTTTCTCATTTCATTTGGATCGGGTTGCTTTCTTATGGCTCTTAAATTCTGGAATTTCGCCTCTTCAACCTCAAATAATAAAATTCTTGAAATCTAGCTGGGAATATGCTGTTACGTGCTTTGAAAGAATTAGTGAGATCGCAATAGCCTGAATTGGCTTAAATATTTTGCAAGATCATATTATTTTAACTTTGATGAGGTTCTAAGCATCAGCATTTAATTGATCAATTGAAATTGTTCGAGGTTTTATCGAATCTTGATTAGATATATTTGTTTTCGTGTTGTTGTTCATTGTAGTGGCAACAAATGGATATTGAGTATACTTTCTGGCAAATGCTTCACCTTTGCACCTCACCGAAAGTATTGTAAGCATCATCGCCTGTCCTGGTCTTGCTGTTGTTTTCCATTTATGTGTAGTTTCAGAGACAAGCCTTGGAGCAGAAAGATTACTTAGAGATGCTGTCTTGCATTTTCTTAGTGATGATGTTGTTTTTTCTTTTTGAATGCTTGATTTACAGTGCTTCTGGAAAATGAAGATCTTTTTTCCAAAATATAATTGTGCCCTGAATTTGCTGCAAAATGTTATCTTTCAGTGTCAACAATTTCATTTTATGTTGAATTTCACATGCCAGCAATTGCCTTTGTCTGTTTTCTCCTTCAATATAGTTAATCTCAAATTTTCAATCCGCCTGTGGTCTTTCTCTCTTTCTCTAAGATCATCTCTTCTTTCCCCCTATCTCAAAGATTCTTTCCATTTTCCAAATTCATCTCTCCTAATTAAAACATATCTCTTATTTTCTCCTTCATCTTTAATTTGAGAATAGCAGATTGGGAATAGCAGATTGAGTACCATTCCTATACGAGCAAATGGTGCTGAATCACCAGTAAAATTTGGGTGTCTTTGTGGCTTGAAGCATTTAAATGGAGCAATGTGATTGCAATACCCGAGTATTCTTGTAGGTATGTTTGGGAATTTATCTATGTTGACTTTAATGGTATCTTCATTTCTTTTTATATCTGATTGTCTTTCATTTATTCTATCAGGTGAAGCATTCAATACCCATAATATAACTTCTTGACATCAATCTCGCTAGTTTCAGGTATGAATTTTCTTTTATCCCTTCTTTTTCTTTTCTGTACTTCATGATTGGGAATTATTGTCAGAATTTAAAACAAACAGTATTTATTGATATTTGGGTCATGTTACTGTCTCTGTTCATACGGGATCTTTTATTTACAATTTTACCTTTTTCTTTTCAAGAGTTTATGATCATTCTTTTATATTTGGAAACGTTGTTTAAGATAAATTGTTGCAATTATCAATAGTGTTAATTTACTGGAATTCTTATTCACCTTGATGAAAATATTTTCTAGGAACTCTGTTAAGCATACTAGGTAAATATTGATGGGTTGACTTCGACATGATGTCAGGGACTGTTACATGCCAGATTCATTGGACAGTATCCATTAATAAGATGTGCAGCAATGATTATATTAAGAAACGTTATAATATTTTTATGCATGCATGTGCATGTTTGACAGTATGCATGCTTTGCACCTTTTTTTTATGTTTCTCATGAAGGACTTTTAATCTGAATATTAGTTTTTTGAACCTTCAAATGCAAACATCCTTCCAGGATCTCCTTCAAAAGCGAGAAGGTGATAGGTCAATTTGGGAATACCCATTTGCTGCAGCTGGTGTGAACATCACTTTTATGCTCATTCAAATGCTTGATCTTGAAGCAGGTTGCTATTTAAAATGAATTGACCTGTGATTTTTGATGAGAATGTTTATACTGTATACGTAGCATAGTCTTATATTGGAACTTGATCTTTTACCCTGACATTTGTGCTTCAATTCAACAGTCAAGCCATGAACAATGGTGGGAGCAACTTTCTTGAAGTTCCTAACAGGTACTGCTAAGCTCTTGGTGTTGATGGAGGTTATGAATATACCGTGAACAGCAGCTTTCTTGTTCTTCTCCTTTATTTTATTTTATTTTATTTTATTTTTGTTAATGGAACAAAGTATATTTTCTTAAGGGCTTCACTTTAGAAACTTCACTATGATGATCTGATTCGATTGATTTTGTTTCTTTTTATAATATTGAAACATAGCCTGTTTCAAGTTAAATTTAATAAATTTTTCCATGGCAGAGAATGAATCAGCATTTGACCTTCTCTACTGCATCACATTCAAACTAATGGATCATCAATGGCTTAGTATGCACGCATCATATATGGACTTCAATGTATGATCTCTTATCCTAAAGTTTCTAGTAGGAATATAACAAATTCCTTACCTCCATGAGTTTCCCTTATATTATAAGTCATGAAAGCATCATGATTTCTTTAAGTCTGGAAGCAATGCGATAGAATCATGGAAGCTTAAATCAAGTTTCAATTCTGAGGACATTATATAGCTTATAGATAAACTGATGTCCTACAAGCTGTAGCAGATATATTGGTCATTTACTGTTCAATTTTATCAACAATTATAAAATGGTTATTTTTTTTATTCATATTCCTTAATTATTATTATTTTTCTCAACAGACAGTTACGAAAGCAACACATCAACTTGAAAGGGAGCTTCTGCTCGAAGACATAACACGGCTAGAAGACTTTCCCTCATTTGGCCTTCTTACATGAGAGGATAGAATTTGAAAAGTTAACTCTTGTAACACCAAGATTTATGCCTGCACGGTAGGATTCTCTTTTTTTTTTTTTTTTTTTTAATTTTTTGCTGGTTTGTTTAGGCTGCTGCCATTTTCTGCACCTTAACCCATTTTAACCGGATGGCTCTTTGCATGCTATGATTGTTGTAGTTCCACTTGAAGCTATCACCTAAAGTTCCCATTTAATCATAGAAATGGGTTGTTGAGTTTCTTAAAATTTCTTGTACCGGGGAAAGTAAAGAAAAAAATTAGGAAAGTAAAGAAAAAAATTATCTGGAATTTGTGAGGATAAACACTTTCATGTAAGAGTGACTGCATTAGGTTTCAAATATGGCCAGAACATTTGTAGCATAGTGGAAGATCAAGGCAGTGCTCCCACATTCTTTGTAGTTGGTTCTGCCTTGTCTAATGTTTAGTTCCATTTCCCCTTACTTTATGCAGTTTAATTATCTAGCTAACTGTACTCTTGAGATCTTTGATGATCCTTGTACTCTAGCATTGTTAGAGGGATTCCCGCTCTCACTTCCTCCTTTTTTCTTTTCCTGGCTTGGTAAGTGTGTTTGTTATAAATTCACCTTGTTAGACTTTCTTTGTTGCAACATTGACGGGACAATTATATACATGCTTTCTTGCTCTGGCATGTCATTTAAATAACAATTGCCTTTTTTCCTTGGATTTTTCTTGTGATAACATGTGATTGAAGTTGCAATTTTGCTGATGGGTTTCTTTAATATTTTTGCTACGATGACAGGGTGTTTGCATTGAGATGCAGGACTTAGCTCTACGTTCTGGAGTTGTCGATGGTGCCATCAACATCTCTGCTGTTCAGGTTAGACTTTATTTATTTGTGTATACCATTTACAATGAATTGTGTTAGATTTTGCTAAATTTTGTAGGATTCTTCCGTCAACTTGCTCCTTGTCAAATATTGTCATACAAATATTGTGAATTTGTTATGAATGTTTTCTTTCTTCAAAATTTAGAATTCATCCACTGATTGTTGTGATCGTAGCTTTTGGAATTGTTATATACAGCTAGTCTTCAGTTTGAATGTTTGAGCTAGTTATGTCTTTTTGTGCTGGACCTCTCAAGTATTGCACTTGATGCATCTAAACTTTGGCATTTCCCATTTTCTATCAAAAGTTTTGTTTACTCTTAACATAGATCAATGGGAAGAAGTTACCAGTGCCAGAAGATGGTAAATAGGTGATTTCTGTTCCAAACTGAAGGAAATGGAGGAAGATTGTGGGTAGATGCAGTGGTGGAGAGATAAAATGAGAAACTTTTGGGTAAAAAATTATTGAGATTGTTGGGGCTCTTTAATCGATTTATTACTGAAACATTCATCATGTATATGTTCCAGCATCTTAATTTTTAGTGAGTTCTGTTTTCATCTAAGGCTTAATGAGTTCTTTTTCTAGAATTTCTAGACTTTATTATTATTACTATTATTATTATTATTATTATTCTGAAACATGTATATCTTGAATTATCATATATATTTTTAGTGATGGAATGGTGATGATAATTCCGTCATGAGTTTTTTTTAGCAGGAGATAAATTTACCTACGGTGTGATTTCCGTTGGTAAAATTTTTGATTAAAATAAAATTCCATTGGTAATTTGAAAGACGAAATTAAAATCCGTCGGTAAATATAGTAAATTACGACAATTTTTCGGTCAGCACCTCCCGATGGAATATGTTTTCCGTCGGTAACGTGCCTACAACTGGTTCTCCTACGCCCTTTTCCATCGCTTAATTTTGTCTGCATTTTAGTTTCCCAACGAAATTTCACTTAATTCTATCAAAAAATGAATTTTTCTTGCAGTGATCATTGGAAAAGAAGAACGGTATCATAAAAGTTTAAGGAAGACTAAACAATAATTGCTCATACTCTTATTTAACAGTGAAGCTACTAAATGTTTTGTTTTCTTAAGAATGCTTTTCTCTTTGGAATTTTATATCCAGATTTTTAACATTAATTGAAAATATTTACTAAACTTTTGTTTTCTGTTTTAGAAAAAGAAAGATCATGAAAAGAAAAACAAAGAAAAAGCTCAAAAGAATAGAGAAGTTATGGAACTTTACAATCAACATTTTGTGAATGATATTTTGTGTTGAGATATATTCCATTTGCAGGGACTTGCGCAGCCAGTACTAGAGGTGGGCATATTCAGTTCACAACTTATTTTTTTAGTGGGCATATTCAGTTCACAATTTATTTTTTTAAATTCAATATAGTAATATCAAATTTTTATACTATTAGTATTAGTATGTTTTCCATAAATATGCAGATAACGCTAAAAAATGTCAAAATTTATATGTTCATATTGTAAAGAAATAATTCATATACATTGAATTTGCATCAATTTCAACAACAACGAAAGCAAGTACCGGGTCAACAATTTTGTGCTTGAGAACTGTGCTTTTGGCCATAGCTTTCATAGCGAAGCTTTCTCCGAAAATCCAAATTCTAATTGTAGGAAGAGAAGAAAGAAATGAATTGCTCAGAATTTCGAATCCATATTGGAAATTGAAACAAAACGAAACAAACATATAACATCAGATAAATTGGAAACTCTTCTCATATACTTTGTATTGAAAAAATGAGATTAGAGCAAAATAGATGAAAAACATTTAGTGCGAAATCGAATTAGAACACGCTAGAATGTATTGAAATGAGATTGTTACCAGAGTAAATTTGACAAACGGTGTTGAAATTCTCTAGCAGCTAAAGTTGAGAAAGGTCGTCGGAGCTCCGACGGATGGTAAAAAAGAAAAGCAGAAAGCAGATGATTACGAAAAGGAAGAGAAAAAGGGTGAGTTGTCTTCTTAAAATAAAAGGATATTTTTAAAAATAAAAAAATTAAAAAAGGAAATTTTAAATCTTTCAAATGAATGGCTGTATTAAAAAAAATATTAAAAAGGAGTATTTGGTGTAAATTTCTCTAGCAATATATCATAGCCAAGTTAGGAGTCCAAGTTGAATAAAGGCCTAACCGTAAGAGGGCCTAAGTTAGTCAAAGGAAAGGAGTTCAAACTCGTTCCATAAATATTATGAAAATATTACAACATATAGAAATTAAAAATATTTTTTAAAAATATATTTATAATCAAACATTAATAATAAAACATTTATAACAAAAATTGCAAATATTATCAAATATAAATTATAATTTTTATTTTATTCATTAAAATATCAAAATTATATAAATTTTAATTATTTTGTACATATATCTTTTTTTTTGAACAAAAAAATTATTGTATTAGATATTTTGGATAAATTTTGATTTTTTCATATTTAAATCGGTTTTTTAGATTTCACCCGATTTTAGTCCGATTTTTATCAATTTTTGGCCGATTTATAATGGTTCTTTTCAATTGTTTTGCCAATTTAATTTTTATACATTGAACCGAGTAGGTTAGCTGTCAGTTCACGATTAAATTGACCTAATTTTAATAATATTGCAATCAAATAAATTCAACCATATTTACCAATGTTTTAAAAATTGGGTTGACAATTCACTGCTCGCAAACTAGCACAAAAAAAAATTGCCAATTCGCCATTTTCGTCGCTAATTGGACTTTTTCCGTCGCTAATCTATTTTGGCGACTGGATGATGAACAATCCCAAATAATCTAGTCACTAAATTATTTGCGACGTAATAATAATGTAGTCGCTAATATTGCGACGGATATTCGTCGCTAAAAAAGACATAACCATCGCTAAAATGAATTTTAAAATTAGTCGCGACAAATATAATAATTGTTAGTGACAAAAATTTTCGTCGCTAAATCTATCGCTAATAAAATATTTATAAATTGAAAATAAAAAATGGAAATTAACGACCTAAAATACCATCGCTAATAATGCAAATTCCATTTGCAATTCATTTGTATTGTTGTTTTTGTTATTATTATTATTATTATTATTATTATTATTATTATTATTATTATTATTATTATTATTATTATAACATTTAGAATTTATTTTATATAAATAAATTTTCTCAAGTACTATTAATTTAACAAATATAGTATCATAAAAGTAAATTAAATTGTGAAGTATTTTACAAATACTTAGAAAAAAAATTCAAACTAAGTAATGCTACTAACAAAATTTTATACAATATGCTATAAAAAAAGAAAGAACTTCACAGTCTTCATCATTCCTCACAACTAACAACCAAGCACTTTCCTTCTTGTTCCAGTAGACCTTAATGAGCAAAACATAAGTATACACTAATGTGTGTGCCTGAAGCAATAATAACAAAAGGACATGCTCAAACATACCAAAAGTAGTCAGAGACAACACTTCCGATAAAGCCATTTGCAAAAACAACTTTATCCATCTTGGCAGAGTGAGGAATTGTAAACTTGGGTTCTATTCCCAAGATAGTAAATGGCTATATTGAGATAAATCAAAATTAATGATTCAATTCTAAGCTAAGCAAGCCATGTAAATAACTTTCAATTAAAAATTTGGAAGATCATTAGTTTGCATCCAGCAAGTTTGACTATAAGGAGAACAATTATGGTGGATTACAATACTAAAATTTTTAAATGATATGTTAGTTGCCAACCACAGGGACTCAAATTCAACAAGTAACTAAATTCAAGCCTATAAATTTATGTGAATGAAGTTTGCTTTCTATAAATTTATCTCTAAACTTAAAATGCAATAAAATAAAAAGAAATTTCATTATTTGATTAAAAACTTCCACCAACAGTTGAATGGCTTGGAAAGAGAGACAATTCTAAGCTAGGAAACAATCAAAACTAGTCCTAGATAGGTATAGATGTTTTTCAATGAATATGATTGCCTGACAGATGCTTAATAGAGGAAACCTTATTATAAAATGTCATGAATTAAACAGAATAGGTCATAAAATAAATTAAGAATCCTCTCCAAGTTCATAGAGCGTTGAGGGAGAGGCTCTATTATCTATTAAATAACAGAAATGATGTACTTCATTTTGTCTATCTAAGGAGAGTCAATCGTTAATCGATTTAGCCATAAAATTAAAGTAAAGACTTATGCAGAAGCAGTTAGTTGAGATTCATCTATAGCCCAGGTTTTTCCTAAAGTAGTCATGACAACGCCAGCCATGCTGACTAGAACAACTATTACTTTTTCTGAATTTAGAGTATCTCGGCCTAACATCACACCAATGAAAAAAATAAAAAGTCTTGATGTTGATAACAAAATTTATAAGAATGATGATGTCTTGGTGTTGATGGAGGAAGAAGAGGCAACATTAGCTCATTGGAAAGAGCTTGCCAAAGATAAAAGGGATATTAGTGACCAGCTCGATCCCTTTACTCCTAGAAGAGATTGCAAGAAGAGAGGTAATGGATTTTTGTATTTATAGAGATCGACTATAATATATTCTCATTGTCCATTTTTTTAAGCCATGAAAGGACGAATAGAGCAGGCTTGGCCTAGGCGATGCAACAAAAGAAAGCCAAAAGGGGAACGACCCAAGCTCAGATAGTGGCGAGCTAGCCCCAACTCATCATTGTTCCTTCTGGGAGTCCCATTCTGAGCCTTCTTGCCTCCAACCCTCCTACCAATAGCCCTTTAGCCAATGCCATCACTATTTTTAATGCTTTTCCACCCTTTAATCTGAATAGGATGCCGACTTTTATGCTCGATCTTTATATTTCTCGCTCAATTGAGGAGTCTACTCCTACTCCCGATCCAAACTGGGAAGAAAAACTCAATTCCCTAATCGATGAGGTCAGAGGGCTCTAACACAACAAGGGTGAGCTTTCTGCTTGGCCAACTTAAAGTTTAACAGTTTTTGCCAGCTGGTATCCTGTGTGCTAAGTGAGATAGCTCTCCTAATGAACCTTTATGTTGACCATTTATTTGGAGTCATCTAAAGACACCAAGTGGAGGTAAGATTTTTAAAATAATTCTCGTGTGCTCTAATTAGATTTCTGAATTTAACTTTTGCTTCTTTAATGTTCTATTCTCTGGAGCGCCATGATAGATAAGTTGAAGAAGCTGGTAGGCCTATTAAAAAAGACTACTACAACACTAAAGGCAAAGCTTAAAGAGGTAGAGCAGAAAGGAAGTGGTGCAGAGAAGAGAGCCATTGAGGTCGAGGCCAAGGTAAAAGATGCGATAGAGTCCCTCTGTAAAGCGACTAAAGTTCAAAAAGCAGCAAAGGAGGTAGCTCCAAAGTCTGTTGAAGCTGAGGCTCTTTTAACTAAGGAAAGGAAGGCTCTTCAAGTTTTAAAGGTCGAGCTAAAGAAGAGCTAGGTGGAAAAGGCTGATCTCTCGAAGAAAATTACCAAGCTAGAAGGTCAATCTGTGGAGCTGGCCGTCGATAAGTGCATTACCTTTGGTAAGAAGCTAATGGATGCTGCGAAGGAGAAGTTTTCTAATGAAGACTTATCCTAGATAGATGACATCTATCTAGATGAAAAGTAGTTAGGCTTTCATTTCCAGTGTAATCATCAAGGCCTACACTTGTAACAAAATATTTTGGAATGAAATGTTATTTTTCACTTCGAATTGTGTTCTACTGTGGCTTTTGAGTTATTTTGTATAATTAAACGAATAGCATTGCCGAACTATATTAATAATAGATTTATAAAATCCATTGTATGAAATAATACCGAAGTGGATTAAAATGGGTAAAGCTCCAAGTGTTACTACCGAATTAAGCTTATAATAAATAAATGGCATAAAAATGTCGAGCTAAATTTTTAGATAGTGGCAAAAATTGATAAGCTGTTATAGAATGAATATGCTCATGGCAAAGCCGCCAAGCTAAGCTATTTATAATATTAATGACTATGCTTATGGTGTAACTATCGAATTGAGCTATAAAATAGTAAAAATGCTCATAGAGAAACTACCGAACTAAGTTAAAAATAGTAAAAAAGGCTTATGGTGAAACTGCTGAACTGAGCTAAAAATAGTGAAAAATTATTGTGGCGAAGCTGCTGAACTGAGCTACATATCACTGGTGATATATCTTCAAGTTGGAAATATTCCAAGAGTATAGTAGAAGTTTTTTGGACATATCTTTGAGATGACAAGCACCGAAGTTAATCACTTCATGTACTTCATATGACCCTACCTAGTTAGGACTCAGTTTGTTGAAAAATGTCGCTATTTATGCTTCAATGGCTTTCTTAAATACGAGCTAACCTAATAAAGATTGAGGCCATATTGAAGATGCAGCCCCTGAAGTCAATCAAAGAATTATAGATACTAAATGAAAATATTACAACTCTTGGAAGGTCCATTACTTGTTCGGTAAAACAGTGCCTTCCATTCTATAAGGCCTTGAAAAATCTAAAGAACTTTGAGTAGAATTTGGAATACTAGTCAGCTTTTGAATACCTTAATTGGTTAACCAATTTATATGGCCCTACCTATTTAGCAATCAGTTTATTGATGCATGTCACTGTTTGTGCTTCAATGGCTTACTTAAAGATGGGCTAACTTAATAAAGATCAAGGCCATATTGAAGATGGAGCACCTGAAGTCAATAAAAAATGTGTAGATACTATGTGAAAAGATTACAGCTCTAGGAAGGTTCATTTCTTGTATGGAAAAAAGGTGCCTTCCATTTTACAAGTCCACTTCAAGCAGACTTCAGAGTGCTAGTTAGATTTTAAAGACCTTAAATAGTTCCTAAGCTTCCCTCCATTGCTCAATCGACCCTAGCTAGGTGAAACATTTTCATATACTTGTCAGTTTCTAAAGGATCTATTGCCTCAATTTTGATCAGAGATTAAGGCACTTAATAATTTTTCATCCACTACACTAGCAAGGCTCTTCGAGGAGCCGAACTAAGATATCCTATTCTTGAATAGTTATTTCTTGCTTTAGTTACCTTGGTGTAGACACTGGATCCTAAGGAGACTTTTGTTATGGTTATTTAATAAGAAAAACTACTCCTTAAAAGTTAGCGGATCAAGGACAGTGAGGTCTTCTTATGTTGAAACCCTTTCTCAAAAATATTTTGAAATATTTTCATGATTTTTTTGGGTGATCGAAAGGAGCAAAGGGTTAAACAATGAGAAATATCATTAAATGAGGTCTTAAATGTCAAATTAGGCAAGTTCTAAGCCTTATAAACCCGTGCATATGATTTTGTACACCCTTGTACATAGAGAATATCATCATTGTTCAACTAAATTGCTATCTTCTCTACATTCTTGGGTTTGTACTGCTTTGCATAAGGGTTGTGCAGCTGTGCATCATGAGAATCTTGCCTTTTCAAGCAAGTGGCTTGAGGCACTTGAGTTGCATGCCCATGCAATGCTGAGTGTACGACATGCAACCTATAAGTAGGTGAAATTTTCAGAAGCTAGTCAGCAAGTGGGTTGACTTATGGGCTGGTACAACTATGCATATGAGCTTGTACGATTGTGCAAACTTCCTTATATAAGGAATTTGCTGATCACTTTGCAAGGGAGTTTGGGAAAATTGATTTTTAAAGGTAGTGTTGTTATCCTAAAGGTTTTAAAAGAGTTTTAAATTCAAAAGTTTGATTTTGGCACTTAGCTCTTTACACTTTTCCAACTACTTTTGATTATTTTGATATAAAAAGGGTTTGCAAAATTGACATCCAGTGATTTAATCAAATAAGCACACTGAAGGTAATATAAAAAGTTTCCTTTTCTTGACCCAATTTTCTAACAGCATAAAATTATACATTTATCACTTTAAATGTCATAAGTTTTATTCCTTAATTTTATTTGCCACATGTTTTTCATGTATTCAATTCTGTTTAGATTTAAAGTGTTAAACCCTTTTCGAAGGTATATTACCGTGTGGTAGAAATTATTAGGTTATATCTGTAAAATCTCGTTATCATTACTTTGTTTGTGTTTTCTCGAATAAATCTGATTTGAAAGTTATTTCCCTCATATTTAATATTCCCTTTTTGCTCCCTTTTGGATCTATTATCGATAAGGACTTTATTTAAAAAAGGAAAGAAAACTAGACTATACCTGGTCAATATGATCGTACATCACCTAGTGTGCGCTTGTGCATCAAGTGATGTACATCCCAAAATAAGTTTTCTCATTTTTTAAATAAAAGAGTCGGTCGTATGTCCCCTAATGCTCGTTAATGCATTTCCAACATACGTGTTGGATTCTTATCTTTCCTTTGAATTTATGTCATTTTATTTTTCTTCATTCTCCTTTATTATTATTATTATTATTATTATTATTATTATTATTATTATTATTATTATTATTATTATTATTATTATTATTATTGTTCTTGTTGTTGTTATCATATTTGTTATTAATATTATCATTACAAATAACCTTCTTGTGAGTACAATTAGGTAAGCATTATACGTAAGTCCACAATCCTTTCTCTTTATTATAAAAGGCTTTCTTCAACCGCAAAATGAAAAATATTGCAAAAAATATTTATAGTAAAGAATTGGGATATATCATTAATAAAATTGGATCAATGTTCAATTTTTTGCCTAGGAAACTCATATGTAAAAAATTTAACTTTTAACAATATAAATGATTCTTGTATATAATTAAATAACCCAGAATATTTTCTAAATAAAACTTGGACTGAGAAGCCCTTGTCTTCAAACCCTCATAATGAAATGCTTTTTCACAACCCATATGTAAGGATCAAAGTACTCACCTAAAAGGTTATAATGATTTGCCTGATTTATAGACATCTTTATTACTTGATTTTATGCCATGATTTACCGCTTTTTTATGTGATTGGGTGCGCCTTTAATTTTTATATTTGCTCTAATATTGCATATAAGAAAAGGAATAACACGATTAATTTGAATGTTGTACGGTCACATTTATCAAAAGTAAAAATAAGAGTGGAGTTTTGAACCATTTTTAGGTTTTTTGGCTTCACGAGGTCGGAACACCCTTTTTCCTAATGTTTTATTGGGTGAAAATTCCTTAAAATCATCTTGTGGTGCCCAATAGATGCCTTTTGACTATCAATTGATAGTGATGAGATAGGGCTACCTTGATGTGCCATCTTATGCCTTTCAAGGTTTAAGATTTGGCAAGTCGAGTTGAGTCTCTATCCTATTATGAAGTGATTGGTAAGTCTAGGTAGGGGAGCATCAACCTGGTCAAACCTTAAAAGTGAAGCCAAACCATTAAAATTTATAGGTTTCCTCCATAGAGCTCGATGATCCCTTGGTTTCGAAGGTGAAATTAGGTAGCAGTGAAGGAAAGAGCGTGCATCACAGTGGCGACTCTAATGTGGAGTTTTGAGACTTTGCTGTGAAACTACTTTTGATCTATGTGATGTAAAAATATTTTGGTTAATAAATGTTATCTCTTTCTAAAATTGCATTAGAATCATGCTAGAGCCTTATAATAAGTTAGGCATCCCAATTTTTTGACCTTGGTGCATTTTTTAAGCATTCCCTTATCATTTACTCAACTGAGGGTAGTGTTAGGGATAATCACTAGCTCAAGTCTAGTGCCATTTGATATATCAAATGGTGATCCGATTGGTTGTTATTCTTGTGATAAGCTAGATCCATTGATAGGGACCATACTTGGGTAGCCTTGTAATCAAGTGCCTGGACCAAAAATCCATGTAATGACTTAGCAATCTCCATTAAAATGTCTATAATAATCTAGCATTGCTTGTAATGTGAATCCTTGTGTATTAAGCATGCTTAAACAAGTCTAAATGTCTATTTATCAAAGGCTACCATTGCCTGATAAGCCCATTTTGATTTACTTAGATTGGTCGAATACGCGCTGATCAAAACCTTTTTTATGTGATTTTCTCGAGAGGCATTATGCTGTCGAATTTTTTTGTACACTGTGTATTCATCAGGGTCCCCTATTGAGCTATGAATTAAGCCTACCTAGGAAGATGACTTTGACCACATGTGTGGGAGAAATAAAGTGGAGAGAATTTTTACGTGTGTTTATCGATGCTACATCTTATGATCATGCATCTGCATATGCTCATGGATCATGCTGACAACCCCCATTTTGGAAGCTATAATAGAGCCATCATTTCCCAGATGGTTTCAGGGCTCAAATGATTGTTTGGTTAAGAAATGTTTTTTTTAAGTAAATAGAAGAATTGGTATCAAGATATAGTTCAAAATTGGGATTTGAGTTGGGTATAGACAGTGTTTTAAAAGAGTCAAAAAGGGAAATCATATCTAAGCTCACTTGCCCTATTGGTTCCTTCGGTTATTAAAATGCCAATAAAAGGATGGATGATCTTGAAAGAAAGATGATGTCAAGGTTTACTAGCCTCACAGTTAGTTTGGCCTCGATCTCAGCTGCACGACTTGTTGCGCCAGTTGTTGCTCAAGTTGAATTGACTCCTATCAGGGAGATTTTGAAAACATTTATTGCAATATCCCAGTAGTAGTAGATGTCAGGAATGTGGCTCCACAAGGAGTAGAAAGAGATATTGCTTGAAATGGTATTGAGTGTGATTTTATAACTAATGAGGAGTAAGAATTGTGGGCCCCTTAAATACTAAAAAACCTTATCCCTAAAGAGGAGAATTCTACTATAAAAAGATGGAAAAGAAGGTGGAGGCTTTGACTAGGATGTTGTCAGTTGGGAAAGGAGTCTATCCTAAGGATAGTGAAGATGCTTTTGTCTAGTCGATTCAAGTTTACCTAGCCTGATAATGTTTGATGGTACATTTGACCCATTGGCTTATATTAAGAAATATGTTTTGCTCATAAAAAGAACTACCCTCACTAAGAGACAAAAAGTAGATCTCTTTAGTCTCAGCCTTATAGGGCCTTACTATTGGCTGGTATCACAACTTGGATAGAAAGACCAGGAAAGATTAGGAGAGGTTGATAGAGGAGTTCTTTAGGCAGTATGATTGTAGTACATGTATGGCAGTCACTTTAAAAGATTTGGAGTTGTTATAGCAGAAACCCAGGGAGTCCTTCCATGAGTACCTTACTTGATGGAGGAATAGAGTAATGGAGATGAAGAGGAAGCTTGACATGCAAGATGAAGGGATTGAAAGATTAGGAATCCTTGAAAGATATAATAATTGAAGTAGAGGGAGAATATCTAGCAAAGCAAGCTAGTTCTGTAAGTTTGAATAATGGAGGTTATAATAGTAATAAGTAGGGATTCAAGAGTTTGGATTTTGGTAAGAGTGCTAATAAAGGTATTGGTAGTAAAGGTAATAGTGGAAAAACTGCTGAAGTGTCAGCAATAGAGGCCAACCAATGATAATACTCAGAATTAAGCGAGTCATTATCCTAATGCCTTAGTTGTTTGATGAAAGAGGGAAAGTTACAACCGATGCCACCTAAGCCTACAAAGAGTCAGGGATAGCCAGGACATAGGTCTGATTGGTATTGTGCCTTTCACTAGCACACGGGGCATGAGATTTATTACTGTTGCACCTTAAGGAACCGCATCCAAGATTTGATTGATTCTTGACAAATACTTGATCCTGAGAAAAAATCCAAAAAAAAGGAAGCTTGCAATGTTGTGCCCTGAGGAGGTACTGATGTTACAGTCACTTATCACCAAGGCTAAAGGGAAGGAAAAGATTGAGTATGAGGCTATGGTGCTCAAGAAGGAGACACCATAATAAGAAAGAGAGGCATCCGCTGCTACATCGATTGTTTCATATTTGGAAGATGATTATTTTGCTTATGTAATTTACATTCTTGAATGGTTTGTGATGATGTACCCTTTACTGCTTCGGTTAATAAGATGAATAACTTTGCTTATTTGTGTAATATCTCATCTGATTGCATGATGCATGATCATAATCATAAGTCATTCATATTTGACATTAATTCAATAAACACTACCCTATTTAATCTCGAAACCTAGGATAACCCTAAGGAGATCTTGATTGCATCCGACATAACTCTTGAAGAGAGGATAAAATTTAAGAGAATATTAAAAATATATGAAAAAGTATTTGCGTCCCTATGAAGACATGCTTGGTATTGATAGAGACATTATAGAACATTCCATTCCAACATATTTGGATAGTAAGCCAGTAAAGCAAAAGCTTTGAAGACTTAGGCCAGAATAGGCAGAAAAGGTAAAAGAAGAAGTGAAAAGGCAAATTGAAGAGAAGTTTATTGTTGAGATCCAGTATCCTACTTGGCTAGCTAATGTTGTTTTTATTGCCAAGAAAGATGAAAAGGTACGAATGAGAATAAACTATCGAGATTTGAACAAAGCATGCCCGAAAGACGACTTTTGACTCCCACATATAGATCTATTGGTCTATAGTGCAACCAAATGCATAATGTATAGTTTTGTTGATAGATACGTAGGGTATAATCACATTTTAAATAGGATAATAGATCTGGTGAAAATAGCCTTAATCATTGAATGGGGAATTTGTGAGTATAAAGTCATGCAATTTGGATTGAAAAATACGGGAGCTATCTATTAGTGAATGGCCACTAAGATCCTAGGTGCCTTGATCCATAAAGAAGTCAAAGTGTATGTCGACGATATGATGATTAAGTTAGCTATAAGGGAAGGGTATTTTGAGGCTTTAAAAAAGTTTTTCCAGTGAATTGACAAGTATAATCTCCATCTCAATCCAAAGAAGTGTGTATTTAGGGTGACCTTGGGTAAACTGCTGGGCCATGTCATTAGCCAGAAAGGGATAGAGGTGGATCCAAATAAGGTGAAGGCCATTTGAGAAATGCCAATACTGAAGAAGGAAAAAGAGATTAGAGGGTTCTTAAGATGGGTTGAATACATTAACCGATTTGTTACTAAACTTACCTCTATATATGAGCCAATTTTCAAGCTTATGAGAAAAGATCAGTCGACTAAATGGAAAAAAGACTATTAGAAGGCCTTTGACACCTTTAATTCTTCAACCATCCATACCATCAAAACATTTAATCTTATACATAGTAGTTGAACAGGATTTGGTAAAATGTTAGCCCAAGAGAATGATACCAGAGCCGAATTTGCTGTGTATTACTTAAGCAAGAAGTTTTTGCTATATAAGGCCAAGTATACAGACGTACAAAAGATTTTCCTGGTGAGGATATGAGGCTTAAAGAAGTTAAGGCACTACTTCCATTCCTACAAGTGTTGCCATGTAAAATGTCTACTATTTGGTGTGTATTTTCTTTTATTTAAGTAGTTAAGTATGTAATATTATGTGTATTTTATGTGTTTATGTTTAGTTTATGTGCTTATTTGTGTTTTTAGGTCAAAGTTGGTGCAAATGTGAAGTGAAGTGATGAAATGGTGAAGGATTTAAATGAAGCTCATGAGTCGTGAAGAAGCTCACGAGTCGGACTAAAGCGCACGAGTAGTGAAGAGGCTCACGAGTGACACAGAGTAGCCATGTTCACGAGTCGTGAAGGTATTCACGACTTGGCAGGCAAAGTTGAAGAAGTTCATGAGTCGGAGGAAAGATCACGAGTGAAGAAGACTTGATGGAGTTCACGACTCGGCAGGAAGTTCACGAGTCGGCAATGACACCTGTTTTTCAAGCGATGCAATTCTTCAGCATACGTTTTTTCAACCAACCATCATAACCTTTCATGGAAACTTTTCACATTGAAAACTATTTATAAAGAGACATGTTTATAGAGTTATTCCCTCTATAAATATGGATGGCATTAACAGAAAAGGGGAATCGATCAATGTTTAGTTTTTAGAAATACAATTATTATTTTGGATAAATATTTTTACTTAGTTTTTATTAGAAGATGGCAAATGGACATAGCCAAAGAAACAAGAGATAAGTTTCTTTTTGTTGTTTATCTTAAATTTAAATATGTATTTGGCTAGTTTCCTTTGTACATTATAAATATGTACTAGTATTTGTTTAAGACATATTTATTATTCTTATTATGAATGAAGTATGATTTACATCCATTTGTGTGCTTTGATTTTCTATGTATGATTGGCCACCATATTTGGCATGCTAGTCAATTTGTTCGTAATGAGAGTTGGAATTCTTTGATGGAAAAACAAATAAATGTACTTGAAGCATTAAATTCACTTAGAGATAAGGAATTCACTTTGAAGGGTTAAAGAATTAGCACAGAGCTTCATAATTTTTGTTTATCTCTATAATGACACGAGAGTGCTTATAGACTCTAAATGAAAACATCTTTACTGACAACGAGAGTTGCTTTAAAGAATTTTGGCTAAACTCTCCAGTCACTTCATCCATTCAATTACTTGATTTTGTTCTTAAATGAATTGCTTCTCTTATTTATAATATATATTCATACCATCATTTAAGTTATCTTTAATCCAATTTGATTTAATATATGCAAAGTAATTTAGATATTTAATTAAATACACAATCTTCATTTTATTCGTTACCTATCCATCTACTCTTTATGGTTTTAATTCAAAATTTACTCCATTCCCTTTGGAAGGATACCCTACTTATCCTATACGTAGTCTAGTGAGACTAAGGGTTCAAATAAATCCCAATTAGATTTTGGCGCCATTGTCGGGGAATGGTTTAAATAAATTTTTATTGATTAATATAAAAGAGTGGATGCTTTAGGATTATATGATATAAATTAGTTATTTGATGTATGAATTTTTATATTGTGTTTGTTGTATTCTTTGTAATTAGAGTTTTGTAATGATCTTAGACTAAAAGTATTAGTGATTTTAATAATTAATTTATTAAATTCATCTCTTGCACAATAATCTTTTTGATTAGGATAAGCTTTCTTAGTTTATATTTTATTTGTTCTTTGGATTATTCTTGGTTAAATTTTAAGTATTTTATCATTTTCATTTTTCTTGTCTTATTTTTCCTCTGTCTTTCTAACATTTGGATAGAGATTGGTCATTTTTGCAGAACATTTTGCAGCTTTAAGCACATTCACGAGTAATGTTCGACTCATGAAGATGTTCATGAGTGATCCAGAAGTAAATGCTTCACGAGTCATGACGAGCTTACCGAGTTGTGCATCACAGGATCGACTAGTGCAGGGTTTCACGAGTAACACAGAAAGGATAGGTTCACGAGTTGTGAAGGTCTATCCAACTTGTGAACATTTGTACATATGCCCAAAGTCAAATTTTCATGAGTCGTGAACTTATGTCCGACTCATGAACATTTATACATGTGCCGAATAATCTCATTTTTTTCATGAGTCGTGAATTTTCCTCTGACTCGTGATTCATTGTTCTCGATTTTACCGAGTCGTGAATTTTACCTCTTTTTCTTTCTTAATTTGTTTTTCTTTCTTTCTTTACTTCTTAATTATTTTACTTCTTCATTCTCTGCGGTTTTAATTTTAATTAACTGTCCTTAATTTGTTTAAAACAAACGGGAGGGAAACGGTTACAAATCAAAAACTAGGGTTTGTGAAACAACATACCATTTCACTCTTCTCCCTAATTTTTCTATAAATACCGTAGTTACTCTTTTCTTTCCTTTTATAGTTCTTTTCTTTTATTTCACTCGTGCACTTAGTTGGCTTTGACTTTTGTCTTTCATTTCTTTTCCTTTACTCGTTTTTCCTCTCTACTACTAATCTATCTGTGTGTTTCTCTTCCTCATCTTCTTTTTTCACTTCTACGTTTCTTGTTTTACTTCTTTCTTTGTCTTTCTCTTTTTTTCATTATGGTGAGAACAGAGAACGTTTCATCTTCAAGGGGATAGCATGATGCAAATCCAGTAGAACCTGAAAGTCTCTCCACACAATTTGGTGCTCCATTCCACATTTCCTATGTGCATGAAGGTAATCGTTTTCTTGCTCTTAAAGATAGGGCAATTTCCCAATGTAAGTATTTTCTAGACTCTCTCCTTGAACAAGTGGGGTTACTTGATGCTGTAAATGATATATTATCTCAATATGGCTTATTGCATTTTGTTAATATGCATGAACACTTTTATACTGATTTGGTCTTGGAGTTTTATACCAATTTGAAAGAGAATGCAGAAAATCCTAGGCTAGTGGACTTTTGTTTGAATGGCATTGATTATACACTAACTTATTTTATGATGCATCACATTTTTGGCTTTAAACAATTTTGATTATGTGATCCTCCTAAGGTTTACAGACCTAATGAGTTTTGAAATTATCTAACTGGATTGACTACACCATTTAGGGCTAGAGGGGCTAAATCAATGTTCATTACAGATTCGAAATATTGGATTTTGCATAAGCTTTTGGCTTCTGTTGTTTTTAACAAGCCCGAGTTTAATAGAGTGTCTCATTATGAGTTGTTTTTGATGTGGTGTGTGCATACTCGAAAATCTGTTTGTTGGTCTTATTGGATTTTCAATCAATTATTACAATGTGTTGGTCATCTGGAGTCTCCTATCACCTATGGACATGTCATATCTGCTATTGCTAGAGGTCTTGATATTGATTTGGGCACTTATGATCCTGTCCTTCAATGTTTATATTTTTCCAAACATCTTTTTGTTCGGGGTGAAATTGTCAATAATTCCTTTCAATTTATTCCACCGTTTTCATGATCTTGTTGGAAGGATCTTGCAGGACCATCTATTCCATAAGAAGCTACTGTGGAGAGCACTTCCGATGAGCCAATACAAGAGGAGCAAGGGCATCATGATGATATCATGGCTGATGTCCCTAGTGAAGAGGCTGCTGTTTCGCCTGTTGTTGGATCACCTATAACTCAATCTATGTTCACCCAATTGCTGCACAATCAATCCACCATTCAACATCAATTACAATCTTTGGAGCAAGTTACATCAAATTTGGTTTGCCGTCAATGCTGCCTTGAGCACAAGGTGGATACCTTCATTGCCCAAGTGGGCTATGTGGTGCCCTTTCCTCCGCCTTCACTATGATCTTTAGCGGAGTTTTCTTTCCTTTATTTTGTTTAGCTATTTCTTTTTGTTTTTATTTTTATTTTGTTTCTTCACATTGAGGACAATGTGTGTTCTAAGTGTGGGGGAGCATATGTTGTGTGTTGTATGTTTAGCTTTACATTGTTATGTTTGTTTGGTTGTGCATCATTTTTTTTATTTAGACTAAACTTTTTAGTAAGTTTTATTATAAGTATTGCTCATATTGTATATAATATAGGTTGTTATGAAGACTCATTTGCCTTTTATGCTCATTTGATTAGTTTTTCAAGGCTTTTGGCATGTGTATTATGTTTTCAAGTCATCTCTTTTTACTTCTTCCAACATTTTAGGTTATTAAGTCTCTTTACTAACTATGCTTTAAGGTTAGAATATGCTCATTTAGTTTAAGATTTTAGGATTTTTGTTGCCTCATGGAAACTATAGCCATAATACTTACCTTTACCTTTCAATAATGGATGAGGGCTAGCAAAAAGAAAACAAATGATGAAATAAAATAAACAAAGCAAGCTGTATACTTAAAAGTTTAATAAAGTATGGGATGGAGTGTAAAATGTATCCATTACTACTTTTTTTTTGCTACTCTAAGTACATGGGATAAAGCTTTAAAGAATACCCATGCTAAAAGAAATACAAAAAGAAAAAATGCAGTCTGAAAATGCCATGGGATTGGTTCAAAGGTATGTGTGCTTGCAAATTGTCTTAAAAGGCAACTATAGTCTTAGAATCTTAAGTTTTATGATCAATATTCTTGCTTGAGCATGGTTAGTTGTGAGACTTTATTATCTTGATGTTGGGTTTAGTAAATTTAGGTGACTTGGTAACTTAGAATACATATCTTAAGATTTGATTTACTGATATTTTGAGTTTTTAAAGTATTTGACTTCATTTAAATCTTGTTTAAAGTGAATATTAAGCAATGCTTTATAGTATAACTTACTTAGTTTAACTTGAAATTAAATTTTATCATTCTTTTCTTGCTTGAGGACAAGCAAGGTTTAAGTGTGGAGGAATTTGATGTCATGTAAAATGTCTACTATTTGGTGTGTATTTTCTTTTATTTAAGTAGTTAAGTATGTAATATTATGTGTATTTTATGTGTTTATGTTTAGTTTATGTGCTTATTTGTGTTTTAGGTCAAAGTTGGTGCAAATGTGAAGTGAAGTGATGAAATGGTGAAGGATTTAAATAAAGCTCACGAGTCGTGAAGAAGCTCATGAGTTGGACTGAAGTGCACGAGTAGTGAAGAGGCTCACGAGTGACACAGAGTAGCCATGTTCACGAGTTGTGAAGGTATTCATGACTCGACAGGCAAAGTTGAAGAAGTTCACGAGTCGGAGGAAAGATCATGAGTGAAGAAGACATGATGGAGTTCACGACTCGGCAAGAAGTTCACGAATCGGCAATGACACTTATTTTTCAAGCGATGCAATTCTTCAGCATACGTTTTCTTAACCATCCATCATAACCTTTCATGGAAACTTTTCACATTGATAACTATTTATGAAGAGACATGTTTATAGAGTTATTCGCTCTATAAATATGGATGGCATTAGCTGAAAAGGGGAATCGATCAATGTTTAGTTTTTAGAAATACAATTATTATTTTGGATTTATATTTTTATTTAGTTTTTATTAGAAGATGGCAAAGGGACATAACCAAAGGAACAAGAGATAAGTTTCTTTCTCTTGTTTATCTTAAATTTAAATATGTATTTGGCTAGTTTCCTTTGTACATTATAAATATGTACTAGTATTTGTTTAAGACATATTTATTATTCTTATTATGGATGAAGTATGATTTACATTCATTCATGTGCTTTGATTTGCTATGTATGATTGGCAACCATATTTGACATGCTAGTCAATTTGTTCGCAACGAGAGTTGGAATTATTTGATGGAAAAACAAATGAATATACTTGAAGCATTGAATTCACTTAGAGATAAGGAATTCACTTTGAGGGGTTAAAGAATTGGCACAGAGCTTCATAATTTTTTTTATCTCTATAATGACACGAGAGTGCTTATAGACTCTACATGAAATCATCTTTACTGACAATGAGAGTTGCTTTAAAGAATCTTGGCTAAATTCTCCAGTCACTTCATCCATACAATTATTTGATTTTATTTTTAAATGAATTGCTTCTATTATTTATAATATATATTCATACCATCATTTAAGTTATCTTTAATCCAATTTGATTTAATATATGCAAAGTAATTTAGATATTTAATTAAATACATAATTTTCATTTTATTCGTTACCTATCCATCTACTCTTTGTGGTTTCAATACAAAATTTACTCTGTTCCCTTTGAAATGATGCCCTACTCATCCTATACACAGTTTAGTGAGACTAAGGGTTCAAATAAATCCCCATCAACAAGATTCAAGCAGTAGCTAAGCATAGCCAACTTAGATACCTCCAATAAGCAACATCCTTACTAGGAAAAATGGGAAGGTGGTTGTTGCTCTTGCAAGAGTTTAAAGTAGAATATGTAACCAGAAAGATGATTAAGGGAAGAGCAGTTGCCAAATTTCTTGCTGATCATTTGTTGGAGGGGGACTAGGTTTAGTATGAATTCCCAAACAAAGGCATCGATGCTATAACGATCCAAGTGTTGGGGGACTCATATATAGTGATCCACCAAGTGAAGGGAGAATGGTTATATGGAATATCTGGGCAAGCTATGGTATCATGATGTCCAAAATTATCTGAAGAATTTCAAATTCCCTAAAAAAGCTACAAAAATGATTAAAGATGATTCAAAAGTTGGTAAGCCAATTCATTAGCGTGGATGGGATCCTATAAAAGAGACAAGTGGACAGTATCCAGTCAAGGTGTTTAGACGAAAGAGAAGTAAAGAAAGTCATGGAAGAAACTTATGTAGGGGTTTATAGGGCCTATATGAATGGACTAACATTGGGCAAGAAAATCATGCGATGAGGGTGCTTTTGGTTGACCATAGATGCTGATTGCTCTAAATATGTGAAAATGTGCCATCAATGCTAACAATACGCTAACTTGAGTCATTTGCCTATTTTGGGGTTGTGTAATCTATCCTCACCTTAGCCCTTTTTAGCTTGGGGGATAGACATCATTGGAGAAATCCATCTGATAGCTTCTAATGGTTATAGGTACATTATGGTTGCCATTGATTGCTTCACAAAATGTGAAAAAGCAGGGTACTTCAAATGACTGGGGGCATAAATGATGGTTCAATTCATCAAGAGAAATTTGGTCTATAGGAATAGGGTGCCTCACCATATAGTATCGAATAATGAAGTTTAGTTCCAAGAAAAAACTAGACACATACTTCAGAAATATAAAGTCCATCATTATAAGTCATCACCTTACCATTTATAGGTGAATAGGGAATTTGAAGCCACTAATCAGAACTTGAAAAAGATCCTATCCTAGATGGTGCAAACTTATAAGGACTGGGCTAAAAAGCTACCATTCGTACTCTGAGGGTATAGAACCACTATTAAAACTTCCACGAAAGCCATTCCTTTTTCCCTTATGTACGGCTCAGAAGCAATGTTAGTAGTAGAGATTGAATTACAGATTATACTAGAAGCCAAATTGCTAGAGATAGAATGGACAAAGCATAGGATGGCATAACTAAATATGTTAGATGAAAATTGAATGAGAGCTTATTATCACAATCAGTTGTACTAGAAAATATTTGCTTGTTCTTTTGGAAAATAAGGATAAAGGTTATCATTTAAAAGAGGGGGATTTGGTGTTTAAGTAGATGAGACCCGACTTGCTTGACTATAGAGGAAAGTTCAGGCCTAAAGAAGTTGCTTTCTAAAGGAGTAGCTATTCTCACAAATAGTGATGGGAATGAATTTAAAGAGTCTGTTAGCATTGATAGGTTGAAAAGGTTCCATGGCTAAAAAGAAATAACAACCTGTGGGTTAAAAATAAATAAAAAAGGCAGCCTTGCTAAAATTGGGTACCCTACTAAGGCAAAAATCGAAAAAAGATGCCCTAGAAAAAAATTAAGGGTTGAGAGAGAATGGCTAACTGACAAAAAGAGTTGGGTGCATTAAAAGATGTGACCACCAGAGATTAAATGAAGGTTGTATTTCATATTAATTGTCTTATCGTGATTATCATTATAGCAAGTTGTGATCATGTCAGCATGCATAAATAATCTAAGTTATAGACTTTAATTAACATGAAAGCAAATGTATTATTTATTTATAAAAAAAGCAAACACAATAACATCACACAAACATGATAGAAAAATCAAAGCATTAGCTATACAAACATGCCAAAAAAAAAATCTGTTCCATAAGCCATTATTGTAGTATAAATTACATGCTAAGAAAAAAGAAGAGCAAAAACAGTAGCAACAACCAACTCTCTCAATAAAGCAAGTTAATTAGCACTGCCTCTGCTATGGTTTCCTGATAACTCCAATTTAGTGTTTATTTTAAGTGTATTTTTATCTATTTTTGCATCTCATTTTGTGTGTTTCTCCTATTTTTAGTGTTAAAGTTATTTTTTTATGCCGAATAGAATTATTTTTATATTTATAAAGTTTTTGAGTGTTTAATGGTTTATTTTTGAATTTTGTGTAGAAATAGTGGTTAGGACTCGACTAAGGCCATTTATCTTAGCCATGTCATATAGATCCTCAAAATGCATTATTTCACTAAGAGACTCAGTTGAGCCCAACTATCTTAGCTGTGTCCAATACAGAATTTAAGGATGATTCTGTTTAGAAGGTACGCATGACTAAGACTAAAGTGTCCTAGTTATGTTTTGTGCTACAATACTCTTTTAATTGATTAGACTCGGTTGAGACTAAAGTGTCTTAACCGTGTCCATCTATAGACCTGTATAAAAGCTGCACTTCTATTTGGCTAAAGGAAGATCCTTTTAGGTTTTTTTAGCTTTAGGGTTTTTCTCAGTAGTTTAGCTTGTATTTTCTTCATACTTTAGGGTTTTCATACTTATTTGTCATTTATTAACTTGTAAAAATTATTCTTTCAATATAGTTTTACTTCAAAAATAAAAAAATACTTGATCATAGTTTAGTTTATACTTTAAGTTATAGTTGTAATCAAGTTCCAGCTTGGAGAAGAAGAAAGGAAGCTTCGCCAACTTTAGATTTACAACTCCAAATGGATTTTTGATATGCTTTTTCTAGAAGCTTAAATACCGCAAGTATACGGTGTACCGGTTATAGTACTTCAGATATCGATCCCACGAGGAAATGTTGATTTTAATCACACACTATTACTACTCAATTTTAATCTTGTTTACGATGTTCAAAAGTGGAAATTAATTCTAACTACTCTATTGCATAAATTAATTAAATCCTAGATAAGTATAATCAAAGAAGACAATAAATATTATGAAACTAAATAATCATGCATTTGATACCATTATTTTAATTATAATTTTTAATGTTATTAGTAAGCCAAGTTGGAATAAATTTCTAATACACTCTCTCGACATGTATTAGAATGCCTACAACATGCAATTAAGGTACTAATTCTCAACTCTCGTTAATGAACCAGATAATTTTAATAACACATTTTAAGATTATCTACCAACCTATAGCAATTATCTCCACATGTGATCTCTCAAACTATGCTTTGATAATGAATTTCCTATTAACTTTTAATAAGATGTTGCTCTTGCTAACTCCCTTATTTATGATCATTTTGTTAATTTTCAGAGAAGGAATTGCAGATTGAAGGCCGTCTTCCTTAACTTATAAAGATACTAATATAATTTTAATAGTAAATTCTACACTCAAAGATTAACTAAGTAAATGGAAATAAAAACTTGTCATATATAAACAAATGCAAACATAATATTCATGTAAAGATTACAAGGAAGAAAAATAAAACATAAGAACAAGAAGAATGGGATCTCTCAACCCTTTTCCCTTCACACAAGATGTCTTCTCCCTTGCTTACTTGTCTCCTCTTCAAGTCATGAAAAGTTAAACAAAAGCACTAAAGAAAAATTAATATTCTTAGGATCACAAAAATTAAATTCTCAAAATTCATCCTCTCAAACTTTGTTTACTTGGCATATATATGCCTTCCTAAAAGACATGGCTATTCAAAGATAACCCTTCATACAAGTTGCCATTGTTCATAAAAAATTACATCACTTCAGAAATTCAATTGCTCATCTGCACTATGTCGCGACCTCGCAACTATTATCGCGCTTGCGACAAGACACGTTGTTGCTTGGCTGGCTCCACTGGCTATTGCGAGCTCTCCTCTTCAGTTGTTGCCCTCACGACAATGTGCACTTCTAGCTGCTGGCCTGGTTCTCTTGCCTTCTTGCTGTCGCGAGCTCTCCTCCTTGTCGTGCTCGCGACAATACCCTTACAACTCTCATTCCTCTCCTTCTTCCCTTTGACTCCTTTAAGCTTTAATTCATTCCCTTCTCCTATAAAACAAATAAAACAACCACACACACACAAAACACATAAAAGCAACAAAATATAGATAAAATACCTAAATAATAAACACAATACTAAACAAAACCACACATTAAAACACACTAATTATGAGCTTTTCAAGCTCATATCAATTCCCCACACTTGAACTTTTGCTTGCCCTCAAGCAAAAACTCAAAATGCTAAAAACCATTAAAGCTCGAACATTTAAAACATAAAACATAGAATATGGAGTTATCCTTCTTAAGATTCTCACAAATTAACACATGTAATGTTTCTTTAACATATTAATTATTGAGTCAATGTTAACAAATACTAAAACAAAATCTTGGATCTATAAGGTTTAATACTCACATGCACCCAATAAGATAAACAAGAGAATGCAAAGTACAATTATATAAGGCTCTTAAAAACCTTATCTCTTATAACATGTACTCTAACCTAGCAAGTGATACAAAATGTAGAGTTATTCTCTCATAATTTGTGCCTTACACCACTCAAGTGTTTAGTGGATAGTGTTTAACTCATATTTCCTCTTGTACTACCACATACCATAGGCTTGTATTAAATAAAAATCTCCATCACTAGCATAAAATAATGCACAAAATCAAAAGGGTCTTTAAAGGGTTATAGCTTGGCTTAGGTTAAGGTAAGAATACTTTTGGGATAAGTAGCTCATGTATGTGAAAAAACATAGAAAATACTCAAACAAGTAAGACTTTATATTGCAAAAATTGCACTAAAGCATGATATCTATCCTTACTAATGAAATTCCTATAATCCCTTTTAATGATTCTTTAATTTCATCTAGTATTCACCTAAGCTCAACTTCAACTAGTTACTTCTCTTACTTTTGCTTTCTTTTTAAGGCTCAAAACAAACTAGTGTAGTATTTATTTATTTATTTTTTATTTTTTTATAGAAATACTAGTGGCTTTAAACTTAGGGATAAAAAAGGATTCATACCATGCTTATAAAATGTCAATACTATATCCTACTCATCAAAGCATTACTATATCTTCCATATATGGGTTCAAAAAGAAAGTTTTAATTCACTTTAAAATGGATATATGCTCAACATAAGCTTATGAATAAAATGGATATAGGCTCAAAATGGCTACCTAAAGTCAAAAGGATATGTTTTTAAAGCAAGCCAAAATGGTGTAATCTAAGTGCCCTTATCATTTTTCATGCACATCTCATACTAAATGTGATCTCAAAAATTATCTAATACAAGTTCTAGAGTAATGAATGCAAGAGGAATTCTCTCAACAAGACAATGTTAAGGCTCAAAAGCTCACCATGGCTATGACAAAACTCTACATCATGTTAAAATTACTATTCTAAAGCACATATATAAAGAAACTTGGCTTAAAAGAACTATATACCAAAGTATTTTACCTAAACATGCCTATCCATAGAAGCATAATCATATTAAAAATAAAGATCCTTAATTCTAAGCTAGTAGATGTATCCAATAGACTCAAAATTAACATGCAAAGATTAATCACATATGTTAATAAACAATAACCTCACAAGGAATAACTCCATAACACAACTTAACATAAAGCATAAAAATTTAAAACTAAACCTATATGCAAACTAACAACTAGCTTCCCCACACTTAAAGGACACAATGTCCTCATTGTGTAAGGAAGACTCCACAAGAACAACACATACATCACAAACAAACACTTAATAAAAACAAACACAAACAAAAGAAAAACTTAAAATTGGAGAGAGGAACATTACTGAGATGGTCCACTTGGGGACCCCGGTGGAGAAGGAGTGAAAGGAATATTCTGATGGTAGAAGAATGAAAAAAGCTTACGGCTGAGGCTCTTATGACTTTTGTGCATTTGTTTGACATTTGCCTAAAGGGAATCCATCCGGGCCGCCATGCTTTGATTAGCAGCCTCAATCCTATCAAAACGAGCCATGACTCACTGCAAACCAGCAACTTCCTCTTGTTCAGCACCGATGCTTGGCTCATCCCTAGCATCTCCACTCATACCAAAATCACTAGCTGGTGCAGCTTCATCGTCATCATCAGCATCATCTGAATCTCCAGAGGCAGCAGCAGTAGACGTTTCAGGTGCTTTTCCTTTTCCTTTGGCTCGACTAGTACCCATTTCCTGCGCAAAATGTGATAAAAACTACGGAGGCCAAGCTCCTCTATCTAAAACATGGGAGTTACGCAGATAACGGATATCCATTAAAGTCACACCCTCATTTTCATCCAACACAAAATTGCCTAAGTCACCTAAACACCCTAAAATGATGACGGTTACCACGTGACACATGCCTACTGTTTTAGTTTTAGCAATGGAGGCATGATATAACCCATCAAATATAAAATCTATTGAACATGGTGTTTTACGGGACAACAACAAATAAAGCACAAACAAATCTTTGGTTTGCACCTTTGTGCTTTCTACTCGTCCAAATAAGGCATGGCATAAATATTTATGAAAGAGAAACAATCCATTATCCTTAATAAGGCGATTAGACGCATTTTTGTTATTAAATTCATTTAAGCCAGTGAGAGTTGTCCAAATCGGCCTGTGATCAAACAAATTGGCATTAAAACGTTGTCTTTTCAAAGGAAAACCAAACCAATTATGCATTTCTTCAAAACCAAATATAAACTCAGCACCCTGGTGTCTAAATTTAAATTGAGTTTTCTTATTGTCAACATATGCCAAGGTCACAAAAAATTCTATAGCCCAGTCCCTCTTAATAGACAAATTCATTACAGAAAATTTCTCCCATTTCATGTATTTGATATATTTATCAAATTGGATAGTTAGACCTAATTCTGTAATCAACTCATTGTCTAAATGTAACATGCCTACATAAGACTTTGTGTTAAAAAACTTATACTTTTTGCCTTCATCTTCAGAATAAATGGGAAAAGGACATTCAAACCTGGCTTGAAGATACTCCACAGGTGGTGATGATGGAGAACCCGACTCTACCACAGGTTGTTTATCCTTGCGGCCAATGGACTTTGTGCGAACCATGATAACATCTTGTGTTCCACCAGCTACAACCCAAAAAATAAAGGAAGAAGAAAAAGAAACAAACAACCCAGCTCCAACCTTTCACAAAAGCAAGTAAAAAAAAGAAAGGAGGAGGAGAAGAAAACCAAAGCCTTGAGAGAAAATCGTAAAAGAAACTAGAATAGCTGAATGAGGGAAGGTGAAGAGTTGAGATAGGGTTTTAACTATATATAGGGAAAGGTGAAAAGGCAGCTAAAACCCTAAGCAATTCAAATCCCGTGGCCTGTCGAGACTTCACGACACTGTCGATCTCGCAATAAGGCACGGTATTTGAACTAGCGAGCTCGCAAAGCAAGTCGTGCTCGCGACAGAGACTATATGCTGATAATCTTGTTTTTAGTGTTTATTTTCTGGATAATTTTTTTGTGTTTAGTGTCTCATCTTACGTGTTTTTAGTGTTTAAGACTTTATTATTGTTTCTTGTTTGTATTTTAGTTATTTTGCTTAATTTAAAGTTTTTAGGTGCTTAATTGTCTTAAATTTTACTTTTTGCAGGAAATTTTACTAAGGCAACGTAGAGACAAAATGTCCCAGCCGTGTCCAGTGTAGATGGCAAAGCTCACCGTTTCACCATTAGCCACGGCCGAGACGATTCATCCCAGCCGTGCCCAATCCAGGAGTCAAAGCGCACCGTTTCATTAAAAGTCGCAGCTGAGACAAATTGTCCCAGCCGTGGCTATTGCATATTTCAAAATGCGCCGTTTCATTAATGGTCGCTGCTGAGACATAGTGTCCCAGCCGTGGCCATGGCAGCCTGCGAAGCACTCTTGATCCAGAAGCTTGACACGGCTGAGACAAAATGTCCCAGCCGTGCCCTTTCCTTATGTCGCGGCTGAGACAAAAGTGTCCCAGCCGTGGCCTCTTGGACAGCTCTATAAAAGCTACGAAATTTTCTGCTTAGGGAGTTCTTTTTCTAGGGTTTCGTGCTTAGAGTGTTTAGGTAGAGTAGAAAACGCTGTTTTTCATACTTGGTGGGTTTTTCATCCTTAGATTTTGAGTTTTACTTGTAAAAATTACACTTTTAACTTAGTTTTACTTCAAGAACACAAAGATAGTTATAGTTTTAGTCTCTAGCTTGAAGATTACGGTTTATAATCAAGTTGCTGTTTGGAGAAGAAGAGGAGGAGCTTCATCAACTTCAAATCTTCAGCTTTAAATGGGTTTTATAGTTTTCACTCTTACTTTGTTAAATTTTTACAATATGGATAGTGAGTAGTTGTTTTTGTTGCTTGGGGGAGCTTTGAATCCCCTACTCACAATGTGAATATTGAGCATATTTTGATTTTTACATGAATGAATGGTCTATTTTGCTGTTACTTATTTATATTTCATGGGTTTTCAATCTATTGAGTCAATTTTCATACATGGATGAATGATGTTTATCATATATCTTTGAATGTGTATTAAATCTAGTAGATTGAATTCCATGTTTAATCTTGCTCAGTTTTTCCTTCATGAATGCTGTATTATTTTAGACGGCTCCGGAATGGGATTCTAAATGTGCAGTAATTGTGATTCTAAGACTAGAGTGTGGAGTGAAATGGATTAGATTTGGGTTGTTTGGCTCCGGAATGGGAAGGCAAACCAAATTAAGGATGTTAGACCCGTGCATAGGCTAGTTGTTGAGTTGGCTCCGGAATGGGAAGTTTAGCAACTAGAATAGCTGGCTCCGGAATGGGAAGCTTGGGTTAAGAGGGTTATCCCGAGTTCATTCATGTATACTTTTATGTAAAAATTTATTCACATTTGGGTATGGGGTGGATAAGTGAACCCGAGCAACGCTTTACTTCTATAGATATTTACATTTGCTAATTTTTTAGAATTTAATACACTGAATTTAATTTCTCTATTTTACATACTTAAGTTTTTAAGTTACATTACTTAAATCAACAATTCATACACACGAACAATTGGGAATTCTTTAGCATACAATTAATCCTCACAGTCTACACACACACATTTCCCTTGGGTTCGATATTAAGGGTCTTAAATATACCCCACTTTATTACTTGTCGATCTAGTGCACTTGCTAGGGTCGCAACAAGTTTTTGGCGCCGTTGCCAGGGAAAATTGGCGTTGTTAGTAAGCTGTGATTATTGTTTGTATGTGTTTTCTTTTCCTTATTTTGTTTTTCTTGATTCTTTTCAGGTGAAATTGGTGCATGAATAGAACAAGACAAGAGCAATTACTGCCTTTTGATCCTGAAATCGAGAGGACTCTACACCAGAGAAGGAGGGATAATAGAGACAACGAGATGGAGCACGATCCTCCTCTTGATGAGTTTCCTCCCGAGAATGAACAAGTACCGAGGGCACATGAACAAATGTCAGGGGCAAGAAGAGAAGAAATGCCTAGGCAAAGGACCATAAGGGACTACGCTGTGCCAAGGTGGAATGAAGATCACCGAACAATTGTATTACCAAGAGGAGTACAATTTGAGCTCAAGCGAGCCACCATTACCATGGTACAGAGGAATCAGTTCTCTGGTTCAGAAGTAGAGGATCCAGCTCAGCATATTGACATATTTCTGGAAGTGAGTGACACTGTTCAAATTCCGGGTGTTAGTACGGATGCAATAAGGTTGAAGCTATTTCCATTCACATTGATTGGCAAGGCAAGAGAGTGGTTACAAATGTTACCACGTCAGTCAATATGGACATGGGGTCAAATGCAAGAAAGGTTTTTAATGAGATTCTTTCCTCCAACAAAGACTGCAAGCATCCGAAGTAGTATCATGGGTTTCCATCAAATGAATGAAAAGCCTTTTCATGAGGCATGGGAGAGGTTTAGAAGATTATTGAGAAGTTGTCCACATCATGAAATAGCCATCTACCAACTGATGACCATCTTTTATGCTGGAGTTACACCCCAAACAAGGTCATTGTTGGATGCAGCATCGGCAGGATCTTTCTTGAACAAGCTGCCTGAGGATGCTTTTCAGTTGTTGGATGAGATGGCAGCAAATGATTCACAATGGACTGCCCCTAGATCAGTCCCGAGGAGACAAGGTTTACACAATGTGGATGAGGTAGCACTGTTAAAAGCACAGCTAGAATTGGTAAAAAAGGAGTTGAGTGGTTTGAAAGTTCAAAATGTGGCTGCAGTGAATCAAGGGAGTGGACCGTGTGAAAGTGAGCAAGTTGTCCAAGAAGGTGGAGTGGTAGGTGATGTAAATGCATTGGGCGATTTTAGAAGGAATGATCCCTACAGCAATTCATATAATCCGGGATGGAGAAATCACCCAAATTTCTCTTGGAAGGATGGGAATCAACAAGCTTCATCTTCTCAACCACAACTAAGAGCATCTTACCACTCAAATGCCTATCATAGTCAAGCTCAGCCCCACCAACCACAAGCCACCAATCATTACCAAGTCCCCTATCCACCAAATCATCACCATCAAGGGCAAAACTCTAATCATCCTCAACCATACCATCCACCGGGATTTCAATCACGACCACCCATTCAAGAAAAGAAGCCAAATTTAGAAGACATGTTTGCTAGTTTTATGAATAGCCAACAGCAATTTATGGCGGGTCAAGATTCAAGGTGGAAATCTCAGGAGCAATGGAATCAAAATCAAGATGCTTCGATGAGAAATTTAGAGACTCAATTGGGTCAACTTGCAACTTCCATTTCAAACAGACAACCGGGGACATTTCCTTCAAATGTGGATCGCAATCCCAAGGAGGAGGTCAAAGCAATCACTTTGAGAAGTGGCAAGGAAGCAGTACGGGAGGAAGAAAGAGGTAAATCACCAACTTCATCAACTGATTTGGAGGAACCAACATGGAAGGTAAGTACTTCTAACTCTAGAGTAGAGGTAGATGTGGATGCTCCAAGAAATGACAAGGAAAAGAGTATAGTGAATCCGAACATAGAGGATCTTGATATCAATAGGTTACCATTTCCTGCTGTAGCTAGGAAGGAGAAGAAGAATGAGCAATTGGCTAGATTTTTAGAAATGTTTAAGAAATTGCATATTAATTTGCCTTTTGCTGAAGCCTTAGCACACATGCCCAACTATGCTAAGTTTATGAAAGAACTTTGTTCTAATAAAAAGAAATTAGAAGGGTATGGAACTATTCAGCTCACTGAGAACTGTAGTGCAATTATAATGAACAAGATTCCGGAGAAATTGGAAGATCCAGGTAGCTTTACTCTACCTTGCGAAATTGGTGAAACTTTCGTTGGAAACGCTCTATGTGATCTAGGAGCCAGCATTAATCTAATGCCTTATTCTATGTGCAGGAAACTCAATTTAGGCAATCTAAAGGAAACAGGAATGCGACTTCAACTTGCAGATAGATCAGTGAGAAGGCCAAAGGGAGTTATTGAGGACTTGCTTGTAAAAGTAGGAAAATTCATTTTTCCCGTGGATTTTGTAGTCATGGAAATGGAGGAAGACAGGAAAGTACCCCTTATTATGGGAAGACCATTTTTGAACACTGCAAAGGCTTTGATTGATGTTCATGGGCAAAAGGTGACTCTTTGATTCAACAATGAAGAACTGGTGGTGGATATGAACAAGTCTCAGAAATATCCATCAAGTAACCTAGAGGAGTCAGTCTACTTCATGGACAAAATCGACGAATGTGTAGAGGAAGTGCAAGAAAAAGTACTGCTAAATGATCCAATAAATTTGAGTTTGATGCATTCCTTGGAAAATGAAGAATTGGATGGAGCAAAAGAAGAACTAATGGCAGCTGTGGTGAAAGACTGCGAGGAGGAAAATTCAAAGCAAGAAAAAATAACTTTGCAAGAGGGAGAATTAAAATCTGAACTAAAACCTCTTCCTTCTCATTTAAAGTATGTGTTTTTAGAAAGAAAAGAAAAAACAGTGATTATTTCTTCTTTGTTGATAGGTGCTGAAGAGGAAACGCTGCTCAAGGTGTTGAAAAAACACAAAGAAGCAATAGGATGGGAGACAGCAGACTTGAAGGGTATTAATCCGAGTTACTGCACACACCAGATTCTTATGGAGGAGGATTGCAAATCGGTCGCTCAACCCCAAAGACGGCTCAATCCTGCTATGCAAGAGGTTGTGAAGAAAGAGGTACTTAAACTGCTTGATTCAGGTATAATCTATCCAATCTCTGATAGTAAATGGGTTAGCCCGGTGCAATGTGTCCCTAAGAAAGGGGGGAATGACAGTAGTGAAAAATGAATTAGATGAACTAATCCCCACTCGGATGGTCACGGGTTGGAGGGTGTGCATAGACTATAGGAGATTGAATCATGCCACCAGAAAAGATCATTTCCCATTGCCATTTATTGATCAGATGTTAAAAAGGTTAGCAGGTAATAGGTTCTATTGTTTTTTAGACGGGTATTCAGGTTATCTGCAAGTTCCCATAGCCCCTGAAGATCAGGAGAAAACTACCTTTACCTGCCCTTATGGCACTTTTGCCTATAGGAGGATGCCTTTTGGCTTGTGCAATGCGCCGGCTACGTTTCAGCGGTGCATGATGGCAATTTTTCATGATTTTATAGAGAAATTTATGGAGGTATTCATGGATGACTTCACCATATACGGGCTTGACTTTGAGAGCTGTTTAGAGCATCTCGACTTAGTGTTAAGTAGGTGTAAAAAGACCAACTTAGTGCTAAATTGGGAAAAGTGCCATTTTATGGTGAGGGAAGGGATAGTTTTGGGGCATAAGATTTCTGAGAAGGGAATTGAGGTGGACAAGGAAAAAATAGAGGTTATAGAGAAGCTCCCACCACCGACCAATGTTAAGGGAGTAAGGAGTTTTCTAGGGCATGCAGGTTTCTATAGAAGGTTTATAAAGGATTTTTCAAAAATTGCGAAACCTTTGTCAAATTTGTTAATGAAAGACGCTTCTTTTTCTTTTAATGATGAATGTTTATTGGCCTTTGAATTATTGAAGCAAAAGCTTATTTCAGCTCCGGTGATTATATCTCCGGATTGGAATTCGCCTTTTGAACTAATGTGTGATGTGAGCGATTTTACAGTGGGAGCAGTGCTTGGTCAAAGGAAAGAGAAAATCTTTTGTGCTATTTATTATGCGAGCCACACTCTAACAGGAGCTCAAGTCAATTATACCACAACTGAAAAAGAGCTTCTTGCCATTGTATTTGCATTTGAGAAATTTCGACCATATCTATTAGGAGCAAAGATTGTGGTGTGGTCTGATCATGCAGCACTAAGGCATCTCTTTGCAAAAAAAGAATCCAAGCCAAGACTAATAAGATGGGTACTCCTATTGCAAGAGTTCGATTTAGAGATTAAAGACAAGAAGGGGGCAGAAAATCATGTAGCAGATCATTTGTCAAGAATGGAGCATGATCATATTGAAAAAGGGGAGATTTCGGATTTATTCCCTGATGAACAAATTTGTGCATTATTTGTTTGTGAAGTTTCTTTACCTTGGTTCGCTGATGTTGCAAATTTTCTTGCAGGAGGTTATATACCAAGAGACTTCACATGGCAGCAAAGGAAGAAGCTTAAAGCTGATGCGAAGTACTACATCTGGGATGATCCTTACCTCTTCCATCTTTGTGCTGATCAAGTTCTCAGAAGATGTATTCCTAAGGAGGAGCAAGTAGAAATCATGCAAGCCTGTCACAGTGGAGAAGCTGGTGGACATCATAGACCTAATAGAACGGTATCAAAAATTCTCTCTTCTGGATTTTATTGGCCCACCTTATTTAACGATGTTAAATTGTTCATTCAAACTTGTGATCGATGTCAAAGGGTGGGAAATATAACTAGGAGTGACGAGATGCCATTGACTAATATGCTTAAGGTTGAAATGTTTGATTTGTGGGGAATAGATTTCATGGGGCCTTTCCCGGTTTCTTATGGGTTTGAGTATATCCTAGTGGCAGTAGATTATGTGAGTAAATGGGTAGAAGCTGTAGCCACTAGGACTTGTGATGCAAATGTTGTCTTAGAATTCTTAAGGAAGAACATATTCACCCGTTATGGAGCCCCAAGAGCTATCATTAGTGATGGTGGGAAGCACTTTGTTAACCACCAATTTAAGGTCTTGTTGAAAAAATTTGGAGTGAGACATAAAATCACTACCCCATACCATGCCCAAGCTAATGGCCAAGTTGAAGTGTCCAACCGAGAGTTAAAAGCCATATTGGAGAAAACTATCAGTGCATCTAGAAAGGATTGGTACCTTAACCTAGATGAAGCTCTATGGGCATATAGGACAGCCTTTAAGACACCAATAGGAATGTCACCTTTTCGGTTAGTGTTTGGCAAGTCCTGTCATCTACCAGTGGAATTGGAGCACAAGGCTTATTGGGCTACTAAGTTTTTAAATCTTAATCTTGAGAATGCAGGAAAATGTAGGTCATTGCAGTTGAATGAGTTGGAAGAGATTCAATTCTGGGCCTATGAACATGCGAAGAAGTACAAGGAGAACACGAAGAAGTGGCACGATCGTAAAATCGCCAAGAAGGAATTTGTGCCAGGAATGAAGGTACTTCTTTATGATAGCAGACTGAGGTTGTTTCCTGGAAAGTTGAAATCAAGGTGGAAAGGACCGTTTGAGGTTGTTGAGGTCTCTAGCTATGGAACAGTAACCATCCGACATCCAGAAGAAGGTCATGGGAGAGAGTTCAAGGTAAATGGTCACCGATTGAAGCCATATCTCGATTCCAAGTATGAGGCTGCATCAGTGATCCTTACTTTTAAAGATGATCCATGAGAGCTATGGAAGTCGAGTTGGCGACTTGTTAAACCCAGAACTTTTTCTCATCCTTGAACTCAATTTCTTTTCTTTTCGATTTCTCTTTAATTTCTTACTAGTTTAACTTGTTTAGTGTTGTTTATTTTGTCAAAAGTTTGGTTTTTAGTTGTTGTTGTTAGGTTGATTTCTTTGAGGAGAAAAAGTATTTTAATAGGGCAAATTAGTAGTTGGGCACGGCTGAGACAATTTGTCCCAGCCGTGTCCCTTTAAAATTTTTTGAGAGACAGAAGGGTGCCACGGCTGAGACAAATAGTCCCAGCCGTGGCCAATTGTGAGTTTTAGATCCAGAAGGTAAGCATGGCTGAGACAAATCGTCCCAGCCGTGTCCTTCTCCGTGCCAAATTTTAGATGAGGTCCAGAAGGTAGGCACGGCTGAGACAACTAGTCCCAGCTGTGGCAAAAAAAAAATTAATTAAATTTAAATTTCAAATTTCAAAAAAAAAAAAAAAATAAATAATTAATCTAGTTAGGACACGACTGAGACAAATAGTCCCAGTCGTGCCTTTTGGTTTATTTCGACTCCAGTAGGGTGGCACGACAGAGACAAATAGTCCCAGCCGTGCCTTTCATTTTATCAAAACGGGGAGTTTTGATTTTAAGCTGGGCACGGCTGAGAAAAATAGTCCCAGCCGTGCCTCTTTGCACTTCTGTCGAGTGCGTTTCATTTTTACCAGTTTTTTTTGCCCTTTTTCTCATTTCCTCTCTTCTCTGCATTCTTTCTTCTTCACTCTGACCTTCTCTCCCCAATTTTGTTCTCTCTCTTTCTCTCTCTCATCAAGCAACAGGCAAAATGGCACCCAAAAGATCTCGCCCCGATGCTGGTGCTTCATCATCTGCCCTCCAAGGGTCCTCTAAAGTTAAGGTTCCAGCATGGGTGCCCTCAGAATTTACAAATCAGTGGGCCATATTTTGCAAGCAAGAGTATCTAGCTACCCCTTGCCTAAATATGGGAGATATGGCGGAGTTTGGCTTCCAGAATTAGTTAGAGAGATTGTTTAATGGTGTAGGTTGGAAAGTCTTTTATGAGCGGAATGAGCAGGTCTACCCTCATTTGGTCCGTGACTTTTTGAGCACAGCCAATATCAGAATGGGAGTGGATAGTCACGATGATCCGGGCCATGTGAGTTTTTGGCTCGACGGCAGTCCATATCAGATGACCTTCAATGCATTTTCTGAAGTCTTGGGTTTCGACCAACATGCTCCCCGGGACATTACCCATCTCAACAAACAAGAAATCTGGATGGGCATTTATGATCCCGAGGATCCTACCTATTTTAACCCCAAGAATACCAAGGCACATCACCTGAGGGATCATCCACTGCGAATTATGCATCGGTATTTAGCCCTGGCCTTCTTTAGCCATCTTGGTGGGCCCGAAAATGTTAATGCTAGCGAGGCTACCATTTTGTATGCGATGCATAATGGAATTCGGTTAAATGGGGCTGCTTTCATTGCCCAGAAGGTCTGGGATTTGCGTTCATTCCCAAAGCGGGATTCGAAGCTAGCCATGGGAGGGTTTGTAACTACTTTGGCCCGTTTCTTTAACCATACGAGATTAGGTGCTGCAGCTGCCAAGCCCATGATTATTGATCGAAAAATGCTGAGGAACATGGCTGTACTGATTGACGACCCTCGCTTTCCAGGGCAAGGAAATTTGGTAGTTTTGGTGCGGGCTTTATATCGTGCAGCTGTGCACAAGGGAGCCACGGAATTGGACCGACCCAAAGCTGAAGCATCTGCCTTGTCCTCTGAGCAGTACAATGCTCTTAACACCCGACTTGACAGCATCTCTCAGAGGATGGACTCCGGGTTTACATCCATCACGCAGCGGATGGATGACATTGTTACAGCTCTCGGCATGTTGCAATCCCAATTCGACAGCCAGTTTCCGCCTCCACCACCGCCCTCCTCACCATGATTTCAGGGATTTTTCCTTCACTCATCCCTCCTTTGTTGTTTATATTCTTTTGGCCTTTTGCTGAGGGCAGCACAAGTTTTAAGTGTGGGGTGAGGGTTTGAGGATGAAGATTGTTTGACTTAGTTTTTCTGTTTTTGCTTTGATGTTGTTTCTTTTAGTTGTGGGATGTCGTTAGTTTTTGCTTTTGTGTTATGACTGTAGTTTGCTAATTGGATTTCTTTCATGTTTTTTTTAGTTTTTATCTTGATGTTTGATTTTTATTTTAGTTCTCTTCTTTTGTGTGTGAAAGTTGTATTACGTATTGCATTTCTTAGTGTCGATTTAGTTTATTTTTTTTAGACTGTTAATTACTCTTGCAATTAGCCTAATTTTGCCAGTTAATCTTGTTTAGAATCAATTTGAACTTAAAATTTGAACTACTTATTTAGGAGGTTTGAGTAGCCAAAGAGTAGTAGTATTGTTCAGGGAAGTTCTTCTTTTGAATTGATCTCGATTAATTATATATCATTCAATTTCTAACTTAATGAGCACGGTAGGCTAAGTTTTATGAAATTAAAACCAGTGAGTAAAAGCATTTGAGAAAAAAAAAATCTGGAATAGTTAGAACCTTCCTCATCACCCTTCGAAATAAATATTCAACTCAAATAAGATTAGGATATGACCCAGGCAACCTTCTTTGGTAACTAATTTTTGAATGACTTTTGACTTACCCTTAGTAAATTTTACCATTGTTAGCCCCTTTGAGCTTAATTGGTATGCTAAAAGCGTACTACTTAATTTTTCTTGATTACACTTATGCTAAACCATGCAGCCTAAAATGCCTTTGTTTATCCCATTTCAGAATTGGCCACTCTAGGTTGAGAAATGAAATTTGCATGTTAGGTTTGATAAACTTCTGATTATCAGTTGAGAAGAAAAGGGAAGTTGAAGTTTAAGATCGATAATCAATTAGTGTTTTTGGTGCCCTTCTTAGTAAGTGAATGAAAATTTCACTAAAAAAAAAAATTTCAGTTATTATATTACAGAAAATAAGTGTGGGGTACCTAGCATTTTTAGGAAGTATCATTTATCTTGCTTCCTACAATTTTGAGAATCCAACTAATGTCCTGAGATTAATTTCCTTTCTTACAGTGATAAAGCATGAATTTTGAAGGGGTTATTTTCTTGAGAAAGTTAGGTGAGTTGTATTTTGGATAGTGTGGCTAATTCTGTTTTGCTAGCCTTATCAAATTTTTTTTTGGAACCTTTGCCCTATCCCCATTACAACCTTAATGTAAGCCCTGGTGATCCAGTTTTGTTTTGAGTTATTTAGTTGAGATGACCCTTGTGGTTCAGGTGCTAAAGGAGAGGCTTATGACTGTTCTGATTTGCAAGCGCCAAATTGTTGCAATTCTCTGTTTGCTTGATTGCTTGAATTTACTGGTAGTTTTGGTTTTTGAAAGAAATTAAATCGGTTTTGGCCTCGCACACACACACAAGAAATTGTATGGTATAGATCAGTTTGAGTCTTTTTAATTGAATTCTTCATCTGAGTGTCTTCTACTAAGTGTTGCTAGAATCTCTCTGAATTTGCTTGTTCTTATGTGGAGTTTGAATTTTCAAGATTGTGGATGATTCGTTTGCTCGAGGGCAAGCAAAAAGCTAAGTGTGGGGTAGTTGATAATCTTGTTTTTAATGTTTATTTTCTGGATAATTTTTTTGTGTTTAGTGTCTCATCTTACGTGTTTTTAGTGTTTAAGACTTTATTATTGTTTCTTGTTTGTATTTTAGTTATTTTGCTTAATTTAAAGTTTTTAGGTGCTTAATTGTCTTAAATTTTACTTTTTGCAGGAAATTTTACTAAGGCACGGCAGAGACAAAATGTCCCAGCCGTGTCCAGTGCAGATGGCAAAGCTCACCGTTTCACCATTAGCCACGGCCGAGACGATTCATCCCAGCCGTGCCCAATCCAGGAGTCAAAGCGCACCGTTTCATTAAAAGTCGCGGCTGAGACAAATTGTCCCAGCCGTGGCTATTGCATATTTCAAAATGCGCCGTTTCATTAATGGTCACGGCTGAGACATAGTGTCCCAGCCGTGGCCATGGCAGCCTGCGAAGCACTCTTGATCCAAAAGCTTGACACGGCTGAGACAAAATGTCCCAGCCGTGCCCTTTCCTTATGTCGCGGCTGAGACAAAAGTGTCCCAGCCGTGGCCTCTTGGACAGCTCTATAAAAGCTGCGAAATTTTCTACTTAGGGAGTTCTTTTTCCAGGGTTTCGTGCTTAGAGTGTTTAGGTGGAGTAGAAAACGCTATTTTTCATACTTGGTGGGTTTTTCATCCTTAGATTTTGAGTTTTACTTGTAAAAATTACACTTTTAACTTAGTTTTACTTCAAGAACACAAAGATAGTTATAGTTTTAGTCTCTAGCTTGAAGATTACGGTTTACAATCAAGTTGCTGTTTGGAGAAGAAGAGGAGGAGCTTCATCAACTTCAAATCTTCAGCTTTAAATGGGTTTTATAGTTTTCACTCTTACTTTGTTAAATTTTTACAATATGGATAGTGAGTAGTTGTTTTTGTTGCTTCTATAGATATTTACATTTGCTAATTTTTCAGAATTTAATACACTGAATTTAATTTCTCTATTTTACATACTTAAGTTTTTAAGTTACATTACTTAAATCAACAATTCATACACACGAACAATTGGGAATTCTTTAGCATACAATTAATCCTCACAGTCTACATACACACATTTCCCTTAGGTTCGATATTGAGGGTCTTAAATATACCCCACTTTATTACTTGTCGATCTAGTGCACTTGCTAGGGTCGCAACATATGCCTTATCCTCCAAATCAACAGTCGCACTCGCGATGGAGGCATATTTCCCAATTCAAGATGAGATAGTCGCGAGAGCGAATAGGGCACGCTCGCTTGCTCTCGCGACAGAGTCCTGTGATCCTTTCCACTCATCCTTGTCGCGCTCGCGACAATGATGAAATGTTCATGACTTATTTTTTATTTTTTTATTTAAATGGAACTAGACAACATAAATAAAGCAAACATAAATACCTATAAAATCAAAATGTGTAAGTACTCTAAGTGAGGTAATAAACAAAGAAAAATAAAATTATTCACTTAAAAACAATAGAAAGTAAAAATATATGAATAACACTAAGCCAATTTTAAAGAGATAAAAGATACCTCTTTACTCTCATATGCTCCATCAAAATATATTTTACAGCGATGCCCATTAACTTTAAACAAGTCTCCTTTATTATTTTTTAGTTCTAGATATCCATGGTCGAAAACTTGAGTGACTTCAAAAGGTCCACTCCATCTAGACCTCAATTTTCCAAGGAATAATTTCAAGCGAGAATTGAAAAGTAGAACCTTATCCCCACTCTTAAAGCTTTTATACTTAATGTGAGCATCATGCCATTTCTTAGACCTTTCCTTATATAGGCATGCATTTTCATAAGCAAAAAGACGCAATTCATCAAGTTCATTTAATTGCAAACATCACTTAAAACCAGCATCTTTCATATTATAATTCAAAGTCTTGATCGCCCAATATGCCCTATGCTCTAACTTAATAGGAAGATGACATGCTTTCCCATACACCAAGCTATATGGAGTCATTCCAGTAGGTGCTTTGAAAGCAGTCCTATATGCCCATAATGCATCATCAAGCTTATGCGCCCAATCTTTTCTAGAATTAGAAACAGTTTTTTCTAAAATCCATTTAAGTTCTCTATTGGACACCTCTACTTGATCGCTGGTTTGAGGGTGATATGGAGTAGCTACTCTATGGTGGACACCATATTTATGCAATAAAGATGCAAAAGAGCGATTAATGAAATGCGTACCTCTATCACTTATGATAGCCCTCAGCACTCCAAATCGTGAAAAGAGTTTCTTCAAAAACGAAATCACCACCTTTGAATCATTGGTTGGTAAAGCTTTAACTTCATCCCATTTAGAGACATAGTCAACCCCAACCAATATATAAGACTTCCCAAAAGATATTGGAAATGGACCCATAAAGTCTATTCCCCACACATCAAAAATTTCAACCTCCAAAATATAATTCAAAGGTATTTCATCTCTCTTTCCTATGTTTCCTGTCCTTTGACACTTATCACATTTAGCTACAAAAGTCCTAGCATCATTAAAAAGTGTAGGCCAATAAAATCCACACTCTAAGACCCTAGAAGTAGTTTTTGCTCCACCATTATGGCCCGAATACAATGAGGAATGACAATGAGTTAAAATTTCCATAGTTTCCTCCTCACTCACACACCTTCTTATAATACCATCCCTACTAATCCAAAATAAATAGGGCTCCTCCCAATGATAGTTTTTAACATCACTAAAAAACTTCTTTTTCTGCTGCCATGTCAATCCATAAGGTATGATTCCTGCAGCAAGAAAGTTAGCAAAATCTGCAAACCAAGGCACATGCTTATAATTTATTGACATAAGAGATTCATCCGGAAAAGATTCATTGATTTCATGACTATCCCCTTGTGGTCCTTCAACATTTTCTAACCTAGATAAGTGATCAGCTACTAAATTTTCAGAGCCTTTCTTATCTTTAATTTCTAGATCAAATTCTTGCAATAGAAGAACCCAGCGAATCAACCTAGGTTTAGCATCTTTCTTAGCAAACAAATATCTCAAAGCTGCATGATCTGTATAGATTATAACTTTAGACCCTAACAAATAAGACCTAAACTTATCATATGCATAGACACCAGCCAACATTTCTTTTTCAGTGGTTGTATAATTCACTTGAGGCGGTGACAAAGTATGACTAGCATAGTAAATCACATGCAAATGCTTACCAATGCTTTGACCTAACACACAACCTACTGTTAAGTCACTTGCATCGCACATAATTTCAAAAGGTAACTCCCAAGTAGGAGAAGTGATTATAGGTGCAGTTGTAAGGGCCTTCTTTAAAGAATTAAAAGCATGCATGCAATCATCAGAAATTTCAAAAGGCACTTCCTTAACCAACAAATTAGTTAAAGGCTTAGCTATGAGTGAAAAATCCTTAATGAATCTTCTATAGAACCCAGCATGTCCTAAGAATGATCTAATGCCCTTAAGTGTAGTGGGTGGAGGTAATTTCTCAATCAATTCAACCTTTGCTCTATCCACTTCAATGCCCCTACTAGAAATCTTATGGCCAAGAACTATACCCTCTTCAACCATGAAGTGACACTTTTCCCAATTAAGCACTAGGTTAGTTTCCTCACACCTAGCCAACACTCTATTTAAATTATTTAAACATAACTCAAAAGAGTCTCCATAGACTGAAAATCATCCATGAAAACTTTCATGATATTCTCAATCATATCCCCAAAAATAGAGGTTATGCACCTTTGAAAAGTAGCAGGTACATTACATAACCCAAAAGGCATACGTCTATAGGAGAAAGTGCCATATGGACAAGTAAAAGTGGTCTTCTCCTGGTCACTAGGGTATATAAAAACCTGAAAATAGCCCAAATACCCATCCAAAAAGCAATAATGAGAATGCCCTGCTACCCTTTCCAACATTTAATCAATGAAGGGTAAAGGGAAATGATCCTTCCTAGTAGCTGAATTTAACTTCCTATAATCAATACAAACCCTCCAATCAGTGGTGGTTCTAGTAGGAATCAATTCTCCATTCTCATTCCTAACTACTGTCATACCTCCTTTCTTAGGTACACAATGTATTAGGCTCACCTAAGAACTATCCAAAATTGGATAGATAATCCCAGCATCTAACAATTTGCTGACCTCTTTCTTAACTACCTCTTTCATATTTGGGTTAAGTCTCCTTTGCCTATCTGCCCTAGGTTGACAATCATCTATGATATTAATCCTATACATAACAACATTAGGACTAATTCCTTGCAAATCCGAAATTTGCCAACCTATACTCTTTATTCTCTTTTTAACCACCTCTACTAGCAAAGATTCCTGATGACTAGTAAGTTTATTAGACACAATAATAGGTAAAGTATGATTTAAACCAAGAAATGCATACCTCAAATGACTAGGTAGCTCTTTCAACTCTACCGTAGGAGGACTTACAATTGAAGGTGGTATAGGTGCATCATTCCGATATAAGCATTCTGGCCTTGCACCCTCTTGCTCTTCCTTCCCACTAGTTTCTTCCTTAATGACCTCACCATCTATATCTGTTTCATTAAATACTGCTGCAACACAATCATCAATAACATCTATTCTCATGCATATATTCTCCTCCATGGGGTATCTTAATGCCCTATCCATGCGATATTCTACACTATCATCCCCCACTCTCAAAATTAATGAACCCTCATAGACATCAACCAATGCCCTACCTGTTCTCATGAAAGGTCTCCCTAAAATCAATGGGCATTTCACATCATATGTAAAATCTAAAATGACAAAATCGGCAGGCAAAATAAATTTGTCAACCTTAACTAATACATCCTCTACTATACCAATTGGCTTTTTAATGGACTGGTAAGCTAATTGTAAAACCATTGAAGTAGGTTTAATATAATCTAACCCCAACTTCTTGAAAATAGATAATGGTATAAGGTTAATGCTGGCCCCCAAATCGCATAAAAACTTAGGAAACTCAACATCCCCTAAAATGCATGAAATAGTAAAACTACCATTATCTTTCATTTTAGTAGGCAAATTATTTGTAATAATAAAAATACATGCCTCAGTCAATTCAATGGTTGAAACATCTTCCCAACTCCTCTTCTTAGCAATTAAATCTTTAAGAAACTTTGCATAGTTAGGAATTTGTGTTATAGCTTCAACAAAATTTAAATTTATATGCACATGTTTCAATTTATCAAGAAAAGATTGAAATTGCTTATCTTGATTCTCTTGCTTCAACCATTGTGGAAATGGTGGTCATGGTTGAAAAACCCTTGAAATTTTTTCTTGTGCAACCCCATCCGTCGTGCTCGCGACAGGTGTCGCACTCGCGATAGAAGGCTTTTCCATTGTAACTGGCGCACTCGCGACAGCCTTCTCACTCGCGATGGTTGTGGCTCCCTCTCCTATCGCGCTAGCGACAGCACGACACCAAGTCTAACTTGCTTATTACATTCCTGCACATTACCCAAATTGTTAGTGGAAACAAATTCATTAGTGTAAGACTTTTCTGACCTCAAATTTATGGCCTTTAAATGTTCCTTTGGGTTGTCCTCCGTATTGCTTGGTAAATTCCCTTGTAATCTCGACGGAAGAGCCTTGGCAATTTGTCCCAATTGAACTTCCAAATTGTGAATGGAAGAAGCTTGATTCTTGGTTATTTGTTCAAACTTAGATTCCATCCTCTTTTGGGCCTCCTCTTGAGCATTAAACTTCATATTTATACCCTCCAAAAACCTATCCATCTTAACCTCCAAGGCACCAAATCTATCTTGAGGTTGTTGAAACCCCACAGTCCTATTTTGGTTGCTGCTATTCCCCCAAGAAAAATTCGGGTGGTTTCTCCAACCGGGGTTGTAAGTGTTTGAATATGGGTTTCCTCTTCCTTGTCCTTGGATAAAACTAACTTGTTCTTCAGTACTAGCCATACCCAAATTACACCCTTCACTTCCATGGCCTAATTGTCCACATATACAACACCCATTAGGTGGATTACTACCCATACCTAGACTATTAATTTTCTGAGTCAACTGCTCCACTTGAGCCTGCAAAGCTAGCACCGAATCTATTGCATGAACTCCCCTTACATTGGAGAAATTTGTCTCCCTAGCTCTCTCGGTTGGCCACATGCAGTTGTTCATTGACATTTCCTCCAATAACTCAAAAGCAGCCTCTGTTGTTTTCCTCATAAGAGATCCCCCAGATGCAGCATCAATGGTGCCTCACGTTGTTGGATTCACACCGTTGTAGAATGTTTGCATCAGTAACTCCCTTGGAAGATTGTGGTGTGGGCAACTTTGTTGCAATTCTTTGAACATTTTCCATGCCTCATACAAAGATTCAGAGTCATGTTGAACAAAAGTGGTGATATCTTTTATAATTTTGGCAGTTTTTGCTAGGGGAAAATATTTTGATAAAAAGGCTTGGGCTAATTGGTCCCAAGTTGTGATAGAACCCCTAATCAGGGAATTCAACCAAGCTTTTGCTTTGTCCTTCAATGTAAAAGGAAAAAGCCTAAGCTTGATTGCATCCGCCGAAACTCCATTAATCTTAAAAGTATCACAGATTTCTAAGAAATTTGCCAAATGAGCATTTGGATCCTCATTTGCCAAACCATAGAATTGTATACAGTTTTGAATCATTTATAAAAGCGATGGTTTTATTTCAAATTGGTTTGCATTTACCGTGGGTCTTACCACACCTTGTTGAGCACCACTCAATGCTGGCGTGGCAAAGTCCATTAATCGCTGTGGATTGTCTTCTTCAGCCATAGCAATTCTCCTATTCCAATTCTTCTTTTTATTTGACTTGCAATTACTCAATAGAAATCTCTCTATATTTGGATTGAACGGTTCAAGTTCTTCTTGTGAACTCCTTGTACGCGGCATGAACAGTCAAATCCTAATAAATTCACAACAAAACAAAAACAAATTAAATATCATAATCCAAAATCTTAAATCAAGATTCATAATGTAATAACTTAAATCAAACATGTTCCCCGGCAATGGCGCCAAAAACTTGATATGCTTTTTCTAGAAGCTTAAATATCGCAAGTATACGGTGTACCAGTTATAGTACTTCAGATATTGATCCCACGAGGAAATGTTGATTTTAATCACACATTATTACTACTCAATTTTAATCTTGTTTACGATGTTCAAAAGTGGAAATTAATTATAACTACTCTGTTGCATAAATTAATTAAATCCTAGATAAGTATAATCAAAGAAGACAATAAATATTATGAAACTAAATAATCATACATTTGATACCATTATTTTAATTATAATTTTTAATCTTATTAGTAAGCCAAGTTGGAATAAATTTCTAATACACTCTCTCGACATGTATTAGAATGCCTAAAACATGCAATTAAGGTACTAATTCTCAACTCTCGTTAATGAACCAGATAATTTTAATAACACATTTTAAGATTATCTACCAACCTATAGCAATTATCTACATGTGACTCTCAAACTATGCTTTGATAATGAATTTCCTATTAACTTTCAATAAGATGTTGCTCTCGCTAACTCCCTTATTTATGATCATTTTGTTAATTTTCAGAGAAGGAATTGCACATTGAAGGTTATCTTCCTTAACTTATAAAGATACTAATATAATTTTAATAGTAAATTCTACACTCAAAGATTAACTAAGTAAATGGAAATAGAAAATTGTCATATATAAACAAATGTAAACATAATATTCATGTAAAGATTACAAGGAAGAAAAATAAAACATAAGAATAAGAAGAAGGGGATCTCTCAACCTTTTTCCCTTCACACAAGATGTCTTCTCCCTTGCTTACTTGTCTCCTCTTCAAGTCATGAAAAGTTAAACAAAAGCACTAAAGAAAAATTAATATTCTTAGGATCACAAAAATTAAATTCTCAAAATTCATCCTCTCAAACTCTGTTTACTTGGCATATATATGCCTTCCTAAAAGACATGGCTATTCAAAGATAACCCTTTATACAAGTTGCCATTGTTCATAAAAAATTACATCACTTCAGAAATTCAACTGCTCATCTGCACTGTGTCGCGACCTCGCGACTATTGTCGCGCTCGCGACAAGACATGTTGTTGCTTGGCTGGCTCCACTGGCTGTCTCGAGCTCTCCTCTTCAGTTGTTGCCCTCGCGACAATGCGCGATTCTAGCTGCTGGCCTGGTTCTCTTGCTTTCTTGCTGTCGCGAGCTCTCCTCCTTGTCGCGCTCGCGACAATACCCTTACAACTCTCATTCCTCTCCTTCTTCCCTTTGACTCCTTTAAGCTTTAATTTATTCCCTTCACCTATAAAACAAATATAACAACCACACACACACAAAACACATAAAAGCAACAAAATATAGATAAAATACCTAAATAATAAACACAATATTAAACAAAACCACACATTAAAATACACTAATTATGAGATTTTCAAGCTCATATCAATTTTATAGTTTCTTCTTACCTTTTACTTGTTATTTACATTATGAGTAGGGAGTAGTCATTTTGTTGTTTAGGGATTTTCAAATCCCTATCCATGTAAGGAATATGAACTTATTTTCTTAATATATATTTTAAATGTTTCTTTTCCCCTTGAGTTTATCTTAGTATGGATGTTTCTTAATATATTTATGATATTAATCTTATTCAAGTTGTTGAATCAATGCTTATTTAAATTTTATGCCATGTATGTTTAGTTTTTCTTTGCATATGCTATAGTTTGGAGGCATCTTCGGAATGTAAGCTATTAGACCTAGGGTTTATGTGATGTAAAATTTGAAAAAGAGAGGAAAATAAATAAGTGTTAGATTAGTAAGCTTCGAATAGGATATTAGTTCATATCTAGGTCTTAGGACCTATGCTTATACTGGCTAACGGGTATGCTCCAGAATAGGATACTGGGTAGTTAGAGTAGTAGCCTTCGAAGTGAGATACTAGGGGTTTAGATGGGTTATCCATATCTGAAATATATGATTGTTATGTTAAAAATGAACCTTGCATAAGGATAGGGAGGACTAGATTCCTAAACAACGTCTTTAGTTATTATTATTTCTATCAATCTTATAATTTCTATTTTTAAGTGTCTTGATAATTTATCTTTGCATTGTTTTACTTTCATGTTAATTTTCTTTGTCACTAAACATAACATAACCAATGAAAATTGGGCAATTCTTTATGTATATATTTCTAATTAATCAATTATCTTTGTACCTATTATTTTCCCTTGGGTTTGACATTCATTGTCTTAAAAATACCCCATTTTATTACTTGTCAGTTTAGTGTACTTGCTAATATCCGATCAAGTTTTTGGCACCATTGCTAGGAAAAAATTGGCATGCTTAATTGTTTATTCGATTGATTATTTTTATGTGCTTTTCTTTTATTTATTTTAGTTTAATTTTTTTAGGTGATTTTGGTGCATGAATAGATATCGTTAACATCTTTTAGCACCGTTTGGTCCTAAAATTGAGAGGGCCTTACATTAAAGGAGGAGAAAAATTTAGAACAAAGATATGAACAATCCACCAATCTGGAAGTGCCTCTTATTGATAAAGAAGGAGTTGGGAAACAACAACAGCATGAGAGAAATCATGATGGTCTAAAACCAAGAACTATCAGTGATTATACCACTCCAAGATGGAATAAGGAGCTTAGAATAGTGGTGCTTCCTCGATAGCAATATTTCAAGCTAAAATTGGTAACAATCACCTTGGTTTAAAGGAACCAATTTTCAAGATCGAATATAAAAGACTCGGCATAACACCTAGATATTTTCTTGAAAATTAGTGATACAATCCAAATTTAAGTTGTGATGATGGATGCTATAAGGTTAAATTTTTTTCCTTTCACTCTTATAGGGAAAGCGAGAGATTGGTTGTCCATGCTACCAAGCTAATCTATTCATTTATGGGAACTAATGTAAGAAAATTTTCTTGTAAGATTTTTTCCACCCACCAAGATGGCGAGCATAAGGAATAATATCTATAATTTTCAGCAACTAAATGATGAAAGCTTCCACTAAGCATGAAAGAGGTTTAAAAGATTGTTAAAGAGCTATCCTCATCATGATATTGTAATGCATTAGTTGATGTCCACATTTTATATAGCATGCAATCAAATCATATGATCTTTATTGGATGCTGCCTTGAGGGGAAGCTTCATAACAAAGTCCCTAAAGAAGGTGTTTTGCTTCTTGATGAAATGTAAATGAATGAGGCTCAATGGTATAGTTCAAGAGCATTAACAAGGAGATAATGATTTCACATTGTGTATGAAGTGGCAATGCTAAAAGCTTAATTAAAGCTATTGAAAAAGAAATTAAATGGGATAAAAGTTCAGAATGTGTTAGTAATTAGCCAAGAAGGCAATAATTTTGAGGGAGGAAAAGGCAATAATTTTAAGGGAGGAAATTCGAGTAGTGATGCAAGGGCAGTTGGACAATGCACCCAAGGGATTGGAGAAATGAATGCCTTGAATGAATATAGGAGGAATGATCCATTCAGCAATCATTACAATCCTAAATAGAGGAACCATTCAAATTTCTTATGGAGAGATAAAAATCAAGCTTTTACCTTAAACACTAACCCAAGAGCCCTATTTAATCCATCTTCACATAACCACGCTAACCATAAGCATAGTTACCATCTTTAACACCAAACCACAATAGCAAATGCTCACTATTAAGCACCATATCAATCACTTTAAGTTCACTAACCACCATATCAACCCTTTAGATTTCAGCATAGACATCCCCTACCACATGAAAAGAAACCAAACCTTAAGGAGATGTTTTTTGGTTTGATGTCAACTCAAAATCAATTCATGACTAGCCAAAACTAATTTATGACAAGCCAAGAGGCAAGGTGGAAGTCTCAGGAGCAATGGAATAGGAACCAAGATACAACAATGAGGAATTTGGAAACTCAAGTGGGCTAAATTGAAAATTCTATTTTAACAAGGCCATTGGGTGTATTTCCTTTGAATGTTAATTGAAACCCCAAAGAAGAAGCTAAAGCTATCTTATTAAGGGTTGGTAAGCAAGTTCAAGGAATCAAACAAGGTAACCGACCATCATCTTCTTCTAAAAAGGTGGAACCGACAATAGAGTTATGTAACTCTAACCCTAATAATGTAGATGAGGTTCCAAAGAAAAAAGAGAGGGTAAGAACATAATAAATTTTGATTTATCATTTGATGCATCTTACTTGCCATATCCCTTAAGAGCTAGAAAAGAGAAAAACAATGAGCAATTAAAGAGATTATTGAACACATTTAAGAAATTGCATGTTAATTTGCCATTTGCTAAGGCTTTACTTCACATGCCAAAATATGAAAAATTCATGAAAGATCTTTGCTTAAACAAAAAAAAAGCTAAAAGGGGTAGGCACTATCCAACTTTTTAAAACCTATAGTACAATTATCTTTAATAAAATTTCTGCTAAGTTAGAAGATCCTGATAGTTTTACATTATCTTTTTAGTTTGGGTTGGGGGATGGGAATTTTATAGGTAATGCACTATGTGACTTAGAGGCAAGCATAAATTTGATGTCGTACTTAATATGCAGGAAGTTAAAGCTGGGACACATCAAAAAAATAAGAATGACACTTTAATTAATGGATCATTCAGCCAAGTATCCCGAGGGAATCTTAAAATACTTGTTAGTTAAAGTGGGTAACTTTATTTTTTCAGTTGACTTTGTTGTGATGGATAAGAATGAGGATAAAAAGGTCCTATTAATTATAGGGAGGCCATTCCTAAATATAACAAGAGCACTTATAGACATGCGTGGGCAAACCATAACTTTAAGGTTTAATGATGAGGAGATGGTGTTTAACGTGAACAAAGTGATGAAGCATCCATCATGTGAATTCGAGGAGTAATTTTGCTTTGTAGATGTAATAGAGGATTGTAGAGAGGAAATGCAAGAGAAAATTTTGCTTGATGATCCATTAAGGAATTGTTTAGTGAATGAGATTAAAGAGAAAGATTTGACCAAGGTAGAGAAAAAAAGGTATGAAAGAGCTGGAGAAAAAGTATGAAGAGGGCAATTCCGATGAAAAAGAGATTGAGCTACAAAAGGGAGATTCAAAAACTGAACTTAAACCCTTTTCCACTCATTTAAAGTATGTATTCATAGAATATGGAGTCAAACCAATAATTATATCTTCGATTTTGATAGGTATTAAAGAGAAGCTATTGATTGAAGTGCTAAAGAAGCATAAATGAGCCATTAGATGGGAGATAATGAATCTAAAAGGGATCAACCCGAGCTACTGCACTCATCGTATTTTAATGTAGGAAGATTGTAAACAAGTTGTGCAACCCTAAAGAAGATTAAATCTTATAATGCAAGAGGTAGTTAAGAAAGAGATTTTAAAGTTACTCGATGTAGGTATAATCTTTCCTATCTTTGATAGTAGTTGGGTAAGTTTGGTTCAATGTGTTCCTAAGAAAGGAGGGATGATAGTGATGAAAAATGAGCAAAATAAACTCATCCCAACTTGTATGGTTATGAGCTAGAGGGTGTGTATTGATTATAGGAGACTCCATAGCGTAACTAGGAAAGACCACTTCCTTTTACCATTCATTAATTAAATGCTTAAGAGCTTAGCAAGAAATAGATTTTATTGTTTCCTAGATGGGTATTCGAGGTACTTACAAATCCCTATAACCCTTGAGGATCAAGAGAAAACAACTTTCACTTGGCCTTATGGTACTTTTACCTATAGGAGGATGCCTTTTGGATTATGTAATGCATAAACTATGTTTTAGTTGTGCATGATGGAAATATTCCATGATTTCATAGAGAAATTTATGGAAATGCTCATGGATGACTTCACCATCTATGGAAAAGATTTTGAGAGCTATCTTAAGCATCTTGATTTAATGCTAGAGAGGTGTGAGAAAACTAATCTAGTGTTAAATTAGGAAAAATGCCACTTTATGGTAAATAAAGGTGTTGTTTTAGGGCATAAAATTTCAAAAAAATGGATAGAGGTAGATAGAGCCAAGCTAGAGGTAATTGAGAAACTTTCACCTCCAACCAATGTTAAAGGAGTTAGGAGCTTTTTTGGGGCATGTAGGTTTCTACAGGAGAATGATTAAAGATTTTGACTAAATTGTCAAACCTTTATCGAATTTATTGATGAAAGAAGCTCCTTTTATTTTTAATAATGAGTGCTTGCATGCATTTGACACTTTGAAAAAGAGGCTTATTTTAGCTTCGATGATTGTTTCTTGAAATTGAAATTTGCCTTTTAAACTAATATGTGATGTAAGTGATTGTATAGTGGGATCTGTGTTAGGACAAACAAGGGAGAAAACATTTTGTGCAATTTACTACATGAGTCATACATGGATAGGAGCTTAGGTCAATTACACCACAATTGAGAAACAACTTCTTACAATTGTCTTCACATTTGAGATGTTCAGACCTTACTTGTTTGGTGCAAAAATTATGGTGTGGTCTGATCATGCGATATTGAGATGCCTCTTTGCCAAGAAGGAGTCAAAGTCATGATTGATTAGATGGGTTCTCCTTTTACAAGAATTTAACCTAGAAATCAAGGATAAAGAAGGAGCCGAAAACTTTATGGTGGATCCTCTATCTTGACTCAAGCATGAACATATTGAGAAAGGGGAAATCATAGACTTATTCCTCAATAAACACATTTATGCTTTATTTGCTTGTGATGTTGCTATTCTTTGGTATACTGATTTACCAAATTACCTTACAAGTGGTTACATGCCAAAGGACTATATGTGGCAATAAGGGAAAAAGCTGAAAGCCGATGCAAAGCACTATATGTGGGATGACCCCTATCTCTTCAAATTTTATGTCGATCAAGTGTTAAGCAGGTGCATTCTTAAGGAAGAACAGGCAGAAATTATCAAGGCATGCCCCAATGGAGAAGTCGGTGGACATCACGGACTAAACCAAATGGTATCAAAAATTCTTTCCTCCAAATTTTGTTAGCCTATTTTATTTAATGATTTGAAAATTTTCATTCAATCATGCAATAGATGTCAAAGGATAGGAAATATATCTAGAAGGGATGAATTACCATTGACTAATATGCTAAAGGTATAGCTATTTGACTTATGGGGCATAGATTTCATGGGACCTTTTCCAAGTTTCCTATGGATTTTAGTATATCTTAGCTATTGTAGATTATGTGAGCAAATGGATAGAAGCTGGAGCCACTAGGACTTGTGATGATAAAGCAGTGGTCAAATTTTAAGAAAGAAAATATTCACCTGGTATAGAGCACCTAGAGCCATAATTACTGATGGTGGCATACACTATATTAACCATCAATTTAGAACTTTACTGAAAAATTTTAGAGTTAGGCATAAGTCACCACCCCATACCATGCCCAAGACAATGGTCAAGTGGAAGTGTTAAATTAGAAACTCAAATCCATTATAGAAAAGACAGTTAATACATCTAGAAAAGATTGGTACCTTAAGCTAGATGAAGCATTGTGGGCGTACACGATAACATTTAAGGCACCTACAATGATGTCCTCTTTTATGCTAGTTTTTTGGCAAGTCTTGTCACCTACCGATCGAATTAGAACACAAGGCTTATTGGGATACAAAATTTTTGAATTTTAATCTTGATAGTGCAGGGCTTTATAGTTGAATGAGCAAGAAGAGATGAGATTTTGGGTGTACAATCATGCTAGAAGGTACAAAGAGAAGACTAAAAGGTTGCAAGACAATAAGTTTATGCCTAAAGAATTTTCCCAGGGAATGAAGGTGTTGGTCTGTGATAGTCAACTTTGACTATTTTTGGGAAAGCTAAAATCGAGATGGAAGGGACCTTATAAAGTCATAGAGGTCACTTTCTATGGAATAGTCACTGTCTAACACATGGGAGATGGTCGTGAGTTTAAAGTAAATGGTCACTGTCTGAAACCTTACTTTGACTACTAGTTTAAAATCACTTTGGTGGTTATCACTTTGAAAGATGTGCCATAAGAGCATTAAAATTCAACCTGGCAACTTGTTAAGCCTAGAACATTTTCTAACTTATGAACTTGTGTTTTAATTTTTTTAATGGTTTTTTTTATGTCTTTGCTTTTAGTTATAATAAGTGGTCTTAGATGTTGTGAATGCTTGTTCAATGTTGTCATGATAAGTTGCATTAATGAGGGGGTGAAAATTTTCAAAGAGTACAAAAATTTTGTTGGACTCAATTGAGACCATACGGTCTCTGCCTTGTGCAACATCTTATTGTGGAGGCAAAAGGTATCACTTGACTGAGAACAATGGTCTCTATTGTGTTCAACATAAATATGTCAGTCTAGAATAGGTCACTCGATTGAGACCAATTAGTCTCAGCTATGTGCAATTGAATGCTGAATATTTACAGGATAGGTCACTCGACAGAGACTAATTGGTCTCAGCCGTGTGCTTTTGAAAGTTTAATTGTTCATTTTAGGACAACTCAACTGAGATCAATTGGTCTTAATCATGTGCATGACTGTGCTTTATTACAAATTGGGTCACTCATTCAAGACTAATTGGTCTCAGCTGAGTGTAATCGGGATTTTTCAAAAATAGATGGTAGACTCGATTAAGACCGATTGGTCTCAACCGTGTTCTTTCAATTTTCAAAACTGTGCATTTTAGATTTTATGTTTGACTCGACCAAGTCTTAGGGATCTCAACTGTGTCCCTAGGGCTCTCTATCATATCCTTCAGTAAATGCACCCCAATAGTCATGATCTCTCATTTTCATTTCATTTTTCTCTTCATTTTCTTGGTGTTTTCGACATTGTCTCACCTTTTCTTCCATTCATTGTGCATTTCTCTCTATGTGAAAGAATTAATCAATAAGTGAGTATTCCAACTTCGGTCTTCTTGTCTTTAATCTCTATCTTGTTTTGGTTTTGCATGATTTTTTCTATAAGGAAGTAGTTGTTAGCATCATGTTTATTTATGCATTAATCATACCTTGTGGTTAGTTAAAGTGCCATACATGTTTAGGTTAATAAAAAATACAAAATTTAATGTCTTCACTTATTTTTTTTTTGGAGAAATGCCATGGTTATATATTTTGTACACTTAATGGTTAATTTTGCAAGTGCTCATTTTCTTTAAATTACATTTTAATTGCAATTCGAGTTAATGCATGCCATATGTTTGTAAAAATTTCTCAAAGAAGGGGATTTTAGTTTCATAGCTAATCGCTTAGGTATTTTTGCTGTAGATGTTAAGTTTTGATTTTTTATGTTAGAATGTAATGCTTATATTTTTCCATGTGTGTTTGATGCCAATTCACTCACGTATATATCTAGACTTGAGCTAGTTTTGTTTGGTATGAAATTTTTGCTTAAAAGGGGATAAATGCTTTGTTTTACTTTGCCTTTGAATTGTTTTGTCATGATTATATGCCTTTTTTTATTTTTAGTTTCTTTTGTAATGGCTGTTTTCATCTAACTTGTGGCACTGGATTGATCCTTTGAATTAGGGCATGTATTCACCTTGAGCATGGCTAGTTGAGCATGAATGTGATTGTACAATTAGGCTTAGTTTAAGTTGTTTATATGGATTATATCAAATTCTTCTTTTCAATTGTATTGCATAGTTTAGCTATTCATTTCATTCTTAATTGTGATTCTCATAGCTAATTTGTGTTTGCATGCTTGTAGATTGTTGCTCGACGTACATTTAGTCATGTGTAATGTAGTTATTTTAATTTTCATCTCATGTGCTACATTTTGTGCTTTACTTGTTTAATTTCCCTCTTTTACATTGTAGCTAAGCTTAATGTGTTAAAATCTAATGAGAATGGTTCATCTTTAAAGTGGCACCAAAGCATACTAGGACAGAGGCATGATCTTCATCCCCGGCTCCCCCAAGAACCCTTAAAACCAAAGGTTCCAAGATGGATTCTCAATGAATATAAGGATGAATGGCTTTTATTTAATTGATAAGAGTACTTGGCCACCCTTTATATTGATATAGAGCTTATGCAGGAGACCCACATGAAGAATGAGATCGACTATTTGATTGATGGTGTTGGATGGAGAATGTTTATAGAGCACAAGGAGCAAGTTTACCCCTATCTTATGTGAGATTTCTTGGCCACCGTCAGGATCCGAATAGGGAAAGATAGCTACCTTGATAAAGGCAACATCAGTTTTTGGCTCAACGACACTTCACATCAAATTACCTTCAATGAGTTCTCAACTATCTTAGGTTTTGACCCACGTGCTGCAAGGCGAATTGAAAATTTATATAGGCAAGAAGTTTGGCTTGGGATTTGAGATGAGGAAGACCCTACCGTGTTCAATTATAGCAACACCAAGGCCCATCACCTGAAGAATCACCCATTGAAAATCATAAACAGGTACTTGGCACTAGCATTCTTTGGCCACCATAGCTGTCTTTACAATGTGAATGCAAGTAAGGCCACCATTTTATATGAGATGGAACATGGAATTTGCCTCAATGGAGCAATGTTCATTGCAACAAAAATTGATGACTTGAAAATCTATGATAAGAGGGACTCAAAGCTTACTTTGGGAGGCTTTATGACCACATTAGCTAGACTTGTCAACTACACTAGCTTGGAGAAAGCCATCAGTAAACCAATTGTCATTGATAAAAAATTGTTAAAGAATATGTCAATTTTTATAGATAACCTATGATTTCCAAGGCAAGGGTACACAATGGTGTTGAATAAAAATCTCTATTAAAGGACTATAAATAAAAGAGCCATAAAGTTTCAGTGAGCAGAGGCAGCCGCTGTTACTAGTACACTATGATTACTGGTCACTTGGATGCCATGTCATAGAAGATGGACCAAATTGTTAGTGCTTTAGGGGTGATTCAATCGTATTTTGATACCTGGTTTCCTCCTCCACCTTTATAGGGATGATTGATTTTTAGGGATTTTCCTCAACCCTAATATTTTGTGGATTCCATGCTTATGTTTTGCTGAAGGCAGCAAAAACTTTAAGTGTGGAGTGAAGGTGTTATTCAGAGATGTTTTATGAACTTTTATTGGATTGTTGGATATTTTACTTATTTAGTTCTAACACCACAATAGTTGAATTTATTTTTATTTTATTTTAACTTAGTTTGTTATTTTTCTATTATTTAGTCATTTTTGTTATTTTTAGTTCTTATTAGTTATAGTTTTCCTAAATTTTCTTAATGTTTAGTTGTGTTTGTCTATATTTATTTTTCTTTTCTTTAATGTCTAATTAGTTGTTTTAAATCCTTAAGTTTGTGTTTATCTATTTGCCCTTTATAGCTTTAATTTTTTGTTTAACTTAGTTGTTTATATTTTTTTATTTTTGGTTGTCCTTTTATGTTTATCCTTTTAGTTATTTTAGTATTTTTTGCATATTTTATTCATTTTTAGCTTTAATGTTTGCCTTAGTGTTTTTTAGATTGAGTGTCTTCGGTTGTTATCAAAATAAAATTGCTACATTTTTGCCTGGTTTTCCTTTAGTGGTTCCTATTGTGAACACTCCGAACTTAGGTTGAGAAAAGCTTATTGAGGGTAGTTGAATGATCAGAGAAAAATTAGTTTTTTATTGTTTTTGTTTTTTGGTTAGGTTCAAGTAGATCGATACCAGTAGGTCTTCAAAATAATGTGCACTTTAGGACTATTTTTAGAAAAAATTAGAAAAATTAATGCATGAAGGTCATCAAATAGGAATTCTAAAGTGCTATAACCTACCTTCTCACCCTTTAATGAATTTATAGCCATTCGAATTCAGAGCTTGAAATGATTTAGGTAGGTTTTCATTGTAAACCTCTAAAAGCCCATAGACCTATCTAGTATAAAATTGTTCCCTTTGCATAGCCCCATTGAGCCTATTGAGGTATGCTAATTATGTACCAAATCTTTATTTTTTTGGTACTTATGTTAATGTCCTAATCACAAAAGCAAATTTCTTACCCTTTTAGAACTAGCCATTCTTGAAGTGAGTAGGAAAAAAATTTTACAACTAAGAAGAAATAAGTTAATAAGAGTTAAATGTTAAAGAGAATCTTATATAGGATTATTTTGTGAATGTAAGGATTATTTTTATAATTTAGTTATTTGTAATAGCATTGTTAACAAACCCCTATTTCTTTTCCTTTGAAAAAAAAATCCAGAAAGAATATAACAAAAAGAAGGATAGTATGAAATAAAGTTTGATTATAGCTTGTAATAAAAGAAGGATAGTATGAAAAAAGTAGGGTGGCTTGCTGAAATTAGAGAAGGAATTTTAGATCTTGCAATTTGACCATGCAATGGCACTATCAAGTGAATTTAGTGTAGTCATTTTCTTACAAACCCTAAATTTAAGAAATCATTATGCATTCTGGGTGGTCCAACATTTAAAACCTCTTATGAATCGAGAAAAAGGGTAGAATATGAGCTAAAAAATTTTAGAGAGTTATTAGGTTACATGGAGTATTGAATGGCTATGTTATTTTGTATACCTTACAATTTCCTTGATAGGAATACCCCCACCTCATTACAACCTGTATAAGACCTAATGATCTTGCTTTGTTTAGAGTTGTTTACAGAGATGACCTTCGAGCTCCGATGCTAAAGAAGAGGTCTATGGTGTCTCTTGAGTTTCAAGAGCAAACCATATGTGAAAATTTTACATACAAATTCTTCTCTTAGTTGTCAAATTGCACTAAAATTTTATGATTCAAAAGTTATCATTAGGCTTAGCACATATACACACTAGGAGGCTAGCTAGTATGATTTAAGTTGAATTCTCTTCGAGTTAGGTGACCGTTAGTGACTTCTATTGTAGTGTTATTTAACATTCTTTGAACTTGCAATTTTTTTTTCTAATTTTGGGATTACAGGAATTTGGTTAACCAGTTGCTCAAGGGCAAGCAAAAGCTAAGTGTGGGATAGTTGATGACTATGATTTAGTGTTTATTTTTAGTGTATTTTTATCTGTATTTATGTTTCGTTTTGCATGTTTTTTTATGTTTTTAGTATCAAAGTTTTCTTTTTATCCCAAATAGGATTAGTTTGATATTTATAAAGTTTTTAATTGTTTAATGTTTTATTTTTGAATTTTGTGCAGAAATAATGATTAGCACTTGGCTAAGACCATTTGTCTCAGCCGTGTGCCATGAAGATCTTTAAAATGCACCCTTTCACCAAGACACTTGGCTAAGACCAATTGTCTCAACCATGTGCAATGTAGAATTCAAGGATGATTCAATCCATAAGGTAGGCGCGGCTAAGACCAAAGTGTCCCAGTCGTGTCTTATGCTACAATACTTTTTTAACTGATTAGAATTAATTAAGACTAAAGGTTCTCAACCATGTCCATCTGTAGACCTACATAAAAGTTGTACTTCTATCTAGGTCAAGAAAGATCTTTGTAGGTTTTTTAGATTTAGGGTTTTTCTTAGTAGTTAACTCGTATTTTCTTCATACTTTAGGGTTTTCATAGATTAACTTGCAAAAATTACTCTTAGTCATTGTTTAGTTTATACTTCAAGTTAAAGTTGTAATCAAGTTCTAGCTTTGAAAAGAAAAGAGGAAGCTTCACTAACTTCAGATCTATAACTCCAACATGATTTTATAGTTTCTTTTTACCTTTTAGTCGTTATTTACATTATGAGTAGGGAGTAGTCATTTTGTTGTTTGGGGATCTTCGAATCCCCTAACCATTTAAGGAATATGAACTTATTTTCTTAATATATGTTTTAGATGTTTCTTTTCCCTTAAGCCTATCTTGGTATGAATGTTTTTTCAAGTATTTATGATATTAGTCTTATTTAACTTGATGAGTGAATTCTTGTTTAATGTTTATGCCATGTATGTTCAATTTTTCTTTGCATGTACTGAAGTTTTAATGGCATCTCTAGAACAAGAGCTGTTACATCTAGGGTTTGTGTGATGTAAAATCTAAAAAAGAGAGGAAAATTAATAGCTTTTGGATTAGTAAGCTCTGAAATGGGATATTAGTTCATATTTATATCTTGGGATCCGTGCTTATGCTGGCTATCGGGTAAGTTTCAAAATGCGATACCAGGTAGTTAGAGTAATAGGCTCCGAAATAGGATATTAAGGGTTAGATGGATTTTCCACATTTAAAATATATGAATGCTATGGTAAAAATGAACCTTCAATGGGAATGGGGAGGATTAGATTCCTCAACAACATCTTTAGTAATTGTTATTTCCTTCAATCTTATAATTTTTGTTTCTAAGTGTCTTGATAATTTATACTTTGCATTGTTTTACTTTAATGTTAATTATCTTTGTCACTAAACACAACAAAAATAACAACAATAGGGTAATTCTTTAAGCATATATTTCCAATCAATCAATTATTTTTGTATCGATTGTTTTCCCTTCGATTTGACATTCGTGGTTTTAAAAATGCGCCACTTTATTACTTGTCAATTCAGTGCACTTGCTAATATCTGACTATCTTCCCTGCTTAAGCATTGTCCAATGTCGAGCAAGTGTACCAGATCAACTAGTAATATAGGAAATATAATTATGATCCCAAGAATGTCAAACCTAAAGGAACATGGATTGATAAGTATAATGTCTATAATTGAGCTAAATTAATTTGAAATTATTTTCCAAGTTTTTGAAGTGAAAGCAAGAACTAAGCTAAATTAACAATTAAGCAAAACAATAAAAAACTAAGATTAAACTAACATTAATTAAATGTAGAACAATAACTAAAACACTTATGCTAAAACAATCTAGCAAAATGATTTATTTTAGATTGTCCTCAAACAAGTTCCTCTGTAATCAACTTATTTTGGAATTAAGCTTTCATGAATATATATATATATATATATCATTTAACAATCACAACTATTTAATAATTTGCTTTTCACATTCATTTTAAATTCACAATTATATCATACATATATAGTCTGTACGAGTTAAATTACATCATTATAAATATAGCAAGAACTTAACAATGTATATACTATTATCAAAGCATCTCGCTTGAGCAAGTTTATTCATACAATTTTATAGGCCAAGAATGTATATCTCATTTATTTTGCATTCTCCACTTTACTAAAAATTCCTTTTGTGATTTATCAATATAACTTTGTCTATTTTTTCATCCTATTATCCTATTTTATTCATTACTCGAGAGGCAACCAACCTTATTTTAAACATTTAGATTTCCATTAGTTAATCAACCTTATAAAGTTGTTCTAACCATTTGTCATTCCAAATTTGAAATAAACTATTACCTCAAAATATGCAGTTGTATTACGAGAGAGGGTTGGTCATTAACAGTTGAACAAAGAACAACCATAGTCCATTCAGCTTAATGTCCATAGCACTCAGCTGAGTGCTTCTTGGCCATCTAATAACAGACTGACACCTTCATTACTCGCTCAAACCAAACTCTTACATTGCATGCAATTTATCACTAACAAAATTAATTTCCTAATCACTCACTATAATCATGTAAATCCTTACAAAAATAGATACATGCAAATCATAACCATCAATTTATTTTACTTGTGTCTCACAGCCCCATGTTTCTAATTTACTATATTAAAAATTTTTATCACAATCAACATTTAAGCAAATTATGTAAAGGAGTTGAAGATCTCAAACCTGCATGCAAACTTTTAAGCTTCATCTAAATCTCTTGCTAATAGTTTTTCTTAAAAATTTCTTCAATCTAGTCTCCACACAAGCATATTTATTAAAATCTAAAGATGCCTTTTACAATTAAAGAACAAGTTTTGAGAGAAAAAAATAATACCAGAGTAGGGATGTCTTTTAAAGTTGAAAGACCAATTTTAAGAGGAGAAAAAAGTATAATAACAAATTTAAATTAAAGAGTAAATCATATTTTACCTTTGAACCGTGACTCATAAAGGGAAAACGGTGGTTACAATAGAGATTTATGGCCATAAAGGTCCATCAATGGCGGAGGCGACATCGGACGATCATCAAAGCAGGTGTAATGCTCCCTTGCTTCCTAATGCACTCTTTCATTCTTTCCTCTCTCGATCTCCCATTCTATTTCTTCCTTTTAATTCTTATTTTCCTTCCCTTTAAACTATTATTAGATATATTTATAAAGAATGAAACATTCTCTTTTTAACCCTCCAAGTAGTTAAATGTCGCAATAAATTCCCACTTAAATTAATCTTTAAGAAATAAGCCCCATTACTATATATACATGTATATTCTTTCTTAAATTCACCCATAACTTATATTCTTTACTTCAATTATACCCTTAAATATTTTTTTTACCAAACATTCATAAATAAATTGAGATTTTCACTTTCCTTTATTACTCCAATAAAATTTTCACACAGATTAATCATTCTTAATCAGATAAATAATTTATTAAATCACGTAATTTTGACTAAGGTTAGTTTCAAGGCCTTACACTCTAGGAAACCTAGATTAGGGTTACCTGATGATGAGGATATAATGTATTATTAAGAGCAGGTTTAGATCACGATGCTCCAATCATAAACTATGAGTATTTTCTCAAATATTTTCTTGAATTTTCAAATGTTTTTGAGTTTTTTTCACAAAGTGTGCATAAAAATCTCAGTCTTTCCCTCTAGTGGTGATATACGACCGTCTGTCACCTAAGGGGTGCCCATCTATGGGTTCCTCTTTTATATGTGGTCCATCTGAGGGTATTTTACGAACATTGTGAAGATAACCACCCTTACTGAGGGATGCCTATCCCTTACTCGATACCTAGATTTTTCCATAAATTTTCAAATTTCAAAAAAAGGAAATTTTATTAAGTTATTTTCTTCCGATTTTAGGGATTTTATCTCTAAATTTGAAGGGTCTTTTGAGTTAAAGTTGAATTAAAACTCATTCTTAGGTAAAAAATCTTGATTTTAGGAATTTCAAAAAGGGGGGAGTTATATTTTCTCAAGCAGCCACCATTAGAGCAAAAGAATTAGTTTTTTTTTCTCTCTAAACTTTATGTTCTAGCAAATATTTGCCAAACACACACTCATATAGAAATAAATTTCATACTCTTTTTGGTAATCTAAGAGCAGAAATTGGATTAGAGATCTAAACTATGGAACCCATAAAGTCAAAATATATCCTGAGGGTAATATTCTAGGTTCTTTCTTACTTTCTCTCTCCACGATTTATTCGCATGCTCAAATGATTATTTAATATTGATTTAATGCATTTTAATTACCATACTTGAATGATATGCAAGTTTTATTAAGCATGGTTCATTTCTAAATTATTCAATTGGTTAGAGGCATGATAGAACCTTTGAAATTTCTCTATTGTTGTTTATGTAAAGCTTTTATATTTATTTGTAAATTCTATAATTTGGTGATTTTAATGTATTTAATGTGTGATTATATGTCTCTAACATGTTTTAACATTATTTGATGTATAAACATTGCATATTTAGGGCTACAAACCCATTTTACATTATTTTCTTGCATTTTCACCATTTTTTTGCATTTTCTATTCTGTCTAGAGGTGATGGATGAGAGGATTATCTGACGGATGGTCATCCATCACTTGAGAAACTCGACATCACCGGTCCATCATTTTATCCCATCCCTCATTCCCTTTAGGCTATCATTTGCTTCACCTAAGGCCGTCCCTCACCTGATTAGGCATCTGTGAGAGTATTTTAAATCCTTTTTTCTTGTATATTTAATGACTTTATGTATTTTATGCTATTTATTATTTTCTCATGATATTTGTGCATTTCTGATGGGATTTTGATTTTGTATGATTTATTTCTATACTTAAATGTCTCTTATTTGAACATATTGAATGTGAGAGTATTTTAATTATGTTATTTAAGGATATTAACTAATTTATCTTTTATTTTTTTATTTTTTGAGTATTTGGTATCTTTTGCCATGGGGGATTTTTATGTGATATTCTCTATGGGAAGTCATGCTCTCTGGCTAGTCATCATATCCACTCCTTGGACATCCCGATTAATCGTTACTCGCCTTATTTTATTTTTTTATTTATTATGGTTTTGCTCAATTTATTTTAATTTTGATTTTATTTTATTTTGGATGTATTTTTTTTAGGGTTGTAGTAGCTAGTAAAGAAGGATTTTTTCAAACACTTTAAGAGAAAAGACACCTAAAATATTTTTTACCAAATAAATTGGGGTTTTCTCTAAAATATGGAATAATATCCAATTTTTAGCCTAAATTCACACGATGTCATGAAAGCCTTTTTTTATAAATAAGCATGAGAAAACAAACGTTCCCAACTAAACAAATAGCCCATTTTTTGTATGTATTTTTATTTTGTATATTATTCATTGGTAAAATTTGCTTCTGTAATAATTTTAAGTAGGACTTTATTTTAAGCATTTATATACCACTTTTTTGTTTACTTGGGATGCTTTAATTTTTATCATTTGTATCATGTGAGAGAGGAAAGGGGATTAACTTTAAAACTAAATTATAAAACAACACCTAACCAAGATGCCTCATAAGAGTAATGTCCTAAATACCAATCTCTATTTGGGCATCAAAAGGTCAAGAGTAACTTTTTTATGTTCTATCAGGTGGTGACTTCATGATGCCTACCTTTTTTTTGGCCAATTAGTACATGCCTTTATGGATTTAATAGCAACCATAAATTAGGCTGGGTCCCTCTTTATGGCAAAGTGATTGATCCATTATTAAAAGAAAAGCCTTCTCCGACCCTAAACCTTGAAAGTGGGCCTTTTCGAACCTAATAGGAATCAAGTGGATGGCTTCGACTAGTGTGTAAGGCCCCAATAGTGACCCTAATAGAAATGTGTGCATTATGAATTTAATTGAGTTAATTAGGGACTTAATAATTTGGTAAAGTTTAAGATTTGGGGAAATTTTTGACATAAGACCCAAAGTTGCCTTTTAAAACAAAAAAAAGAGAAAAAAAGAAGAAGAGGGGAGGGGAGGAAGAGAAAGAGAGGGCGGAGGGGAGGCACTGCCACCGATCAGCAGTGCTCTGGCTGGTGATCGATGCGGTTGCCACCACCTTGACTACCAGCCTTCATCTCCTTACCGATTCCTTCCTTCGGCAGCAGTAATGGCTTTTGATCCGCATTTTTTCCTTCTCTTTGACCAGATCGATCTTTTCCTCTTTTTAATGACCGACGAAAGCACTTGGAATCACGATCACCATTGGAGAACTCCCAGCACCGAGGCTAATCTTTCGATGCCCGCCGATCTTCCTCACTCGTCGGTGAATAGTAGATCGGAGTGGATGGAAACCAGCAATTCCAGGCAAATTTTTAGCTGATCAGTGGTGACTTGGGGCTCATGAAGGCCATCGAAAGGTTAGCAGCAGCTTCGACAGCAGGTGGGCAGCTCTGGTGGAGCTCCGACAAGTCTCCAACGAGGCAAAATGGAGAGGGCAATCTGGGCTTTGACTCTTCGATATGGGAACTAATTTTTCTTAAGAAGTGCTCTCTAATTTTAAGCATCATGCATAGTTTAGCCTTATTAATGTATAAATGTATGTCTTGTGAGTTTATGTAAAATAATGGTATTTTGAGGAAATGTACGTGATAAAGATAATCCTTATAATAATTATGGTAAGGGCGATAGTGGTAAATTTTAGGATGAAGATATGGTTCCAACGAAAAAGGGGAAAATTTATAGCATTTTATTTGACTAATGGGCCTTCCTGAATTGATGAACGGTCTCTTGATGTTTTAGTTCTAATATTGGTCAATTGAACTACTTATTGTAGTAAGGTTCACTTTGAGGCCTTTTCTTTATAATAACTTCAAATTAATTATTCAAAGCAAGGTTCTAACCTAATAAAACTGAAATGCTTATTATACGATAATTTGATTTAAGGCATAAAAACAACATAGAGTATGACTTTGGCAAATTTTCAAACACATATATACAGTAAAAACATGAAGGAATTCAACTATAATATTATTACAAGAAAACACATAATTAAATCTCATTAAGATCTAATAGACTATAACAAAGAACTAAAGAGATTTAAGGTAATGCTATCCCATAGCTTACTGAGCAACAAGTTATTAGGATTAAGATAATATTGTAAAATTGTTTGCGTAAGAAAGGAGATGCTAAATTAAATATATGAAATGTTTATGTCAAAAACAAAGAGTGTTATGCATTAGCTTGTAAAGATAAAGAACAAGCAATAGTAACATAGAGTATAGTGATTATGGGACTTAGAATCACTTGAATTCATTGGTTGCTAAGATAGCCTAAGTGATTACGAGCATTAACTTGTGCTTGTAATTGTATATGTATAAATAATTAGCAATATGCCATAATTATTAACCTACCCTTAAAAGGATAGGAGATCGTAAAAATTGTCTATATATGTATATATGTTGGTGAATTATGTCTAGATGCTTATCTAGCGAATATCTAGTATTACGAAATGACATTAGTACTTATAGTATCATAATTTTCATTGACTTAATAATGTATTAATTGAGTTAGCATGAAAACAATTATATATCTTATCTGTGTGTTAAATATCAAATGTATGGCTACAAGGGTAATAATAATGTGGAGTATTACAGCACGATGAAACGTGATATAACTTGATGTTTAAGTGATAAGACTATTGTAAAGCATTGAAAATGAAGCATGCCATATGTTAAAGTATAAATGAGTATGTATTGTTTCTAAATTGAAATAGCATGGTTATGCACATATGCCACCGGTTAGTGTATTAAAGTACATAATTATAGTGACCTGTGTTTATTTATGGAAATCATGTTGAAAAGTATGCATGAAATGTCATATCAGATTGTGTATCTTTTCATGTGATTATTTACAAGAGAAATTGTATAAAGCATTTTGTGAATTGCGCATATGTATATTATGCACTAGAAAAAGGTACATCCTTTATATGATATTTTAGGATCTTTTAGGCTTTCTCTCTATAAATTATCTTGCATAACTATGTGATTATTTGATGCAAGTATAACATTTTTAAAGGTTATGTTGGGTGATTAGCATAATTAAAGTTCATAAAGGTACAAATCTAAATCAGAGAGCATGTTAGAGGCATAGCTAAGTGATAGATTCCTCCATGATTGTAATATGTAAAGCTTTTATTTCTATAAAGTAGTAATTTTAATGCGTTTTGTGCTTGATTCGATATTTTAACCTTGTATTGGCACGATTTAGATTTGAATAAATGCTTCTGGAGTTTTGATTTTATTATGTGTATACATATACACTGATATTAGCTATCAGGCCATGTTATACCTAAATGATATTTAAGGCTTTTGGAAAAGAAGTTATATATCTGTTAGCCTGCAGTCATAGTTTAGTCGTGGATAGAATAGGCACCTATAGGGATATTGCAGCTACTTCTATTGACCCTATTTGGGTTTTTATCCTTCATGGACTTCTAATTGTCCTTACTGGATCATTGTTTGATCCCATGGGGATCCTCTGTTTTGATATCTTCAGATATCTTATGGCTTGATATCTTTGGATATCTTTTGTTTTGATATCTTTGGATATCCTCTGTTTGATATCTTTGAATATCTTCTGATCCCATGATCCACTTTTGAAACTTAGGTAGGCTAATTTCAACATGGTGTAAAAGTATAAGTAATCTAAACTACCAGTGCATATCCTGTATCTTATTTGTATTTGGAATCTGCAAAGGTATGCATATGAAATTGCATGTAAGTTTTAACTCTTCGAAGATGTTTCTCAGCATTTTTCCTTTTTGGTAAATGGATGCCATGTGATAAATTAACCTTTATTTAGTATTTCAAGTTATTGTCTGCTTGCTTTCTGATGTTTTTTTTAAGATGGTGCATCTTGTTAGAGAGTATGCCTTAGAACTCATGTAATAGGGATGTTTTACATATGTATGAAATTTATATTCTTAATAAAAGGCATCATTCATTTATTAATGCTATGTTTAAATACATGAGTTTGTAAATCTTAAATTAATAAATAAAGTTCTAGATATTATAAACACAGTGCAAAGGCAATCATGAAGGTGTTCATGATATGAAATGACTATTGCATGAAAATGTGTTAATATCTAAATATCCCTAGTCATAGAATTAACAAGATAGGACATTGTTAATTCGGACAGACTAGCACATGTTATGCTTCTTGAATGGTTCAAGCAGTGGTTCTCATAACTGTGATTATGGAAGATAATCAAAGCTAACATGTGGATGCTTGTTAGAAGAACAAGTTCATTGGAGGCCTACAAAGAGAATCCTCACATGGATATTAAATCTATGTCAATGAGGAATCTCTTCATAGCGGTTGTGCAAGTATCCTTAGACTTGAGATCACCAAAGTTATCTTAAGTAGCAAGTGGTATACTTTGACTCCATAACTGATTACATCTAATTGGGAGGGAACATAGGAGATTGGGTATACATGAACTACTTGATGATAGTTGAGTGATTGACAAAGGATTCACCATCCCAGATTTAATAAGGGAGTTATCTCGCATGATTCTATAATTGCCTTGTTCAGAGAATCTCTGGCCAAAGTAATATGCCAAGATGGATAGAGATCCATAGAGGGAATTTTGGAAATAATGGTTAAATTAATAGAGCATACATAATTATATTTATATGAGCTGACAAAAATCCATACTCATAATCTAATTGAGATAAGAGTGGTGAAAGGAGTAATTGCACGTAACTGTTTCTATGGAAGTGTATAGTCAAACCACTTGACTTTCCTAACATTTGGCTAGTCATGATGCCTAGCTAGAGGCCAATCATGACTTGTATAATGATGTATCAAGAATATCAATAAGGATTGATAAAATGATTTAAAGGAGTTTAAATCATGTGAGTTTTGAATAGAATTCACAATTACATATTATACTGCCAACATGGATAGGAATCCAATAGGTCACACACATATAGAGAAAAATGATAAAATGGTAAAATGACAAGGATAATAATATTTGATATTATTATGGGGATAGAGAAGTGAATAAGATAATAATTAATTAAAGAGTTTAATTAATTATGATCAAGTAAAATTATTCGTGGAACTTTTGAGAAATGTTATGTAGAATTGGACCTAATTGAAATAATGTATTTCATAATTAATTATTATTGGACTATAAGTGTTATAGGGCTGATATAATAATTAATGGGTCCATTGGAGGAATTATAAAGGGGTCAGAGGAATGAAGTTGGCGCAGGAGCCCTCCAGAAAAGGGCCACATGCTAACTCCTTGGTAGAAGGCCTTAGAGGCCTATTTCTTGGACCAAGTTAAATTAAATATGTTAAATAAGTGTTGTGGAGTCTATATATTTAATTTGGTTGGATTTGGAATTCATTTGGGTAATTAAATCCAAGTATTTGTACAAAGGGCCTAGTTTGTAGGTTTTATGCATAGTCTTTTATGAAAGGCTTAAATTGGATTTAATTGAGCCCAAATAATTATAAATAATTCCAAAAGCCCAATTAATAATTCTCCAACAATTTTAAAGAGCCCAATCTCATTATGAAGTTGGATTTTTAACCTAACTATAAAAATCCAAGTAATGAGGAATTAGGGTTAAGTGAGAAAACACTTAAGAAAAGTTTCTTCTCCTTTTCTCTCTACCCTAGCCGTCACTCCCTAAGCTAGATTCTAGGATTTTCGGCCAGCACTTGTCTCCTACCAATTGTTGGTTCATTCTATCATTCTCTAGTGTGGATTACTCATTGGAGGTGTTCGATTTTGGACATTGTGGTTTGCGATAACCCGGTGCAAAGTAAAATCAACTGTTCAACAAAAATTAAAGGTGATTTTTCTTATTCTCATTAATATGAATATTGTACATTCATGGCAAGATCAGTAATATTGGTTAAAAATTTTAAATTTTGCTTATGTACGAGATGCATGTAACCGATAAAATCCAACACATCTGTGGATGGTTTACTTTTTGTTAATATTTGTGCATCTCCCTATTTCTTTCCTTTTTCTACAAATGATGCTTTTCCAACTATTTCAAGCTGTAGTGAAGTCTGTTTCTATAATATAGAAACCATTACCATCTCTTTCTTTAGTTTTATGCTCATGGTTTTTTGTGCTTGGCTCATGAAAGATAGTTATTTTTTATTTAAAAATGTAAACATGCTATATATTCAATTTGATCCTTATGTTATCATGTTATAAATTGATGTATGGTATAAGGGGTAACATATTATGCCATGACATATAGTGTACCATGCAGAGATGGTGGTTTAATTATTGCATTTATATATGTATATGGACACTGATATGTTTTTGGAAGATTTGTTATACTTGGATTTATAAGATCTACACTACGAATTGTGCATGGCAATGCCTTCAGGTATGATTATAGGTCTTGCTTGACTTTGAGAAATCGACATGTGATATTTCACTCATATGTGTGATTGAACCATTTAAGATTGAATTATAAGTAAACAAAAGTGAAACTAACGTGTGTCTTAGTAATAGCTATGCAGATAAAGAAGAAATTGGTTTTAACAAGGTAACTGGTAAGGTTATGTGAGTTATCAAAAATTGGCATAATATAAGCACAATATATATAAGAATATCATTTATTGCAACTGTTATACGTATTTTGTTATATATCTTAGTGCTTAGGCAGTAATTATTGATCCTTATAGGAAATTTCTTCTATAGAATATTTTGTTGTTCCCTACTAAGCTTTATAGCTTAGCATGAGTGTTTATCCGTGTAGGTTTCAGGTTTGGATTTCTTGGTGAGGATGATTTGCTGCTACTAGTTTGGTCAACCCAGGGTGGAGTTATGGGAGCTTAATCATTATGGTTTATTTGAGCATTGTATCTGATAGATTTGTATATTTTGCCTTTGTATTGATATCTTGGTTTGTAGCATAAATGTGTTATTCTTGGGTTTCCTTATATACTTTATTAATTTGGTTAGTTGAGATCTCATCATGAGTATTGACCCGAGATCAATTAAGTAATGGATTATGTGATATGAATGTTATAGTTGGAGCCAAGGAGATAATTTACTCTTTGATAATAAGGGGAATAGAGACCCGTATAGAGGAAGCTCTGTCCGTTTTCTAGAAAAAATTTTGGAGTCAAAAATTATAAGTGATTTTGGAGACCGTAAATAAGTTTTTGCCTTGGATATTTTTTTTATAAGCAGTGTTGCACTCTGTATCCGCCCCATTTCTTGGAACGGGTATTTTGGAGACCCTAGAAGATATGCATGATTAAATGGTAATATTCATGGTTAATGCTTAATTAATTATGAGAAATTCAATTAATGGTAAATAGGGCAAAGTGGTAATTTTATTTATGTTGTTTATGTAAGTTATTAAGCATTAATAATTTTAAAAGCTTGTAATTGAAATTAAGAAAAATAGATTCAAAGGTCAATTATAAATAGAAAAAATATGGTGTTGAATTTATGAAAGGAATAAAAGAAAGGGGACATCTTATTACATGCAAATTAATGGAGGACCAAAAGGAAACTTCTCCTTCCATTTAAATAGTTAAAAAAACATGCATGTAGGAGAGAGAAATGAAGGCATTAGGTGTGTTCTTTGAGTGGAAAAACATTTTGATGAAGAAACCTCTCTCTTTTATTTCTCATCTCCTTCTCTAAATTCTTCTATTCATCCTCAAGTTTTGCAAGATAAAATTTTATTGCATGCTAAGTGATTTATAAGTTTTATGAGTGAATCATTAAGGTAAAAGGGATTCAAGACTTTAATTCATCTCTTATTTTTCTTCTTCATCTTCTTCTCCTTCTATCTTATTATGTGGCTTTCCTGAGGAGAATGAATGATGAACTTTTGATACATAATGGTAGGAAAACATGATTTGTAGATGAGGAGGCTAAGTAGAAAAAGAAAGGCAAAGAGGTAGCTAAAGATTGTAGCTAGGTAGTGATTTGGCCAAGGTAAGGAAATGTGTATCTTATGATTGTTTGTAATATATTTCAATCTAGAAATTTTTGTAAAGATGTGGATTATGGCATGAGTTAATAAGCCTAAAAGAATGAATTCAAATATTTAAGATAGGATTGGAAAAAAAGTAATAAATGTCAAGAATTATTTAAATCAGCTTCTGTAATTTTAGAATATCTCGAGCTATAAGCATTTAATTAACTTGAATTTAGTTGGTACTTCTTCCTAAGATTTATACCTAAAATTTTATTGAAGGAACCTTGCTTTGGTTCTACCTTTAAGTACCCATAAATCTAACTTGAATTTCTTTTTGAGCTACTGCCCATTTGTTATGATGATATTGCTGCATTTTTGCTATCATTTTTTGAAGAGAAGTCAAAATCTTTTGGGACAAAATTATGTTAAAATAGATTCATATGAGCACAAATTTCATGAATAAATGATGTTAATATTTTATACCTATTTTATACTATGAATTTCTAAGTGATGATAAAACCAAATTGAGTACAATGAACAACTGTTTAGAAAACAGGACTAGATTTTAGTAATTTGCCTGTATCTCTTACTATAGAGATCAAAATTATATGAATCTAATTTTTAGTTAAGATAGACTTATATGCCGATAAGTTATATGAAGAAAGCATTGTTTAATTCAACCTTTAAAAAGGTCAAAATGTGTTTTGAATCTATAATTGATGGCAACACTATTTTCCAAGAACAGTTCTTCATATTTTTGCAATATCTTAAAATGTAGAAATGATATTAATGTGATTTTTAATGTTCCCGAATCTACAAAATATGGGATCATGTTTATAAAAGATCATTTTAGTCAGAAATAGCTTTTGGCAGGTCAAAAATAGGTTTAAAGACAAGTTTGGAAATCTGTCTCTATGCAGAATTATTGCAAGAATTTACCATAATTTTTGTATGCATCTTTGGAATACCCTTAAGTATCTTTCATGAATTTAAGCATCTTTAAAATATCATTTTTGGCAATATGGAGAGAAGATCTTAAGCAATTTTCCTATAAAAAAGTAACACAATAAAGAGAAAGAAATAAGTTCATGGAACATATAAAATAAAATCACATTGTAAGCCATAAGCATGACTACTTATTGAAGTATACGTATGTATGTATGTATGTATGTATGTATGTATGTATGTATGTATGTATGTATCTATATGTGTGTATGAGACCACAGAGATATAAGAGTTCATGTGCAAGTTGAACTAAATATTAAATGAAGTTGAAAATATATATTTATATACTTGGGATTATGTATCTTTTTGATACCACATGATTATATACATGTCTATATATGTATTTGTTTACATACTAGAGATTGTGATACTTGTATAGTAAAAGCACGTATATGTATCTTTTGATACCACATGATATTATGTAAATATTTATATGTTAGTATATCAAATGTATAGTCATAAGGATATTACTTGATTGAAATAGTATGGCTATGCATATGTGAAGCCAAATGTTAGCATGCTAAAGTGCATGAATACATGGAACTATATTTAATTATAGATAATATGACAAAGTATATGATGGCACTTTTACGAGATGGTGTATACAAGTATATACACTTAAGATTGTATAGTTTTCTATACTTAATTGAGTAAAATTATATAAATTGTTATATGAATTGTGCATATATGTTTATGCACTAGAGAAGGTATATTTTTACGTGATTATGTACACATGCAAATGGTATAGTATTGATCTATGAAATGAACATGAACATGATATTGCCTGCAAATAAAGTTCAATTATCGATAGATAAGTGCCTATAGGAATAATTGTAGCTGCTATAGTTTGACCCTATTTGGGTCTATATATTTGATATATTCGGATATCCACCATTTTGATACCTAAGGGTATTTACTATTCCTATTATCCACTCTTAAAACTTAAGCAGACAATCTAATATGATTACAGTAATTGAACTAAAAGCACAAATGCTCTTAAAACTTAAGCAGACAATCTAATATGATTACAATAATTGAACTAAAAGCACAAATGCTCTTATATCATCATTTAATTAATGTGAATTGTTTTAATCATAGTTATGGCTAAAATTATAGTACATGGAATACATGATACATATATGAGGCAACATTATAAAGATGAGTACTTGGCAATTTAGAATCACATAGTCTTACTAGACGAAGAAGTCATGTATATGAAGTTGCTTGATATTGATACTTTATCAATGATTTAAATGATGAATACATAATCTTTATAGTTAAATGCTTCTTATATGATTATATATATATGTGTTACCTTCTAAAACATCAATGTATAACATATGGAAAAGTGTGACTAGGAATGAAAGAGTATTTGGTTATTGTATGTATGAAAATCGTTGAGATGGCTTTAAAGTGTTTCCTATACCTAGGAATGCATGATATACGAAATGGTATATGATGTTTTGCAAAATTATACCAATTGATTTATAATACCAAAACTACATGTTACTTATTAAATATTATGCAATTGATATGAGTGGTATGTATGACTTATTACATGATAACATAAATAAGTTATGGATTCATAACATGTGAATTTGATTTATGTGGAGATAGAAGCGCAAGGGTAGTATTGCAATGCTTTAATGAGTTTAACTACTACTACTACTACTACTACTACTACTATTATCTCGCCCTCTAAATTGTTGGACTAGGTTAGGGGAGGAACCAATGAGAATGTGGTGTACTTTGATTCTGATTTACCTACAGACGGTAGGAATCATAATTGTCCCCTTAACATCAAAGCTTAGGTCAATGGCAAATATAAGGCTTCTGTAATGATAGATGATGATTCCTCTATTAATGTGTGTCCCTTAGTGGCTCCTAGCCTTCGAATTAAATGGGAGCATTCTAAGTAAGTCTGATCTAACTATTTCTACCTATAACAACACTAAAAGATAGGTTGCTGGGACATTTAAGGCTATGGTGAAGACGGGGCCTATTGAGACTAAAGTTGAGTTTGTAGTTTTGCCTATTCTAGTGAATTTCTCTATGCTTTTTGGGAGGCCATGGTTTCATAAGCTGGGGGAAGTGTCATCCACATTGCATCAAATGATTAAGAGCCTTCATGATGGATAGGTAATCACTATTAAAGTAATGATGGAGAATCAAGTGTCTATGCTTGAAATAGCCAAGAAGCCATTCAAAGGGTTTCACATAGCAGTTATCAGTGATAAAGCCCTCAAGTGGTCCATATGCTCAAAAAGATGAATTTTGTAATTGGTGTAGGTTTGGGTAAGAACTCCCAAAGTCTTTAGATTGTTGTAGCTGCTAAGGGTCAGAAGGTTAAAAAAGGGTTAGGCTTTGTGGTTCTAGTAAGAAAGGTAAGGAGAAGGGAGTAGTGAAAGGGATTCCTCACATTTTTAGAGCTTTGTGCCTATGTCTTTATTATGGAGAGAATGAGCCTCAAGTGATAAGGGGTGAGTTGGTGCCGAGGTTTGTGTTATTCAACAATGTCTTCGATTGGAAATAGGTAATCATCAAGCCAGTTGATGGTTTCTAGGTTAAAGAGAGTCTGTTGCACCATTCGACCTTGGATAAAGATACACTAGAAAAAGCCATGATAGAGAAGTTGTTTACCATCCAGTTGAAAGGCAAATAAAAGGAAAAAACTAAAGAACCACCCAAAGTTGATCTAGAGGTTGGAGAGACATTTGATGCTGACAAGATTAGAGAGGACGCTTTTATTGATATTGTTTATGTTCTTGAACTTTTTGATGAGAACAATGTTTGCTCTATTTATTACATTAATAAGATGAATAATTTTTCTTACATGGGTGATGTTTCTTCTGATTTCAATATGCATGATTATGATAATAAAGTATTTATATTTGACATTAACTTAACAAACACCTATTCATTTAATCTCAAAAATAAAGAAAAGCCAAAAGAAATTTTATGGCATCAGCTGTAACTCCTAAAGAGAGAGAAAAAATCATAAGAATATTGAAAAATATGAAAAAAATCTTTGCTTGGACCTACGAAGACATGCCAAGAATAGATTAAGAGATTGCTGAACATGCCATTCCAACATACCTAAGGTATTAGCCGATTAAGCAAAAACTTAGAAGATGTATACCAAAATAGGCTAAAAAGTTAAGGATGAAGTTCTTAGTGGAAGTTCAATATCCCATGTGGTTAGAAAATGTAGTCCCAATGGCAAAAAAGGATGGAAGAGTAAAAGTATGTGTAGATTATAGGGATCTGAATAAGGCTTATCTTAAGGACGATTGTCCCTTACCTTATATAGATGTTATAGTCATCAGAGCAACCATTTATACCATGTATAATTTTATGGACAGGTATGCCAGGTATAACCATATATTGAACAATATAGTGGATAAGATCAAAATGACTTTAATAACTGAATAATGGATGTATGCCTACCTAGTCATGCCCTTTGGACTTAAGAATGCAGGTGCTACCTACCAAAAAATGGCAACTAATATTTTAAATGACTTGATCCATAAGAAAATAGAGGTGTACGTATATGATATGATGATCAAGTTAGTTACTAAGGAAGGACATTTTGAATCATTAGATAAGTTTTTCTAGAGGTTTAGCAAGTACAATATTTGCCTTAATCCTATGAAGTGCATCTTTGGAGTTATATCAGGTAAGCTTTTAGGCCATATAGTGAGTTAGAGAGGTATAGAAGTAGATCCTAATAAGGTAACAGCCATTAGGGAGATGCTAGTGCCCCAAAAGGTGAAGGAAGTTAGATGGTTTCTAGGTAAGATTCTATACATAAGCAGGTTCATAGCTAAGTTGACTTCAATCTATGAGCTAATATTCAAGCTGTTTAGGAAGGACCAGTCTGTGGTTCGAAATGAGGATTGTCAAAAAGCCTTTGATACTATTTGGGATTACTTGCTACACCTGGCTGTGTTAAGATTACCTTAGATAGGTAAACATCTAATTTTGTACTTGGTAATAGAAGAAAGTTCAGTAGAAGCCATGATGGCACAAAAGGATAATTTGAGGATTGAACATGCAGTGTACTACTTCAGTAAAAAGTTTCTCCTTTATAAGGTAAAGTATGTAAAAGTTGAGAAGATCTATTTGGCAGTAATATAGGTGTTTAACAAACTAAGATACTACTTTCATTCCTACAGAATCCAAGTAGTGGCTAAGTAGAATCCCTTTAAATACTTATAGAAAGCTCCTTTATTGTTAGGAAAGATAGGAAGGTGGTTGATTCTCCTATAGGAGTTTGACATAGAATACATCACTATGAAAACCATTAAAGGAAGGGTGGTAGCATAGTTCCTAGATGACCTTAGAAAGAGAGGATGTAACTTATGAATTTACTGATGAAAACATCATAGCCATAACAGTGTAGGGATGGTAGTTGTACTTTGATAGAGTTATGAATAATAAAGGAGTAGAAGTGGGAGTGATTTTGATCACTACAAAAGGAGAAAAGTAACCATTAACTAAGAAATTAAGATACAAAGCCATGAATAATAAATTAGAGTATGAAGCTTGTATTTTTAGGTTAGAAGCTTTACTGGCTATATTAGCCAAATCCATAAAAGTGTTTAGAGATTTATCTATAGTGATTTACCAAGTAAGGGGTGAATGATCGATGAAGAAAGAACACTTATTACCCTATCTTGGATACCTAAAGGCTTTGAGTGGTCAACTTAAGGTCTGTAAGCTCAGATATGTGTCGAGAAAAGAAAACTAGTCAGTAGATGCTTTAGCTACCTTAGTGTTTATTTGGGATAATTATAAGATTATAGTTATGAATCTTTTGTTGATTTCTAGTTTTTACAAGCCGTGCATTGAGAAAGATCAAATTATGGATATTGAGGTGGGTGATGGAAAGCTTTGGTATTTTGACATCTAGAATTTTCCAGAAAAATCAATATTTCATGAATAAGTAACTAAAAGGAATTAGAGATTAATTTGTAAGCTGTCAAACTAGTTCATTACTGTAGGAGGAGCACTTTACAATAGATAGCATAACGAGATCCAACTGAGGTGTTTGGATAACAAGAAAGTAAGGAAAGTTATTAAAGAAGTATATATGGGAGTATACGGAGCTCATATGAATGGCTTAGCCTTAGCAAAAAAGAATATCAGGCAAGATTTTTTTTAGCTCATAATGGACACTGATTGTTCTGAGTATGTTAAAGAGTTCTAGCTATAATAATATACAAACCTAAGGCATTTGCCTGAATTGTGTAACCTCACATTACTATGCTATTTGTTGGATGGGGTATAGAAATCATAGGAATGATCCATCTATCTACTTCTAATGGACACATATTCATCATAATGGCCATTGATTATTTTACCAAACGGGTAAAGGCTGAGTCTTTCAAAAAAGTGGATACTCGAGACATGGCTAAGTTTATTGAGAAGAATTTAATATGTGGATATAGATTACCTCTTCATATGTTATTAGACAATGGGCTGCAATTTTCAAGAGAAACCAGATAGATGCTTATCAAGTATGGGGTTCAACATCACAAGTCCTCTCCTTACAGATCTTAGGCAAATGCGATTGAAGTAGCTAAATGTGAAAAGAATTCTAGCCAAAATGGTTTGAATTTATAAGGATTGGGTCGACAAGCTACCCTTTTTACTATATAGTTACAGGACCACAGCTCGAACTTCAACAAAGGCCACACCATTCTCTCTAATCTATGGGTCAAAAGTAGTACTGCTAATAGAATTTGAGCATAAATCTTTGACAATTGTTTTAGAAGCTGAGATACCAAAAGTAGAATGGGCTAGATAGAGGGTTTCATAGCTTAATCTGCTTGATGGGAATAGAATGATGGCTTATTACCATAATCAAGTTTATCAAAATAGGCTAGCTTATTCATTTAGGAAGAAAGTTAAGGAGCACCCACTAAAAGAAGGAGATCTGGTGTTTAAGCAGATGAGGTTTGGCATCCCAGATGTTTAAGGAAAATTCAGGCCCACATGTGAAGGACCTTTTATTTTTAAGAAGCTATTATCCAAGGGTGTTACTATTTTATTGCACAGTGATGAAAAATAGTTTAGAAAACCTATGAATGTTGATAGATTGAAAAGGTTCCGTGGCTAAAGACTAAAAAAAAGAAAAAGAAGAGAATAAATAACTTATGGGGTTAAAAATTGGAAAAAGTGATGGCATTACTAAAATTAGGCACCTCTCTATGGTGAAAATCGAAAAGGCATCTTGATAAAAAATTAGAGGCTGAAAGAAAATGATTAATCAAGAAAACTCGTAAGGGCTAATTAATGAAAGGAGTTATGATGCTTGAAAATTTTTGTTTTGAGATTGAATAATATGTGTCATTAAGATGAGGCTAAATACTGATCATGTGTATCAAAATCAAAAATAAATTTCATGCATTTAATCATAAATGTCATCTAAGTATTCAAAAATAGCATTTTTCTATCACATTTTAAATAAAAGCAAAAACATAATCTATGAAAAGGTTTGATCTAATATATCAATATCACATCTCTCTCTCCATCAAGATGCCTTAGGTGAGAAAGTCTATTATCGATAGCTGGATGATGGACCGTAGCTTATATGAGTCAGAAGTGGTGAAATCATAAGTATTAATGCTAGCAATAGTAGTCATCATAGGGAGTTCAGTCTAAATCCTCTGATAATACTCCATTAAGAAGTAAGCAGTAAGGATGCCTCCACGAAAGCTTAGTAGATGCCTAAAGATATGTTGTCTACCTCCGAACTGGTGAACACAATAGGCGATCACATAAAAAATGGCTCCATGAAGTCCATAGAGAGGAATGCATCATGACTGTCCATCCCTGACCATAAAAGTAATAGGCAATTAGAAAACCTAAACTTGATGTCAACATCTATCAAATGACCTAACTAATCAATTACATCCTGGACTGACTGAAACTCACGCTGCAAGCATCAGAATATAATGTAGCTCATAGGATAGGTGCCTATGTCCTAACTCAATGAGTGGGCTCCTACAGTAACTATAGCTTCTCCCAAAACCATACTTAAAAAAGAGCCATTGGGGTAAGTTGGATCCATCTCAGGCAAAAATAAGGCATAAAAATGTATAAAAATCTGAAAGGATGTATATTTCAACAAGAAAAGTAGTATGAAAACCCACAAGGGGCTTACTACCTTTAAAAATAAATATGTACCTGAAAAAGCTTAAGGTTACCTATGAAAAGAAAGAAGAGCCATACTGAATTGGGGAACTATGATAAAAGGCATCCAAGTCGATAATGGTCTCAACCACAATTAGGGAAAACAAATTATGCCCTTAGCATATGCCATCAACAACATTGAAAAACCTATAATCTATAGTCATGAAATCACTACCATGCACTAATAAACACCGAGCAAGGCAATAAGGCAATACCACACTAGGATGAAAGGTGAAAATGTCATCAAAGTCAATCAAGAAATTAATTAGTTGCTCCAGTAGAAATGTCTTCCAATAAGGTACTAAAGCCTTAGCTTCAAAAGGAAGGACACCTAAGGCAAGGACCGCCTCTTTAGGATAGCTAACCATAGGAGAGTGTAAGCATGGTCAAACATCAAGATCACATATGATACCCACTATGGTAGTAAACTCCTAGAGTAAAGGATATAACTCCTAATTATTGAATAGAAATATGTGAAGCCTCAGATCCTAGTACTGGAGGGTAGCCATCAGTAAGTTTTTATTTGGAGAAGTTCTCCTTAGAAACCTTAAACTCAAGTAAAAAGCCATAAGAAGGTCTTTCTAAGCTTTTAAGTCATCCAATAATTGTTGCAATTTCACAAGTCTAATAGTCATGGTAAAAAAAATTTCTAAGCAGTCTAAAGTGCATGAATGGTAGAGAAAATCATAAATGACTGAAAGAAAAATAGAAAAGAAAAGGAAAGAAAAGAAAAATATAGAAAAATACCTGAAGGATGCTTCTAAGAAAGTGAAAAGTCAAAGGTAAAAAAACTAAGGAATTTAAACACTATTTATAGAAAGGCCAAAAGTCACTCATTAGCATGTGTAATGCATTGCATGTATATAATATTGCGTTTATCTTTGTTTGCATTTTGCAGGGAATCTAAAAGGTCTAATGATTTGAATAGTCAACCCTAAGGGTCTATACTACAAAAGGTCATTTGTTTTGAAGGGCATTGGAACTTCAGGGGATATTTTAAACTTTTCTATAACCATGTATATTAAAAGGTATTAAAACCTATATATATTAGGAAATATTGTTGTAACTTATCAAAAGAGTTTAATAATGTTGTAAATTAATTTTAGATGGATAGAGAATTAAAATTCAATGAAAAAGGTCAAAAATCAAAGAAAACAGAGTTAAAATGTGAAAAAATAAGAGAAAATTAAGATTGAAGGGCATTTTGGTCATTTTGACCTAAAGGACGAGATTTGCTTCCATCCCATCTATCACTAACGATGGATGAGCTTCCCATACCTTGCATAATTTTAGCAATATATATCTCATTTCCTTTATTTTCCATCCAAAACTCTATAACCTCCAACGTTCAAGGTCTCTTTACGGTTATTCAAGCGTTTTTTCTCTCATCTGACATAAGTTTTTCAAACCATTTGCACTTGCGGACACCTGGCAATGAGGTGTACTTCAGGAGCATTATTTATCTAATTTTTTGTTTTTTTGTTTTTATCTTCTACAAGTAAGTAAAATATATCTCTTTTATTATTTTTTTCATTTTTTATTTCTTTTTCTTAAGTTGTAACAAAGGTTAGGCTGTAAAATTTTAGTTTTAGGCATGATGGATGCGAGCATTTGTCATTTTATCTATATTTGTTATTATTTTTATTTTTTAGTTTAAAAGTCAATAATGCCTTGTAGTTTAAGTAATATAATGTAATTGCCAAATTTCCTTTGCATTACACTGTATGCAAAAAAAAAAACCTTATGTATGAGCAGTGATCTCTATAGGCATTTTTATATATATCATATGTACAATTGCACCAAGTGTAAATAGCTTGAGTTTGTGTAGTTTGACGACCATGATGGCTTATGGCTTGTTATACTGTTTGGAATGCATTTTTTTTGTAGGTGGTAGTCCCAATCCTAGCCGAAATGTCACCCAAATTTTATTAAAATTCTCATAAAGCATATATTATTCTTATATGTGTTGTTTGGTGGTCATATGGCCTAAGGGTTATTGTATTGTAAATAGGTTTCTTATGCAAGGGGTAGTCCATTCCTAGTCAGAATGCTACCAAAAGTTCGTATTTTTCAAAAAATGAGAAATGTCGAGATGTTAATAATTATGTTGATAGCTTATGTGTTATTAAATCTTTTCTCGTGCAAGAGGCAGACACATTCCTAGCTGGAATTCTACCCAATTTTTTTTTTAAATTCTTTTAAAGCATGTAACATATATTGTATGCTAAGCAAAGATCTGCTTCATTTAACTCAATATAATTTTGACATTTTTGATTTGCTTGAGACTCAAGTCAACTTTAAGTTAACATGTAATACTTTTTTGTAGGATGCCTCGTAGGATAACATATCCCTAGCCATCCCAGCCAGTAATAGTATATATGATGCCCGAGTAGGCTACTAGATACCGAGCATTGGGCTAGGTTCAGTATAGGTCTAGTCAATTTATATCCTGATAGTTCCTTGAGGAGTTTGGATTATTGCCAGAAGTTGACAAACTCCTAGTGAAGGCAGGCTGGACAGACTTATTCACCCCAGCTTTTTCAGACCTATCCTAATGTGATAAAGGAGATCCTACTCTGAGGTATGGAGGATACCATGTTCAGAAACATAAGAGGGGGTCATCTATTTCTTGGCCCTGGGCATCCATTACATCATCACGAGGCACTGATTTATGAAGGCAATAGGGCTCCCTAAAGGATTAGGTATGGTCACACCATCTAGATTTATGTATAGGGATAAGGATAAATAGAGGGCTTTGACACTACTGAAGGCTATCTGCGACTTAGATAAGGTGAAGATTATGATACTGGCTATTCAAATTTATAGATGTCTGGGACATACAGAGAGTCTAAGTAACATTAATTTGAAAAATATTACTAGTCTACAGGGGATACAGGAGGGTCATTACATAGATATTACATGTGAGATCATCACAACGTTGACCAGGGTAGGCACCACCCTAGGGACCCAGGTTTGTGTGAAATGAGTCATCATGAGACTGTTGGTATTCCTCAGGATGTGAGAGGAGGATTTTGGCAATCCAATCCTAAAGAGCATTCATGTAGTCATATAGGTGGTGAGCACAATGAATATGGTAGAGTCTATAGAGGGCCGAGAGGATTAGTATAAACTGCTTACAGTACCTAAAACCCGATAAAGATATGGCCTAAAACCTATAGTTCTAGATACAGTGGTTGAGGGAGATGGATAGCATCAAGCACCAGAGGAGGCATAACAGAATCTCAAACACCTCTGGAGTAGCCATCTTAGCAAGTTGACCAGGCAGATGAGCCTTGAGGAACATAGCAGCCAAAGGGGGAAGAGTTGGACTCATATTACGAGTTTGATATGTAGATTAACTTGCACAATCTCTTGGGTTGATCGCCCTAGACACTAGTACAACTTATATCTCCCATTAGACATCAAAGGTCATAAGTTAAAAGGAGATTTTCCCAATATAGGCATCCAAGAGCATCATCCTCTTAAGCTCTTTTACCCTTTAGGTACCCCAGGGCATCTACATCGACCTCATCTCTGACATCTATTCCACCATCTCCTGGTCCAGTACCATCTGCTCCCCTATTTGATGATATATTAAGGAGGTTGGTAGCCTTAGGTGAGCTTAGTAGATGTCAGGAGCAAATGCTACAGGTAGTGTTTATAGTAGTTTAGTCTTTGCAGGGTTTACCGGTTACGATTTAGACTTAGCAGGTAGAGGTACGAGGCCTTAGAGTCGATATGGAGACTATAGATCACAGGTTTGATGAGACCTTACAAGTAAATGATGAGTCTCTTACTTAGCTCAAAGACCAGTGTACCCACATTGAGATAGATATTCTTAGAGCAAGATGAGCTATAGTCGAGACTAAAGAGGAGTTGAGGAGGTATATTAGGTATTTGAGGGGAGACCTAATAAGGTACTTAGAAAGCCACTCCTGAGCAATCTTTGAGGTAGGTCATGGGCCGGAGAGGCTAGCATGTGACACCCTAATTCTCTTATCCAAGAGATATCAATAATTTAACTATTTAATCATGCATCATTGTTCTGTCAAATAGAAAACCTTACTATAAGGACTGTCTTATACAAAAGCTTAACTCAATACATATTTAAAAACTTTAAGGTATAATACTTAATTATATAAGAGTCCTTTAAAAACATTACAATTCTAAATATACAAAACAACTGTACTTATACAAAGTTTCCAACACCAAATAAAAAAAGAACCTTGAAATACAAAAAGTAACCAAAAAGAAAACTTTATATTTTTCAATCTTCACTAACTTGTGTCGACCAATGCACTGCAGATATCAACCCTGAGATGAACTTTTATCTCCGCAACCTATACGGATGAAACACTCGTGATAAGCTGTATAATTAGTGGGGAGCTTAAATCATGATAAATGACCACTCATAGTGCTCGTCAACAATGCACACATCATGCCTCAATTATAACAATAGTTTATTTATATAAATGAATAAAATTTAGCATTTATATCAACTTATAAAAATCATAAAATTCAACGGTAACATTTACATTGATGCTTCATTCACCATGTATAATAATGTAAGCTCCAACATCCTTTGCCCTTATATTTAATTATTTATCATATGATTAGTTTATTTATCAATATTTAATTATAAAAACAAGCCTATCAATCAAGTATAACAATTATACATTATTACAAGACTATACTTATATACCAAGGCCATGGGTCTTAGATTTGCATACATCGAATCACAATGACAAATACACATTAATAGGTGTGCATATACAAACATTGTGAACATATATATATAATCATAAGAAAAATATTTCAAAAACAATGGGTATTATAGTATAACTCTTATAACCTTTAGTATGGAATATGATATGCAATTATAACAATTATTGCATTTATTCAATAAGATAATACCCTATACCCTAATATAAGTTTCTTCATAAATCATACATTGTCATACATATAGAAATAAGGTTTATGATCACAAAGGACATATATATCATTAATTTAATAAAAGTTTTAATATAATGCAAATTCATCATTTAACAATTAGCATGCATTTTTTATACTAGCAGTATTGCTTACATATATTTACTATTATGCATTCTTATAGATGTAGGTTCTATATGCAATAAAAGGAATTTTATATGTAGAATAGTATGAAGTCAATTAATAACTATCATGCTTTATTAAACTTTTCTTAACCTTTGATAATAAAGCCTGCACTATTCTAAAGAAGTGGATAAATGTGATCAATATAGAGGTCCCCAAGGACAATCAATGAACCCAAACGGGTCAATATAGTGGTCCAGAAGGACAATCAATAAACCCAAAAGGGTCAATATAGTGGTTTCGAAGGACAATTAATGATCTCAAAAGGGTTAATATAGTGGTCCCAAAAGACAAACAATGGACCCAAATAGGGTCAAACAAATAACTTGGACCCAAACGGGGTCAAATAGATAACTTAGATTGGTCAAGTGGACCAAAACGGTGTCGGCTACAACCTAAATGGGGTTGTTCAAATCAACGTTAAAATTTTAAACCTAAACAAGGTTACGTTAAACTTTAATTTCAATTGGACCTAAATAGGTCAAAACTATTCAGAAGTAGCTGCAAGGTATCTTATAGGCATGCCTATCTATCCACAACCTAGACACAGATGCAAGCAACATAATCTCTTTACTTTATCTTTACCCTATTCAATCATATACATGTATACATATGTATACTCTTATATAACTATGTACAAGGTAATCATATACATGCCCATGTGTAACTTTATGTAAACATGTGATCATATGCACTATTGGGTATTGCTATTATGTAATTTGCTCTTTTCTCATCATATATATATTGATGTTCATACATATATATTCATGTATATATATGAGCATGGTTTCATAGATATGTACATGTATAAATTTTCTATAAACATGTTATCTTAAGCACAATTAAGTATTATTATTTTGTACTTATAATCCCTATAAATCATGTAACTATTTCACATATGTATTATGATAATCATAAGCATAAATACATGCTTTACTATCCATTTTTGTGTGATATTTTCACCACTATAATTATATGGAAACAACATGTATAAACATTATTATTATTTCATAAACATACATCAGTACCATCCATTGTGTAACAATACTATACATCTCATATTTACAACACATCATCATTTATCAAGCTTATATTGGTGTGTTGAACATATATGATCAAATTATTATATTCAATAATGATAATTCAATTATACACATACCTTTTTCCCAAGGTTATCACTTAAACCTTATATGTTCATATTTTGTTCATATCTATACACACATATAGACATATAGATATACAATCTTAAATATACACATGAATATGCAAATACATATAAGCACATAGCACTATAACTATAAGTTATCTCATAATAATATCAAAGTATAAGCATGTAATCATAACTATACTATTTCTAAAAAGTAATATTTATTATGATTGTACATGTACTAAATATATATCTACAAGTTCCTTTAAATTCATAATTATTTTTACTTTAAAGTATTTACATTTCTCTATATACCTGTAACATATTGTAAACCAATTCTTCAATGTTAAATTAACCTACATATCTTTATTTTTTCTTTTAAAGCCTATTAGAACCATAAATATATCTAATTATATGCCTTTTTAAACAACATGGTAATTTTTCTTAAATAATTTATCAAAGTTATTTAAGTACCCTTCCAATTAATTATATGAGATGGCATTTCAAAATTCCATGGATAGATTCTAGTGATTAGTTTGCACACTAAATTACATGTAATAAACGACAATTTTAGAAGAAATGATCTCTATAAAATTATTCCTCTACATTTATAGTTTTTGAAACATTAAAAATCATCTCATTATCATATCTACAACTCAAGATATTTCGAAATTCCAGAAGGCTGTTCCAGTAACAGTATAGCAGTTAGTTCTGATTTTCAAACTAAATTTAGAGACAAATTTAGAATTTTTTTATGCATATAAAATGTATATGTGGAATTTTGGATTCAATTCAAATTAGAATTACCATACTTTTAAGTTCTAAAACTCAAGTTATAAGCAAAATATTCCTATTAGCTCAAACTAACCCAAAGACAGATTTTTAATGTCAATATGAAAATTCGTAGAAACAAATGAGTGTGAAATCAGATATAAATTCCTTCACAATAATTGTGTTCCTATATTTCTAGTTTTTTTTCAGAATTTATATCATATCATTTTGACTCCTCTACCATGACTTATGCTCGAAATACTATAATCTATTCTTGAACCGAAATCAACAGCTCTATTAAATTTTCATGTAAATATTTGGATGAGTTATATGCATATTTAGCTCCAGGTTCCTTTTACAAAATTGTTTATGTTTATATATAGTTTACATAAAATGAAACCTCACTCAATTATGACTTAAATACAAGGTGTTATGGTCCAAACATTGGGAACTGGTCAATACTGCCTACACACTCAAAATAGTTCACGTGTACGAATTGTTTTTGGTTCTTTAACAATAGAATCAAGCCATAAATCCTTCTAATAATTGAATCTAGTTTATGAAGCCTTTTGAATCACCTTCATCTGAGGTCTACAACTCCAGCTATAGGCAAAACAAGCAACATGGTTCACAAGAACCACACCCAGTTTTTCCTCAACATTCAAAAACAAGATTTTCCCATTTAAATTTCTCATTAACCCTAAAAAAACTTATCAATTATCATTAAAACTAAGTAATCTAAGCATAAACAATGATATCCATATACATTCATAAAAAGAATTAGAAAATAGAAGTCCCAAACCTGGCTTCCAAAATCTTTGAATTTCTTCCTACTACCTTCTCCTTCTTCTTCTACATATAAATTCATCCTTTAAACATTAATTTCCAGAATTTCTTCCAAAAAACATCAATAAAATAAGAAGAAGAAGATGCTGAAGATGAGAATTAGATTTTACAGCCATTACCTTAATGTCTTACACCAAAAAAATCCTTGAACAATCAACATGCAAGAGGTTTTCTTCAAGAATTCTTAGGGAGATTGTAGAATTTAGTAAAAAATGATAGAAATACTGAAATTCTCTTGATATTTCCATCCCTCTCACTCTCTATCAACTCTCAATTCTCTTTCTTTCAACTAAATTCAGCTTTTATAAAAGTAGGGCAAATTTCCATTTTGGTCCTTCATAAAATTTACATGTTACACTTAATTCCCTCAAGATTTTGCATGTTACATAATATTCCACTCATTTTTTCTTTTCTTAAATCAACCTCTCATTTCTTTCCCTTTTTCATAATTTACCCTTAAATTTCCATATTCACAAATTGACTCCTAAATTTTCATCCTCTTTTAATTTAGCCTTCAAACTATATTATTATTACTTGACTATTATATCCTTTATCATAGGTAGTTTTTGGAGTTCAAATTGTAAGCAATTTTTGACCTTCCAAAAAGCATTTTTAGCAAAATTAATCTTCTACAAACTTATTACACTATGTTTTTAGTTTCTAAAACATTAAGAATTATCCCAATATCCTTTTTAGATTTTACAATATTTACAAAACACCGAGGTCTACTCTTAGTGATGAGGTAGCAGACTGTTCTGGATTTTATTCTTAAATATAGCCCAATTAAAGACATATTATCACTTATTTTCTTTATATGAAATATATGCATGGATCTCTATTTTTAAACCCAATTAGAATTATCTAATTGGGTGCTCCATAACTCTAGATATAGGCAAAAGAGTACCGAAAGGTCAAGCACAATGTAATAATTCATCCAATAATGTTTAATTAGACTTTACTAATGTCAAATTGCCCTTGAATTCTACTAGGGCCTATTTTAGGTCCTTAAATAGTAGGTGTGATAGCACAAATCTAGTAGCCTCTAACATTAGCACTGCTAGGCTTCAGGTTCATATTTGAGTAGGCAGAGGAGCAGCCGCTAGCATCACTTTAGGCCAGAGTGCAAGCCAAACCACTAGCTCTTAGAATGCCTCCAGGGCCAGCCTACCATAGGGAACCCGAGCATCCTCAGTAGATAATTCTATGTTTAAGGAGTTCACTTTTGTTATGTTCAAAATTTTGATGTATATATAATTAAAAACATATATTTACTTTGTTTTTGTGTATATTGTACATCTATGGTTATTTCCTTTGTTTATTTTCATCTATCACTTGAAATCAAATGAATAATAGCAATGGAATTGACAACGAAATGTATAAGCAAGATAAATAATAAGATATGACAAACAAAAAAGCAATGAAAAAAGAGAGAAGATAAAATGTATAAACGAAGTGTTTGAAACAAAATAGGCCTAGAAAGGCCAAGTCTAATAAGCAATGTGCTCACATTCAACATTTTTTCATAGCAGGTACTAAAAACTCTCATTAGAGAATATAGATATGTTCTCCCGATAAGAGGAAAATATTTGCATCCTTATTGATAATAAGAGATCAATGAACAAAAGGCGAGAGTCTAATGATGATGCACATTTGCCAAAAATCTCCTTAGTGGAACATCGAAAGAAAAGCAACCATACTTTGCAAGAAAACTATCAACCAACCCCTCAAGAACTAATCAAATTCAATGAAGCCATTTCGATTCTGCATACCTCAAGCACTAACCAAACACATTCAAGCAATGCTAACTCTGCATGTCCTAGGTGCTAATTAGTTTTTAAGTTACCTTGATTTTGTATGCCTTAGGCACTAATCAGGAAAAAACTTTCTTTTTTATCTCAATTCTGCATGCCCTGGGTGCTAATTAGATAAGTGTAGACTCATTGCCTTTAATGGAGTCAGTCTTAAGCCTTAATTTTGCATGCCCCGGGTGCTAATCAAGAAAAACCTATTGTTGTCTTAATTCTACATGCCTTAGGTGCTAATTAGACAGTAAGAGACTTGCCACCTGCAATCAAATTAGTCTTGAATCCTGATTTCGCATGCCGAAGGTGCTAATCAAGAATTTCAAGTGACAAACCAATATAAAGATTTGCTATCTCAAGTACAAATCTTTTTTCTTTCACTCTAAATTTTGGCATGCTTTGGCACTAGTGCACCAACTACCCAAAATTAGAGGCAACTGTAGACACCGTGACTCAAGGCAACCTAAAATAAGGTTACCTAATGATGAGTATATAATGTATTACTGATAGCAGGTTTGAATCCCATGACTCTAATCATAAACTACAAGTATTTTCTTAAAAACTTTCATGAATTTTTGAATATTTTCACGTGTTTTAGCAAAGTTTGCATAAAAACCTCGATTTTGGCCTCCAATGGCGATAAATGGCTATCTTTCAATTGAGGGGTGCCTATCTATGGGTCCTTCTCTCCTATATGGTCCATCTGGGGGGTGTTTTTGGAAAATTATGGGTTAGTGATGAGGGATGGCTGCCCTTCATTGAGGGATGCTCATCGCTTACTCGAAATCCAAAATTTCCCATGATTTTCAAGATTTCAAAAAAGGGAATTTTATTTAGAGATTTCCTTATAGTTTTAAGGGATTTTATCTCTAAATTTGAAGGGTTTTTTGAGTTAGAGTTTAATTAAAACTCCTCCTTAGCTAGAAAATTTTGATTTTAAGGTTTTTAAAATGGGAGGAATCATATTTTCTTAAAGAGCCACCATTACAAAAGAAAAATTTATTCTTTCTCTCTCTAAACCTTATATTCTAGCAAATATTTGCCAAACACACACTTATATAGAAACAAATTCCATACTCTTTTTGATAATAAAAGAGCACAAATTGGATTAGAGATCTAAACTACGAAAGCCATAGAGTCAGAATATATATTGAGGTTAATATTGTAGGCTCTTTCTTACTTTCTCTCTCTACACTTCATTTGCATGCACAAATGATTATTTAATATTGATTTAATGCATTTTAATTGTATATTTGAATGATATGCATGTTTTGTAAAAGTATGGTTCATTTCTGAATTGTTCAATTGGTTAGAGGCATGGTAGTACGTTTGAAATTCCTCTATTTTTGTGTCTATATATCTTTTTCCTTTATTTGTAAATTCTATAATTTTGGGACTTTAATGTATTTAATGTGTGATTATATGTTTCTAAATATTTTAACATGATTTGATGCTTAACAATTCCATGTTTAGGGCTAAAAACCCATTTGCATGATTTTTTTGCATTTTATGTTCTGTCAAGAGGTAACGAATGAGATAATGAATTGATGGATGGCCGTCTATCACTTAATAGACAAGACATCATATTTTTATCCTTTCATCCTGTCCCTTGCTCCTTTTAGGTCATTCCTCACTTCCCCTTAGAGCCATCTTCACCTTTTGGGCATCTGTGAGAGTATTTTAGGTCCCTTGTTTCTTGTATATTTCATAACTTTATGTATTTTCATGCTATTTATTATTTTCTCATGATATTTATGCATTTTTATGTGATCTTAATTTTGTATGATTTATTTCTGTACTTAAATGTCTTGTATTTTACATATTGAATGTTCAATTATTTTAATTGTGTTGTTTAAGGATATTAACTAATTTATCTTTTTGTGATTTTTTTGAGTATTTGGTATCTTTTGCTATAGGGGCTTTTTATGTGATATTTTACATGGGAAGTTATGCTCCTGAGCTGGTCATCATATGCATTCCTTGGACATCTCGGTTAATCATTAATCTCATTATTTTATTTTCTTATGGTTTTGTTCATTTTATTTTGATTTTAAATTTGATTTGATTTGATTTTATTTTGGATGTATTTTTTTGGATTGTAATAGGTTGTGAAAAAGGATGTTTTCAAACACGTTAAGAGAAAAGACACCTACAATTTTTTCTACTAAATAAATTGGGTTTTTGTCTAAAACATGGACTAATGTGTGATATTTAGCCTAAATTCACACAATGTTTGAAAGCCTTTGTTATAAATATGCATGATGGAACCAACATTCCTAACTAAACAAATAACCCATTTTATGTATATATATTTTTATATTATTCGTTGGGATAATTTGCTTTTGTAATAATTTTAAGCAGGACTTTATTTCAAGCATTTATTTACTGCCTTTTTGGTTGATTGGGATGCTTTAATTTCTATCATTTGCATTGTGTGAGAGAGAAGATGGGATTTATTTTAAAGCTTAATTATAAAATAACACCTAATTAAGATGTCTCATAAGAGTGATGCCCTGACCACCACTCTTTATTTAGGCATCAAAAGGTCGAGATTAACTTTCTAATGTTCTGTCAGGTGATGGCTCAATGATGCCTACCTTTTTACGCCCATTAGTAGATGCCTTCGTGGGTTGACTACCAACCATAAATTAGGTTGGATCCCTTTTTATGGCAAAGTGTCCAATTCATGATTAAAAAAGAGCCTCATTCGACCTTAAACCCTAAACATAGGCCTCTAAGAACATAACTAAAATTGAGCGGATGGCTTCGATACAGGTCACATGTAATATATAGGTCCCATTGGCTAGCCATTATATCGTATGATCTTGGAATACCCACTGTACAATAAGAGCAATTATTTTACATCACATATGTTTTTCTTTTATCCATATTATATCGCATACCATATTTTTTTTATTTCTTATTTATTTATCAATGTCTTATATGAAATCATAACAAAAATGGTGAATATCATTTGATCTTGATGAAACATACTATTTTTCCTTGTATATATTGATAACTCCGATTTAGGGTTTATTTTTAGTGTATTTTTATCTGTATTTATGCCTCATTTTGCATTTTTTTCGTGTTTTAGTGTTAAAGTTCTCTTTTTATGCCAATTAGGATTATTTTGAGATTTATGAAGTTTTTGAGTGTTTATTAGTGTAATCTTGAATTTTGTACAGAAAAAGTGGCTAGCGCTTGGCTGAGACCATTTCTCTCAGTCGTGTCTTTACAAATCCTTAAAATGCACCATTTTATCAAGGGACTCAGTTGAAACCATCTATATCATTTCCAATGCAGGATTCGAGGTTGATTCGGTCCAAAAGGGTATGTATAGATGAGATAAAGTGTCTCAGTTGTGTGTTGCTGCCACAATACTTTTTTAACCAATTGGACTCGATCGAGACCATTTATCTTAGTCTTGTCTTGCTATAGATTAGTGCAAAAGTTGTATCCTATCTGGCTGTAAAAGAGATCTTTTGAGGTTTTTGAATTTTAGGATTTTTCTCTGTATTTTTAGCTCATAGCTCTTCATACTTTATGGTCTTTATACTTAGTTTTTATAGATTTACTTTTAAAAATTACATTTTCGACATAGTTTACACCAAAGATATAAAAATACATAGTCCTAGGTTAGTTTATAGATTAAAGTTTTAGTTTTCAATCAAGTTTAACTTTGAGAAGAAGAAAGGAATCAACTGCAATTTTAGATCTTCATCTCTAAATGGGTTTGAGAGTTTCTTCTTCCCTTTTATTTGTTATTTTCATTATGAGTAGTGAGTAGCCATTTTCTTATTTGGGGATGTTTGAATCCCCTAACCATGTAAGGATATGAACTTCTTTGCTTAATATATATGTTAGATTTTTCTTCTCCCTTGTGCTTATCTTAGTATGGTTGTTGTTCAAGTATTTATGTTGTTTATCTTATTCAAGTTGATGGATTCATGCTTGTTAAATAGTTATGTCATGCATGCTCCATTTTTCTTCACATATTTTGCAGTTTTGTTTGCATTTTTGGAATGGAAACAATTAGATCTAGGGTTTGTGTGTTGTAAAATTAAAAAGAGAGAGGAAAATGAATGGATATTGAAGTAGTAAGCTCTATAATGGGAGCTTATGCTGGCTATCGGGTAAACTCTAGAATGAGATATTGAGTAGTTAGAGTAGTAGGTTTTGGAATGGGATACTAGGGGTTTAGATAGGTTTTCCACATTTGAAATATATGAATATTTGTTAAAATGAATCTTGTATGGGGATGAGGAGGATTAGATTCCTAAACAACATTTTAGCCATTGGTAATTTTTCCATTTTATATATTATATTTTTATAGCTTTTTTTTATTCATACTTTGTGTTTAATATACATTTATGTTAATTGCTCTTATCACTCAATACAACAATATCAAAAAAGAATTGGGATATCTTTTTAAAAAACATAACTCCAATCATTCATTTATTTATGCACAAATCTTGTTCCCTAGGGTTCGATATTTGCGAGCATTAAAAATACCCCACTTTTTTACTTATCAATTCAGTACACTTGCTGAAAGCTGGCCATACATCATTCGACCATATATAGTATAGGTGTACATTATAACTTCTCTTGTAATATCATGCCTAACATGCCTTTATAATCATTTTTAATCTTTATTTGTGATTACATATGAAAATTACACTTCTATCTCTTCAGTAATTAAATTAATATCCTTATATCTACTATACATACATTATGTCCCAAATATTTTTCAAGGCTTTAATTATGTCTATTAGATTCTCTAACCAAAATGCTTAATTTATTCCGAATACTCAATCAGTTACTCAAAAATCATTCATTAATCACAAGAATACCATTCAACCCCTTTGTGTGTACATGTATACAATATAGTTTCTTATCCATTTTCATGTCTTGTATGTGTCTAAAATCATTTTAAACCTTTTATATACTTTCATTTCACATTGTTAATCTTTAGTTACATATATGAACATCATTAGGTCCACTTACACAACATTGTGTTCACATGTTATTACAGGTTCTAATCAATCATACAATCTTCATCCATCATCATATTATACATTTCAAGCTAAATATACATTTAATCATCAATTTGTCACATGTTACATCATAAATCATAATTCAGCCATCATAGGCTTTCTCATACCTAAGTTGTTTTCTTCATTAATTTATTTTCATATCATGTTAATTATCAGTTTACCAGGGTATTTAACAACATTTCTCAATTCTAACAAAATTTTCATGTAGGCATAATGTATATTTTGCCATAATTCAATGAATTTTAATGAAATTAAATGTGAATTATATACACTAACCTCTTTTTTTGAAGCTCTGATCCATGATTTCTCTTTTTTTTTTCCATCATTTCCTCCCATTTTTCCTTTTGGTTCCACTTGATTCCTTTGAAAACCCACCTTGGCTGAATCTTCCTTAATCTATTTTTTTGAATTTTTCTCCATCCATAATTCAAAATATATTCAAAATATAAATCTCCATATCAAAATCTACCTAAAAATCTATTAAAAATATTACATTATCACTAAATACACTTACATGAATTTTTTCTCCCAACCTTTTCTTTATAATTTCTTTCACCTTCTCCACTCTAATGAACTCCTGAGATAATTAAAAATGAATTTAAGGCTTTAAAGTTATTTAGGGTGAAAGATTAGGTAAGATTACATAAGAGAATAATGAAGAAATTTGGACATGGAAACAATTATAGGAAATTTTTTTAAAGAGATTCTTCCCTTTTATAAAGACAACAAGCATTCACAACCACTACAAAATATAAAAAATTAGTTATAGTAAATTTTATCACTAATTGATGAATTTCCATCGCTAATTCATTATAGCAAATGAATGACTGATTGTCGCTATTTTCCTGTCGCTGGCATAAAATCTGTCACCCTTGGAATAAAAAATATTAGCGATCGAATTTTTCATCGCTAAATTCTACCATTAGTTGCCAAAACACATTCGTTTTTTTATATTAGTGACAAAATAGTGCTTGCCATTCCATCGCTAAAGATATTGTAGAATTAATTTTATCATTAATCCTAATTTATTATTATTATTATTATTATTATTAAACATCCATAATTTAATTTTATATAAATAAAAAATCTCCAATATTATTAAATAACAAAATTTATCATAAAAGTACATTAAATTATCTAAAGCTGGTATTTCTCAAAAGTAGCTGTTGATTTCTAGGGATGCAAATAACCAAAAGATGCCACATATGTTGCACAACATATCCCTACCAACCAAAAATATGCAGGAAACATCTTGCTCTGCAGATTACAAAATTGATGCTTGGGTAAATTCCTGATCTCTAAATTAATATCAATTATCAACCATTAATATCGGCTATCAGTTAATAAAAACATTTAATCAAGTAAACTTTTTAATTAATGAGTTTTTTTGGCTAAGAATGTACATGAATTGAGAACAGAAGCATTACGTATTTTTGGCTAGGGAAGACGCTGACTATTAAAAAAAATAACAGAAAATGCAATTATTATTTCTTATAAAGTTGGAAAATTACCCAAGTATATGCCACTTATAGATTATTAAGTTCAATTCAAGCTAATAAATAAAAGAAACTAAAATAAATGGATAGATAGAAGACAATGCAGTGAAGCCAAGTTATTCATATATTTGTAAATTAAATTAGTATGTATTCCTATTTTAGTTGTCTTCCAAAAATAGTTATATCAATATCATATTCTAAAATTATTACTATAATAATGATAATTAAGAATGTTAAATTTTTTTATAGATCATGATAAAAATAAGAACAAAGTGGGCCCAAATTAATTGAATTCCAAAAGTGCCAGAAATTACATGTCAAAAAGTTGGGACCACAACCTATAAAATTCCTAACTAAATTATAAACAAAAACATTTTCATTTCAATTTCTAATTCCTTTTTTAAAAAATCTAACTAAGAATAAAAAATATAAAAAATAATCATAAATCTAACATAACCATCATTAGCTCATGCGCTCATTTCCACTAATAAGCTTTTGACAATCACAAATAACACTAGAAATAGAGGCTTACTAAAAAGAAGAAAGAGACTTTTTTCCATGCACTCCTTCATGCATCTTTCCCTCACCCACCACCATCAAACAAAGTTCAACTTGTTGTAAAAGAAAACTAGCATATATAATTTAAGGGCTTAATCTAAATGAATAATAGTTCAAGGGCTTAATCAAATAGAGTTGTTGTGTTATCTTTTGTTTACATCCCTCTCTTTGGTACCTTCCTTTAACTTATTAATTCTATTGATTGTATTGATACCAAATCACATTTATCTTTACCATAAAGATGCAGTATAGAATAGAGTGAAAATATAATGAAAAAAAGGAAATATTATGATTCACATAGCCCTTGCCATGGTGCCTTCCCATTATATGACTCGCCTTAGCATAAGAAACCAATGAACAATTAGTAAGTGTTTAATTTCAGCAAACATGATGAAGAAGAAAAGACTAGAGCCTATGAGATTGCTTTCTTACTTGGTTTTCGAGAAAGGGAACTATTTGATGAACCATGTGTGGAGGCAAATGCCATTAAAGGACCAAAGCCAAAAGTCCTCATAAATTAAATATATTTAGGAGAGAGTGAGCTGCTTCTCTCTAGTTGCTTGTGAGTTGGAGTGAAAACTACATCTTTTGCTCCATAATTTGAAAGAAGGTGAAATTGGAAAAAGAGGCTCTCTCTCTGGGCTTAATTCTTAATGGAGTTATGATGGCATATGATGGTGAAGGATACGAAGGTGACCATCAAACAGGCAAGGGAGAGATGAGGCAAAGAAAATGGTGGCTTCAATTGAGAAAAGAAATAAAGAATGGACAAGGGAGAGAGAGGCAGCTCCAATTGATGAGAAAAGAAAAGAAATGATAAGAAGAATGAGGCAAAAAGAAGGTATAATTAGGTTTCCAAAAGATAAAAAATCTCTACGTTCATTCCACCAAGATCAGTAAAATAAAGGATAATTTTGTAAATAAACTTACCTAGAGTTTTTTTTGTTTGTATCCATATATGTACATATATTTAATGTAATATATTCATCTATTTAAATATTTTTCCTTTAAATATGTTTAGAGTTTATCTATCTAATATTTGCATTAAATTTTTTAAAACATTCAATAATAAAAAATATAATTTAGATAAATTATAAATATATAATATAATAAGATTACAAGCGCAAAACATTTATGTTACAATTGCAAGCGAAAAAATAAAATTTAAAAAATTTATCTTAATAAATGAAAGTATTATAAAATAATTCTTAAATTTTGGTGAGGATTTTTTAATTCTATAATTTTTAAATTAAATGTGTATTAAACATAATTAGTAAGTAGAAATATGTATGAATATTTTTTAATTAACATTATAATACTAAGTAAAATCAATAATTAAATTTATAAATTTGTATTTTCATTTATATTATAATGCTTGGAATAATCAAAATTATAAATTTTTGAAAACTTTAATTGAAAATAGGCAAATAATATAATATAAAATATTTTTAAAAGTTATTAAAAATAATTAGTAAGAATAAATATGTATGTATATTTTTATTAATATTATAACGCTTAGTGAAATCAATAATCAAAATTATAATTTTTTTTAAAACATTAATTGAAAACATACAATTAATATAGTAAATTAGCAACTAAATATTTGTCGCTATTCTATTACTAGAGTTTCATTTCTATTAGTGACTAAATTTTTGTTGTTATTTTCTAGGAAATTAATTTGCTAAATAAAAGATTGAAAAGTTTTTAACTACAAATTATTTTCATCGCTAATTTAGTCACAAAAATGGCAACAATCATTACCGCTAATATTTATCAACTGTTTTAAATTTTCCACCGCTATTTCATCGTTAAAGCTATCCCTAAGTTTACCAAATACATTTTCATGATTGAAATTTAAAATAGTCGCAAAATATCAATGAAAAATATGACATAGCTAAATTTCGTTGCTATTTCAGATTTTTTTGTAGTGAACAATATCATCAGATTTAATCAAATGAATTAAGACCATTTCCATTAAGCATGGAAAAGATTTAAAAGGTTGTTAAGAAGTTACCCATATCAGGAGATAGTTGTTTACCAACTAATGACCATTTTTTATTCGGGAGTTACAAAACCTACAAGATCACTATTGGATGCTGCATCTGGTGGGTCTTTCAAGAATAAGTTGCTGGAAAAATCTTTTAAATTATTAGATCAAATGGCAATGAATGACTCACATTGGGTAACACTTAGAGTTGTCTCAAAAGGGAAAATGTACACAACATTGATGAAGTAACAATGCTGAAGGAACAAATGGAAGCAATGAGGAAAGAATTGAGTGGTTTGAAAGTACAGACAGTAGGTTCAATCTCTCAAGACCATCGATTATATAAGAGTAGACCATGTGATCAAGATGGTAGACTTATAGAAGAGGTAAATGTAGTAAAGGATTATTGATGAAACGATCTTTATAGCAATACCTATGATTCAGGGTGGAGGAACCATCCAAATTTTTCTTGGAGAAAAATTAGATGGCTTTGTCTTCTCAACCCCAAACAATAGCTTATTTTAACAAAAATTTCAACCATAACAATAACCAATCGTACCACCCATAAGTAACCCTCATTACCAAGCCCTATATCTGCCACACTAACACCAAGGCCAAAGTTCAATACAGAATCAAGCGCATCATCCATCGGAATTTTAGCCATGAATAATTGTGCAAGAAAAGAAACAAAATTTTGAAGACATATTTGCTAGCTTTAGGAATAGTTAGCAATAATTCATGAACAGTCAAAATCAGTCTATGACAAGCTAAGATGCAAGGTGTAAGGCTCAAAAGTAATGGAATAGGAATTAAGATGCAACTATGAAGAATTTAGAGACCCAAGTTGGCCAAATAGCCAATTCTATCTCAATAAGGCTGCCTGGTGCTTTTCTATCAAATGTTGATTAGAATCCTGAGGAGGAAGCTAAAGCCATCTCATTGAGGAGTGGTAAGAAAATTCAAGGGGCTAAGCATTGTAAAAATCCTTCATCTTCTTCCAAAATTACAAAACCAATAATGAAGGTATGTGATTCTTACTCTAAAAATATAGAAGAGGCTGTAGAAGAGGTTCTAAAGCCAAAAGATAAAGGTAAAGGAATAATCAATTTCGATTCACCATTTGGTGCATCATACTTGTCATATCCTTCAATAGCTAAGAAAGAGAGAAATAATGATAAGTTAGAGAAATTTTTAAACATGTTTAAGAAATTACATGTAAACTTGCCACTTGCTGAAACTTTGCTTCACATGCTGAAATATGCTAAGTTTATGAAAGATCTATGCTTAAACAAAAAAAGTTTATGGTCCAATTATTTGAAAATTGTAGTGCCATTATCCCTAATAAAATTCTAGCTAAGTTAGAGGACCCTGGTAGTTTCACACTACCTTGTGGATTAAGAGGGAATTTTATTGGAAATGCACTATGTGATTTAGGTGCTAGCATTAATTTTATGCCATATTCTATTTGCAGCAAGCTAAAATTAGAAGATATCAAAAATAAAAAAAATGACACTTTAACTAGTGGACCATTCAGTTAAGCATCCAAAGGGAATTATTGATCATATTCTAGTTAAAGTAGGAAATTTTATTTTCCTGATGCACTTCGTAGTTATGGATATGGATGAGGATAAGAAGGTACCTTTGATTGTGGGAAGGCAATTTTAAATATAGCAAGAGCACTTATAAATATGCATAGGCAAACAGTGACTCTAAGATTAATTGATGAGATAGTGTCTAATGTTAAGGTAATAAAGCACCTGTTATACAAATTTAAGGAGTTGATGTGTTTAATAAATGCCATAGTGGAGTTATGGAATAAATGCAAAAGAAGAGTCTACTTAATGACCCATTAGGAAATTGTTTGATGCATACGGATAAGGACGAGGATTTCACAAGGACTAAAAAAGAATTATAAAGTAGCTTGAGAAGGAGTGTAAAGAAGGAGATTTAAATGAAGAAGCAATCAAAATACAAAAGGGAAATTCAAAAACTGAACTCAAACCCTTTCCCCCTTATTTAAAGTATGTATTATTAAAACGAGGGTTTAAGTTCCCTCAGCAAAAGAAAACAATAACACACACATTGTCATAAGTTTTATAAAAAATAAGATAAACTGAAAAACTAAGAATTACGTAAAGAAAATAAACTCACTTAATGAAACAATAAATTTCTCTATCTCTATTTCTGTCTATTAAGTATGTCTATTGGTTCTCCTTTTATAGCCTTAAAAGAAGAGTTAAAATCAACTTTAAGTTCCTATTTAAAACTTCCAATTGTAGCACAAACTTCCTTTTTGGTAACATACTTCTTATTCCATCAAAAGGCTTGTTCTTTAGTGAAAAATAAAATCTAGTCATAAATAGGAGTTGCAGGAACCAGTGGAGTGTAAACTGAAATGGGTGAGTTATCTTTGGTTGACCTTCCTTGATCGATAGAGTGACATTTCATTCTACGAAGTATTACACCTTGAAAGCCACTTCGTAGAGTGGAAAGCCACTCCACGAAGTGATTTTCCTCTGTACTCAATGATTCATTCTTCTTTCTTCCAAAATCCAAATTTCACTTAAGTCATTCAAAAAAATCCCCTACTCATGCTTACAAATATGTTAAATTAATGAAGACACGTATCATTATTTCCAAGAAAAATTGTTAATTCCTGTTATGAACTTACCTGCACAATTGCTGCTATTGATAAAACATAGTCAAACCGTATAATGAGAATGAAGTATGAATTCCCCTTTATTTATGGATGAAATACTTAAAACACTATACAACACTCACAAATTAGGTTCAAATAAATTGTATGTCCCTTTGATTGACATCCCAAAATCAATATGAGCTCTTTAATGATCCTAGAATTACATGTTAATTTAATTTATGACAATTAGGCACAAATTCATTGGAAGTAGCTTCTTTTTTCAACCTCTCACGAATTGACAGACACAAACACAATAAATTAAAGAAAACTCAAAACACATTCATTGAACAATAAAAGTCTATTAAATTAAACTAAGGTTAAGATAGCAAACTATTAAAAATAAAACATAACTAATAATAAAAAAATTATGAAAATTTAAAGAGAAGGGTTAGAAAAGTTTTGATTTATTAAGTCCCAGCTTGACTCATGTTACTCTTTGGAGGCCAAGCTTGTGATCCAAATATGGGTCTTTTTGGACTTTGCTCTTTATTTTCTCCCATCAGTAGGAGAAACTTATCGTAGTTCACCAATGGTGGAAACTTCATATCCTCAATGAAATATGAATCCTCCTTTGGGTCATTAAAAACCAATTCTACAGCTCTTTTACCTAAATAAATCCTTCAAGTGGACCGAATCCAATGCTTCAACTTGAGAATTTTTCCTTTGTTGCTCCTTTGGTGATTAATTCTCCACAAGAGTTTCTAACACACCTTCTAAATGACCACAAGACTTGTCTTTATATGTATATTGTTCATCTTCTTCCTTATCCACCTTTTACGAATGATTTCTTTCTTTCTCCTTACCACTATCACTTTAAAATTGCATTGAAACACTCAAGAGTTCTAGTTTAGATTCCAACTTTTTAATTCCCTTTTTTTGATCCCTTAGTAAATTTTCTTGACTCTTGATTGTCTCCTCTTGAGTCCTTAATTTCTCTTCTTGAATCCTTAATTTTTCCTTTTGAATCCTATATTTTTCCTTTTAACTTGTTAATACAGCCTCCAACTCCTCTTTTTCAGCAAAAAAATTCCTCTTCTTCCTTATAAGCATGTCACAAATATCTTAAGTTTAAGAGATAATGGCCCCTTATGTGGCCCTTTATTTTTCTTTTTCAGTCCAAAATTGTTTCTCCTTACTCATAAGCAAGTCATGAAGAACTTGATTTTTGGAGTTATAAGCCTCATTTAAATACTTCAATTCTTGATTCTATTTCCTTAATTATTCCATTTATGTACTCAAAGAATCATCAAAAGGTAGTGCATAATGAGTTTGTGATTGTGCATGCAATAGTTTTATCTCTTTCTTTTCTCTTATTAAATCATTCACTCATCATCTTTCATCATCTTGAAGAATGTCTCAAATTTTTTCTGCAAAGAACAATCACCAAATCAAAAACAAAATAAAAAATAAAATCTCAGACTAACTTAATCAAAGATATTAGACAAACAACAATGTTGTTCCCCGTTAATGATGCCAAAAACTTGATCGATGTCTAACAAGTATACTAGATCGGCTAGTAATATAGAGAAATATAAATTAAGACCCTAATTATTGTACCTAAGGGCACATGGATTGCTAAGCCAAATATCTATAAGTGAGTTAAATTAACATGAGATTATTCCCCAAGTTTTTAATTTTAAAGACAAGAATTAAACTAAATTAATAATAAAGCAAAATAAAAACTAAAATTAAACTAACATTATTTAAAGGCAATAACTAAAACACTTTGACTAAAGGATTACCTACCTCAATTTCTCATGCATATAACTTAGTAAAAAATAATGTAGTTGATTATGGAAAATCAGTAATAAACTCATATAACTTCTCAGAATATCTTTCTAAGTATCAAATCCCCTTATTCAGAATAATTCAATACTCCGTATAAAAATTCAGTTATAGATTCCTAAATATCTATCAAATCCTTTCTCAGGAAATCTCACTTCAATTCATTCTTAATTCAGCTCTTTATAGACTTAATTCACCTAAACTCAAGACATAGTTACCACATTTTTTAAAAAATAACGATGCATTAAATTAAATGAGTTAAACTATAAACATGCATACTTGAAGCTAATATTACAGTTGATTATTAACCATTTCTCAACAAATCAACACCAATATAAATATAACTCAAGACAAGGATTTTTGCTTAATAATTAAGAAATAATCAAAATGCATTCAATTAATGACCAAACTAAGTCATTACATAAAGAAATATAAGGGTTCAAGTTCCCTCAGTAAAAGAAAATGACTTCTCACACATTGTCATAAGTTTAAACAAAAATAAGGTAAACAATTAAAACATCAATTAAAGAAATTAACTCATAAACCAATTAAATTAACACAAATATTACATAAAAACATACTAAAAATACATTAAAAATATAGTTAAATTTACACTTATAAGCAAGCTGATGCAAGGTAGTATATTTGGGATGATCTATAATAGTTCAAATTATGTATAGACCAAGTGCTTATAAGGTGTGTTGTTAAGGAAGAACAAAGGCCAATTATGTAAGTTTGTCATAGAGGTGATGTTAGAAGAAATCATGGTTCCAATTGGACAACTGTAAAGATTCTCCAATTAGATTTTTATTCGCCAACCATGTTTAAGGATGTGTAAATTTTTTATGTTGAGTTGTGATAAATACTGAAGAGTAGGAAATATTTCAAAAAGGGATGAAATGCATTTTAACAATATCATAGAAGTGTAATTGTTTGACATTTGAGGCATAGATTTTATAGGGCCATTTCCAATTTCCTTTAGATTTGAATACATTCTAGTAGCTATTGAATATGTGAGTAAATATGTAGGGGCTATAGCTAACAGGAGTTATGATTCTAAAGTTATCCTAGAATTTTTACTAAAAAATATTTTCTGTAGCACCCCTCATGCAAATACCCTATTTTCACATGTATCATGAATACTATTAATCATGCTCATACTACATGTTCAATTAACCATCACTTAGCCATTAATCATGCCATACGATTTCATATACTATTATTTGTGCCACCTGTTTGTTCCTGTTTTTCATTTCATGCTTAGTATCAAGCATACTAACTATATGGATATTACTTCATGCATATCACATGCACACATGTTCTTTCGTAGCTTTACTACTAGTGAGTTACATTATCCCACATAGGTTATATACATATCAAAATATGACTGGCCATTATACAAAACATATGATAGCTGTATTACAAAAAAAAAACATCCTACATCAAGGTTATAAGTCGATGGTTGGCCCTTCCTGATGCAGAGAACGTCCCTGAGCAAAAGTCTTTCTAGAAGGTACCTACACGGATAAATAACCCGTGCTAAGCTATAAAGCTTAGTGGGGAATATCTATAGATGGATGGCCATACACAAGGCCATCAAAACATACATATACAATATGTTCATATACTATAATCAACATGTCCAACATAACATGGCAACAATAACATATACTTTAAAGCATAAGCATATTCTCATGTACATAAGCATTGTACCCAAGAGAGAGAAACACATATTTCTTTTTCATAATTCATATAGATGGCATTATTCCATGTGAACATATTCAATTGAAGCATAATTCCTGTGGTAAACCAACAATATAAGCCACATATCAACCTTTAGTCAAATAACTTTAACTGTTTACTTTTGATCATTACTATGAATAACGTTTAGCCTGCCTTAGCTTTATCAGTGGATGCGGGAACTATGGATACACAATGGTATCAAATGAGGGATATCCGAAGATATCGAATCTATAGACCCAAACGGGGCCAACTGTACTATGGACCGGTCAAGTATACCCAAACGGGGTAGCCTATCAACCCAAACGGGGCTGATCATGATCCAAACGGGATCATATACTATGGACCCAAATGGGCCAACTATGGCAGCTGCAATTTCCCTATAGGCGCCTATCTATCCACATCTAAAACTCTATCGAAGGCGGAACTATATTCGTATTCAATTCACATTTTAATACTGTATTCATAGTATACTGTTTGCACATATGCATAGTCTTATCAACCTGTGAATTCTCTGGTGCATAATCAGATACATGCACATTTCATATGCCAAGATATATATCTGGCTCATCTATATCTGTATGACTATATCATTTGCATCATATCATATAAGCATGACATATAATCATCATATCATAGACTTGATCATGCCCTCATTAAGCATTTCACATGTTCATAGTCATGCTAATTCATCTTCTATCTCATAGGGCAATTACATGCTCATATACACATATACATAATCATAAATGTACATACCTGTGGGTACATTTGCATATAGTCGATTTATTCTTATGAGCATGTTTCCAACACATATATATATACCTTTATCATCATTCAAGTCATGTGCTATACAAAATATCAACATGTTTTCATATGGCATATACACATGCCAAGGTCATGCTATTATTCTCTTTTTCATATCACAAGTGCATATCAAAAGGTGCACTTTCATGTCATAAGATTTACATGTGTAGGTTTATCTCAATTTGGCATATGACCATCATGCACAAGATTAATTACATGTATGGGTTCGATAATTCCTTTCTAGTCTTTATTCATATTCACAAATGAACGCATGTGTATGCATACAATTCCTTCATTGATAGTCATATTACATGCCTTATTCATTTAACTTTCTATCACATAAGCAATTAGCTGTCTCATTCAATTTAAGAATCATAATATCAAGTGTAGCAACAATCTGTTCATACTAGCAATTTCTGTTACATAGAGTAGTCTAGAAAACTAGTCCGGATTCAACTATAGATTACATGTACATAGAGATAGATTCAAGCTTAGATTTCTTCATGTGAAATATAGGTATGGAAGTCTATTTTTCAATGCAAAAAGAATCACTCAATTTGCTGTTCTATAGCTCAACTTATGAGCAAAACATTCAAGACAGGTCATTCAGTCGTGAAGAGGAGTTCGACTCGTGAAGGGATTCACGAGTGAAGCAAATAAGGTGATTCTCACGACTCGTGAAGGGGTTCACGAGTGGAGAAGGAACTATACTTCACGACTCGTGAAGTGGCTCACGAGTGAGGAAGAAAAGCTGAACTTCACGACTCGTAAAGAGCTTCACGAGTGAGGTAACAAAGGAACTCTTCACGACTCGTGAAGAAGCTCACGAGTGAAGAAGAAAGACTCGACTTCACGACTCGTGAAGAGCTTCACGAGTCGGACTGATGTTCACGACTCGTGAAGTCATTCACGACTCGGCAAGTCTGTCTTCTTCAACCTTTCAACGATAAACTTCCAGAAAAACGTAAATTCAATTCTGTAAATCCTATTCACTTCCAGTAATCCATTTTACATGCAATATGAATGGCCTAAATTCCCATACCTTGGCTGATAAACCCAATGTCTTCAACCTCTATCAATTCCCTTTCCTTTGATCCTTCTTCCTTCCTCTTCTCCTTCATAAATACCATCGCCATGAACATACATTTCTAGCAAATGACATATTCTCAGTCAACAGAAAATGAAGAAGAAGATGGTGATGATGCAGTGTTAAAATGAGAGTTTAATTACCTTAGCTTAGAGCCTTAAACTCTTGATTAACCAACATGCACCATTAACATCTAAATGCTTGAGATAAATCTATGGAAATCAAAGAGGAAGAAGAAGATGAATTTCTGGTTTTGCTCTCAACAAATGCCGATTCTCACCATCAAATTCTCTAACCCAAGCCTTTTATACCCACATGACAATCTCCTCTTTATTCCTTCATCATTTTGCATGTCACACAAATGCCACAAGCCTTTATGCATGTTAGACTTTAACCCCTCCACTAATTCTTTTTCAAACATTAACCTATCCATTTAAGCATTCTTTCAATTTAACCTTGAATTAAATGCTTCTCTACACAATTGGCCACCAAAATGCCAAAATAATACCAATTAACCCCAAATTAATACCTTTATCCTCAATTGCATCCTTAAATTAACATTAAACCATACTCTTTTATTATATTTTCATGCAATTAACATAATAACATGTTAATTTACCCCCTTACTTAATTACAATAATATGCAAATTAAATTAGGGTCATGTTAGGGGCCTTACATTTTCACTAGATTTGGTAGGCCTAGAGCCATAATTAGTGATGGTGGGAAGCATTTTATGAACCACAAATTTAAGGCATTGCTGAAGGAATTTAGTGTAAGGCACAAAATCACAACACCTTATCATTCTAAAGCTAATAGGTAGGTAGAAGTCTCCAATAGGGAGTTGAAAGCAATTTTGGAGAAAATTGTTAATGGGTTTAGAAAGGATCGAACTTTAAGCTTAGATATAGCACTGCAGGCCTATAGAATTGCCTTTAAAACTCTAATTAGAATGTCTCCATTTAGGCTTATGTGTGGAAAATCATGTCGTTTACCTAAGAAATTAGAGCATAAGGTTGTTTGGGCAACTAAATTTCTAAACTTTGATGTAAAAGATGCTGGAGAAAAATATCTTTTGCTGGTAAACGAATTGGATAAGTTTCAATTGTGGGCCTATAACTATGCGAAGGGCTATAAAGATAAGATAAAGAAATGGCATAACCATAAGTTGGTGGCTAAAGAATTTATCTCGAGAATGCAAGTGTCGATGTATGATAGCCACCTTTGACTCTTTCCAAGAGAGCTCAAATCAAAATGGAAAGGTCCTTATAAAGTTATGAATGTCAATCGATATAGGGTAATCACTGTCAAACACCCAAATGATGGTCAAGCATTCAAGGTCAATGGTCACCGTCTCATGCCATACTTTGACTCTAGGTTTGGAGTTATTTTGGTGGTCGTGAAACTTGAGGATGTGCTATAAAAGCATTAAAAGTTATGCTAATGACTTGTTAAACCCAAAACTTCCTTTAAACTCAATCTTAGAACTTATTTCCTTTAAGCATGTTTTATTTTTTGTTTAAATTTTTGATTATGTCTTTTTTGTTAGTATTAATAAGTGGTGTTTTAGTGTTATGAATGCTTGTCAAGGATTGTCTTCATATGCATGTATAAGGTTGTGAAAAGTTTTGGAAAAAAAGGTAAAAATTTTGTTGGACTTGGCCTAGACCAATGGTCTTAGTCTTGTCCTGTTTATTGTTTGAGTTACAGAATAGGTCACTTGGCTGAGACCTTATGGTCTTTGCCATGTGCAAAACTTTAGTTTGAATATAGAAGGTAGCACTCAATCGAGACAATTTGCCTTAGCTATATGCATATTGGTGTTTTCAGTCTAGTAGGGTTCACTCGATCGAGACTAGTTGGTCTTAGTCGTGTGAAATCAAAAGTTGAATGTGTACAGTTTGTACCACTTGATCGAGACCAATGGTCTTAGCTGTGTGCATCAAAACTATTTTGGTATAAAAGTGGTCACTCGATAGAGACTAGTTGGTCTCAGCCATGTGCTATAGGGTTTTGCAAAACAAATTTGGTCACTCGATCGAGATTAATTAATCTTAGCCGTGGCCTTTAAAATTTCAATGCTATGAATTTTCATTTTATGCCTGATTCGTTCGAGACCAATTGGTCTCAGCCGTGTGCTTAGGGCACTCTGTCATGTTTATTCATAAATAAATCCATAAGTCATATCTTTTCACATGCTCTACCTTTTTCACTTTAAATTTCATGTGGATTCTAGCATTCCTTCACCACACTTCCCCATTTTTGTGCATTTTTCACTTTAAATTTCATGTGGATTCTAGCATTCCTTCACCACACTTCCCCATTTTTGTGCATTTTTCTTCTTTGTGAAGCTTCGACAAGTAAGTATCCAATGTGCTTTGTTTTTAGTATCATCTTTTTGCTTTATTTCTTTCTTTTTTTTTAGAATGTTTTAGAGTAGAAATACCATCTTTTTCTAGCATCTTGAGCTTTCATATGTTTGAGATGTGTTTTGAGTGTTTAATGCTTATTTATATGTTTAAGAGTTAGGTTTATATCTAATTTTTCAAATTTACTCCTTTTTCTTTGAGTTATACTTTATACATTATTACTTTAAACCTTTTAATATCCAAATTACTTATGCCTCTTTTGAATTGATGTATTTTAGTGAAAATATTTTGTATGCATGCCATGTGTTTGTTAAAATGTCTAAATGAAATGAAAATGCTCTTTTGCCTAACTTTTTCCTCTTCGGTGTGCATGATTTTCTTTTAAACAAAAATATTGTATAAAGTGTAATGAATTTTGTACTTAAAAATTTATACAATACTTTATGTACTTGATTCCTTTAATGTAGTAGTGTTAGAATAAGAATTCTATGTTATATCATGTTTTATGCCATGTTTATGCCATGCTCTTTTTCATTTTGGTAGTTTTCTTTTTAGCATTTTATTTTCTTTATGTTTTTAATCAATGTAGTTTGTTGGTATCTTGGCATATTTTTGTTTGTTTTACTCGAATAGGTTTAGTCTGAGTATTTTCTATAGGAAGCATCATGTTTTTGTCCTGATCGTAAGCATTAAAGTTGTCTTAATTTATTTTTGCACTTGTTGTTGTTTGAAGCACATGTAAAATTTTTTGATGCATTTACCAAACTTTCATCTCTTGTGCTTTATTTTTTTGCTTTACATATTAAATACCCTCTCTTGCTTTTATGTGTTTAGACTTAAGTTGATGAAACAGTAATTGAGAATTATTTATTTTTGTAGTGGCACCTAAGTGCACTAGGATAGATGTAGGATCTTTATCCTCAGCCCTCTAAGAATCTATAAAATCGAAGGTTCTAAGATGGGCTTCTATTGAATTTAGAGAGGATTAGCCTACATTTAATCGGTAAGAATACCTGGCCACTCTTTATGTTGACATGAAGTTAATGCAGGAGATTGGTATGAAGGATGAGATCGAGTGCTTAATTGATAGTGTTGGCTGGAAGGAATTCATATAGTGAAGGGAGATAGTCTACCCCAATCTTATGAGGGATTTTTTAACCATGGTCAAAAATCATACGAGGAAAGATAGTTATATTGATGTAGGCAATGTTAGCTTTTGGTGTTAGAGAGTATGCCCTAATGCCCATGTAAAAGGGATGAATTTCATATGTATGAATTTATATTCTTAATAAAAGGCATTATTCATTTATTAATGCTATGTTTAAATATATGAGCTTGTAAATCTTAAATTAATAAATGAAGTCCTTGATATTATAAACACGGTGCAAAGGCAATCATAAAAGTGTTCATGATATGAGGTGTCTATTGCATGCAAATGTGTTAATATCTAAATATCCCTAGTCATAGAATTAACAAGATAGGACATTATTAATTCAAAAAGACTAGCATATATTATGCTTCTTGAATGGTTCAAGCAGTGGTTCTTATAACTATGATTATGGAAGATAATCAAAGCTAACATGTGGATGCTTGTTAGAAGAACAAGTTCATTGGAGACCTGCAAAGAGAATCCTCACATGGATATTAAATCTATGTCAGTGGGGAATCTTTTCATAGTGGTTGTGCAAGTATCCTTAGACTTGAGATCACCAAAGTTATCTTAAGTAGCAAGTGGTATACTTTGACTTCATAACTAATTACCTCCAACTAGGAGTGAACATAGTTAGGAGATTGTGTATATCATAACCTACTTGAAGATAGTTGAGTGATTGACAAAGGATTCACCATCCCATATTTATTAAGGGAAGTTATCTCGCATGATTCTATAATTGCCTTGTTCAGAGAATCTCTACCCAGAGTAATATGCCAAGATGGATAGAGATCCATGAAGGGAATTTTGGGAAAAATGGTCAAATTAATAGAACATACATAATTAGATTTATATGAGTTGACAGAAATCCATACTCAGAATCTAATTGAGATAAGAGTGGTGGAAGGAGTAATTGTAAGGTAACTATTCTATAGAAGGGTATAGTCAAACCACTTGACTTTCTTGACATTTGGGTAGTCATGATGCCTAGCTAGAGGCCAATCATGACTTGTATAATAGTGAATCAAGAATATCAATAGGGATTGATAAAATGATTTAAAGAAGTTTAAATCATATGAGTTTTGAATAGAACTCACAATTACATATTATACTGCCAATATGGACAGGAACCTAATAGGTCATACACATATAAAGAAAAGAATAAAATGGTAAAATGACAAGGATAATAATATTTGATATTATTATGGGGATAGAGAAGTGAATAAGAGAATAATTAATTAAAGAGTTTAATTAATTATGATCAAGTAAAATTGTTCGCATAACTTTTTTGAAATATTTTGTAAAAATGGACCTAATTAAAATAATATATTTCATAATTAATTATTATTGAACTATAAGTATTATAGGGATGATATAATAATTAATAAATCCATAGGAGGAATTAAAGAGGCCCAAAGAAGTGAAGTTGGCGTAGAAACCCTCTAGAGGAAGGGTTACACGCCAACTACAAATAGAAGGCCTTAGAGGCCAAACTCTTTGACCAAAATAAATTAAATATATTTCATAAATGTTATGGAGCCTACATATTTAATTTGGTTGGATTTGGAATTCATTTGGGTAATTAAATCCAAGTATATGCACAAAGGGCCTAGTTTGTGGGTTTTGTGCAGTCTTTTGTGAAAGGGCTTAAATTAGATTTAATTGAGCCCAAATAAATTATTAATAATTTCAGAAGCCCAATTAATATTTCTCCAGAAATTTTAAAGAGTCTAATCCTATTATTAAGTTGGATTTTTAACCTAACTATAAAAATCTAAGTGATAGGGTATTAGGGCTAAGTGTGAATAATTAAGAGAAAAGTTTTTCTCTCACTCAAAAAGCCCTAGCCGCCACCTTCCCTAGCTAGAATCTAGGGTTTTTCGGCCAGCCTTTGTTTCTCCCAATTGTTGGTTCATTCTATCCTTCTCTTTTGTGGATTACTCATTAGAGGTGTTCGATTTTGGACAATGTGGTTTGCGACAACCTGGTGAGAAGGAAAATCAACTATTCAACAAAAATCAAAGGTGATTTTTCTTATTCTCATTAATATGTATATTGTAAATTCATGGCAAGATCAGATTTAATGGTTAAAAATTTTAAATTTCGCTTGTGTATGAGATGCATATAACCGATAATTTCCAACATTTGGCTCAATGGCTCTTCACGACAAATGAGCTTTAACAAGTTATACACTATTTTTGATTTTGATCCACATGTTGTAAGGGGAATTGGTAATTTAAATAGGCATGAGGTATGTAATGAGATTTGTAATGAAGAGGAGCACACTATGTTCGATGCCAGTAATACCAAGGTCCATCATTTGAAGAACCACCCTTTGAAGGTCATGCACAGGTACTTGGCATTGGCATTCTTCAGCCACCATAGGGGTTGTAGCAATGTCAATGTAAATAAGGCTACCATCTTTTATACAATGGAAAATAAAATTTGCCTCAATGGAGTTGTGTTAATCTCAACTAAAATCGATGATTTGAGGATTTATAAAAAGAGGGAATCTAAGATTGCCTTTGGAGCCTTTGTCACTACTTTCGCTAAAGCAATTAACTACATTAGCCTAGGAAAAGTTATCAGGAAACCCATTGTCATCGATAAGAAGATTCTTAAAAAGATGGCCATTCTCATAGATGACCTAAGACATTTGAGGTAGGATTATATAGTGGTGTCCAATAAAGTAGAATATAGGGAGGCCATGAACAAGTAGGCTACAGAGCTACAATGAGAGTATGTAGCAACCATCACACTCTCTTCTAAGCAGTACAAAACAATTACGAGCTTTTTGGACACCGTGATAGAGTGAATGGATGACATTGTTGCTGCTTTAACCATGGTGCGATCGCGGTTTGATGCCTACTTTCCTCCTTCACCTACACAAGAGTATTTTTTAGGGATTTTCATCAACCCCTAATATTTTGTGATTTTTGTGTTTGTATTTTGCTGAGGGCAAAAAATATATTAAGTGTGGGGTAATTGTAGTAAATGGAGATGTTTTTATGAACTTATCTTGGATTTATGGATATTTTGCTTGTTTAATGCTATCACCACAATAGTTTTAATGTTCTTTTATGTTATTTTGTTGTTAGTAGTTTGTAGTTTATTTGAATGTTCTTAATGTTTAGTTGTAATGGTTTATGTTTTAAATTGTGTTTATTTAGTTATTTGTTATAGCTTTAAATTTATATTTCTTTAGTTTTTGCTTATCCTTTTACTTTTTAGCGTTTGGTTGTTTTTAGTTATTTCGCATCTTTTATTTATTTTATAGCTTTAAATTTTTATCTTAGTTTATTGTTTCATTTTTTAAGTTGTTGTCTTCAATTGTTATTTAAGACTTATACATTTTAGCTTAGTTTTCCCTTAGTGTTCCCTTTGCGGGCACTTTGAACTTATGTAGGGTAATGTATTAATTTTCATTAGATGTGTGTGTAAGGGGGGTTAATTGAAAGAATAAAATAGATGTTGGGGGTGAAATTGTGATTTAAGATTTGATTGAGGGTTAATGTTTGAATTAAGACATTTAATGGGTCAATCTTATGAGAAAGCAATTATGTGAGGAATTAAGTGATAATTTTGGATCTTCTAGAGACTTCCTTATGGGATTAGTGGGAGAGCTTGTATATATATTGCTTTTTTTCTCTTCTTTCTCAAAGACTCCATTTCTTTCTCCTATTTGTGAGCTCTAGCATTTGGGTTCTTGGTAAGGGAATTTCTTCTTCTTCTTCTTTTTCTTCTTATTTTTCTACTTCTTCTTCTTCTTCTTCTTCTTCTTCTTCTCTCTACTGATTAATGAAAGATTTCATGGAAACAAAGTGAAAATTTAGTTTTAAGTATTGACTGTAAAGGTGGAGAACAGGAAGGATAAGGGTAAAAGGATTTTAAAAGAGCGAAGGAATCTCAGTGAAAGGTACGGGAATGGTTGATTGATTACACACTTCATATAGTTTCATTCATCTTAATAAAGTGTATACAGTAGTTGAATCTAAGAGATTTAGGTCCTTTATGAATAGTGCATGTTTATGATCTCTAACCTATGTAAATCTCCATTTGAGAGGATCGATTTAGCTAAGTTATCTTGCAATTAGTGATAGAGATGATGTAATTTAATGGTATAGTGAGCATTATGTGAAACCAATTATTGATAGCTGGAAATGAATTAAGATTGTTGAGTTGCAGGAATTGAGTTCACCGAGCATCCATTTCACTCCACCGAGCACCCATTTCATTCCACCGAGTGATACACCCTTATATCCCCTCCTTGCTTCGAAATCTCACCTTATGTTACACCAACGAACACCTTAAGTAAAACTAACCCTTACCTTAATTAAATCAGCACACATTTAAGACTAAATGAGCTTTCACCTATGATACATCTTGTTAGCTATCTATTGCATGTTTTAATTGTAACTATTAAGGTAAAGTTATTGGAGATTGATTAGGTGAGCATTATTGCAACTTTCTTGAGTCTTTATAAGTATAATTGTTATTGCATTACTTTGGCATATGATTTCATAAAATGTCATATTGTTTACTCATAAGTAAGTTCAAGAACTCTTTATATGATAAGAGCATGCAAAGAGATGACTGTGCAATAGAGTTGGTAGTAGGTTGCTCTATGAAAGTAAGATACTTGGCTAATTGATACACTCTCATATGTTGCCTTATAATGATTATATGACTTGCTAATTATGATAATAGAGATTATTTAACACAAATGCTACACCTTATTGTTGTTACACTTTAACATACAAGTGAAATGACATGGGTTATCAAATATTGATGCAAGTATATGAACATGTAATATGTATTCTTGTATATGATGGCTTTGAGCCAATATTGCATAAAGTAAAGATAATTATGGTAACTCAAAAACATTTCTGGATATTGTTAAGCCTATAGGTCTTAGTTTAGTTATAGGGATATTGTTGCAACTGCTATTATTGACCCTGTTTGGGTCTATTGTTTGTTCTTTAATGGGACTATTACTCGACCCCATTTGGGTCTATTGTTCGATATCTTCGGATATCTATTGCTAATACATTTGGTATCTATTGCTCTCGTTATCCACCCTTTTGAACTAGTATTTAGGCAACCTATTAAGGTTAAGAAACATGTTCCTAAGAAGGAAATATACTAATTGTTTCATTTCTTGAATTTATTCACCATGAATGGGCTTATTACATTGTTAAATCCTAAATTTATATTGGATATGAAATTGTTTCAACATTTTGTAATTATTGCAAGAATATTTTATTAATGTGATGCTTGGGTGAAAGTTTTGTCAACAACATCTGTAAGTAGTCATCCATATTAATCATACTTTCCCCACTAAGTTTTATAACTTAGCACAGGTTATTCTCTATCTGTGTAGGTTTGTAGTTGGAGGTTGCTCAAGGACTTAGTTCTGAATTAGGAGGCCAATATGAGTCATTAAAGATTTTGATGTAGCATATTTTTGGATATTGCTTTTGTCTAGTCCTATATTTTTTTTTATAACTTATGATCTGATGTAATTATATTCGAGGATTATAAACTGAATTAAGTTCCCTTTTTGCTTGTGTTTGTCCATGTGTCTATGGATAAACGGTTTGTGATTACCATGAACGTGTTTTCCTTGCATGAGAAAGCCTAGGATCTCTTTGCATGTTATGTATATACCCTAGAGATAATTGGTTAGCCTTATACGCATCCATTAGTGTGTTGCATATACTATGTTGGCATGATTTAAATCCTACTTGTTGTTTTTATATAGATTTGGCATGTTCTAGGGCTTTAGGATTGCAGGTTTAGGGTTTGAACTTGTTTTTTTATTTATTTTAGCTTGAATTTTATGTGTTCTTCCTTTCCCTCGAGTGACAAATGGGAAAAAAGACCCGACAGATGGCCATCTGTCAATGCAATAAATAGGATGTCATGCCATCTTCTTCTTGTCCATCTTTCCCCCTTTTATAGTCCATCTGTCCCTTTCCCTTACTATTCTATGGCTTTTTTGGGTCATTTTTGGTCTATTTTGAGTTCTTTGCATGTTTATTTTGTTTTGCATTTTAGTCAATTTTTAATGATATTTTTTTTCTGTTACTATTCTATGTCTCATGTATTTTCATTTTAGGGATGTAATAGCTAGAAAAACGGATTTTTGGCATGTTAATTGGAAAAGGATCAAATGATTTTTTATTTAATTAATTTGCATTTTTCCTAATAAAATAGACCAATGTCCACCTTTTATCCCAAAATCACGCAATAAAAAGAAAAGTTCTATTTTTATTAAAATTGGGATCACTCATCCTTTATTTTTTAAAAATTGATAAGGGCTCCTCATCTTTCCTTTGTAAATATGTATGATAGAACTAATGTTCCCAAAACAAAAAATATCCCAATTTATATATTTATTTTAATTTTCATTTGGACGATTTTCTTTTGTAATAAATTAAGTAGAAATGTTTACTTTATTTAATTTACTCACTTTATATTTATTTAATTAAATGATGTCTTTATTTTAATATATATTACATCATGTGAGAAGCGAGATAGTTGATTAGTAATTAAAACTTAATTATATGAAACACCTAACTGATATGGCAAGTAAGAGTGATGCCTCGAACATTGATGTCTATTTGGGCATCAAAAGGTTAAGATTCATTTCCCAACATTCAGTTGGGTGGCGAATTCATGAAACCTACCTCATTGAGCCCACATTGTATGCCTTCATGGATTGACCATTAACAATAAATTGGACCTAAAACTTTTTTTTATTGTGAAGTGGCTAATTTGTGAGTTAATAGTAAGCCTCATCAAATTTTGGGCCTTAAAAGTGGACCTTTAAGAACCCAATTGGAATTAAATGAGCTCCAACATACATCATAGTTACAACTCCACTAGGGATTAAGAGACCTTACTCTTAAAAACGTCTCAATTAAGCTATTTATAATTAGATTTTTCTTATTAATCATATCTCCTTTCAAAATTTCATTTTTTGCATACATTCTAGAACTTTAAAATTAAGTTAGGCATCCCTCTTTTAGCCCCAGTGCTATCTTGAAGCATGCCCTATGTGCACTCAATATGGAGAGGTATAAAGGAGACCTACTAGCCCATGTCTAGCACCAATTGATATATATAATGGTGACCTATCGATCGTTATACTTGTGGTAAGCTAGACCTGTTGGTAGGGACTATGCTTGGATAGCCCTAAAGTTTCATTACCCGACTATAGCCCATATAATGATAATAACTACTTCCCCTAGGTTGCATAATTATAACAATTTTTACTTTCTAAATGGGGCTTTATGTATTAGAAAAACTCTAACAAATTAGAAGGGTACCAGTCAAAGGCCACCATGCCCCAGCGAGCCCAACTCGATTTGTCTAAGCTATTTAAATACATAATGGATAAAATTATATGCCTATGCTTTATATTAAGAGAGGTTACACTGTTGGTTTTTTTTACCATACATCATACACATTTATCAGGTTTCTTATTAATCCATGAGCTAAACCCACCTAGGAAAGAGATTACATGACCTCCTATATAGGAGCAATAAGGTTGGAAGGCTTTATCTTGCTTTTATGTGGTTATGATTGATGTGTAACGAACACATTCATTGCATTCATGTATCATGTATATACTATATTCATGCATTATCATCAACCATTATCCCTGATGCTTAACTCTAACCATTATCCCTTCTTATCATAGATTCATTTAAATGGTCTAAAGGGTCAAACAATTACATTATTTGAAGATTCATATTTGAGCTACCAGAGTTGAGATCAAAGTCAAGTTCAGAGTTGAGACCTAAGATCAATTCCAAGATTGGTTCAACTAAGCTTTTAAAAAGCAACCAAGAGACTACATCAGAGATGGACAATGAGATACCACCAATCGAGATTGAAAGAGGTATAGATGAGATGATAAGAAGGATGTTTTTAAGGGATAGTTAAGCCAATTTTTCTTCAAGCTTGTAGTGGCATAAGATCAACTAGATAAGAGATTAGATAGGTGCTTTTAGAAATTTGAAGAGAGGATGTTGGCCATAATTGGTTGTTTAGTAGCTTTTTTAGCACCAAATTTTAGAGCTCAGCCTGGGACATCTACTCACGAGGTAGTAGATCTAACCCCTATAGGGTACATTACCATGATAAAAGCTCCAATACCTCAAGTAACACCAGTGGAATAAAGGAAATAAGGGAGGTATAGGCTTGAGAATGATTATATCGAAGAGGAGTAAGTAGAAGAAGAGCCCCCTATGATAGTTGTGAGGAATACACGCCCTAGTGCTGAAGATGCTACCTTAAAAGAGTTAGAGGAGAGATTAAAGGCTATAGTTCGAGTGTTATCTATCGAAGGGGAATGAACCTTGAGGATAGTTTTTCAAGTACCAAAACCCGTTTGATTTTTATTGGGTTCTCAAAGGCCCACTTTTAGAATCCAAGATCAGATGAGGCTCACTAAAACTCACAAATTGACCACTTCACAATAAAGAGGGATTTAGATCCTACTTTATTATTAATGGTCGACCTATGAAGGAATCCAATGTGGGTTCAAAAGGTAGGTGTAATGGTGTCGCCACCCAATAGAATATTGGAAAATGAAGCTCAATCTTTGGATGCCCAAATAGAGATTGACGTTTGAGACATCACTCTTGTTTTGCACCTCGATTAGGTATTTCTTATAATTAGATTTTAAATATTAATACACTACTTCCCTTCTCATACGATACATTGTGTTAAATTAAATAAACACATCAATCAAATAATAAAAGCGATAAATAAAGCAAATAAATCCATTACTTAAAACTATTACAGAGGCAAATCATCCAAAGAAAGAATAAAAAAACATACATAAGGTGGGCTATTCATTAAGTTTGAGAACATTCGCTCCTTATACATATTTTAAAAAATGAGAGATGAAGAGTCTTTTCCAAATATTAATAAAACATGGGATAAGTGATTCCAATTTGGATAAAAATGAATTCTCCTTTTATTATCTGATTTTTAGGATAAACATTGAAAATTGGTCTATATTTATTAAAGAAAATCCAATAAATGAAGTATAAATAATTTTAAGTGAATTTTTATATTAGCATGTAAAAATTATTTTTATTACTACCTATTACATCCCCAAAAATAAATGCATCTAAAATAAATAATAAAATATAATGAAATAAATAAATAAATAACCAAATAAAGAAATCATAAATAAATGAATAAAATAAAGTCAAAAGATAAAAGGACAAAAATGCAACCATCCAGGATGATTCTCCAAGGCATATAGGGCTCAAACCCCCAAACAATCCATACAAAATAAATAAATTGCTTAAAAAATTTGGAAAAGAAAAAAAGTTAAAAGGACAATAAAAATAAATATTTAAACAAATAAATATAACATACTAAAAATGACAACAATAATAAAGTATATTATGTACACAAAAATCATGATAAATTAAAAAAAATTATAATAAATTAAAATAACATAATAAAAAAATAAATAAAATTAATAGACATTTCACATATATAAAAAGACAAAATGGTTAAAAATAATTAAATAGTAAAATATTAATTATAATATGATTAACATAAAATAAAAGTCAAAAAGTGAAAATGAACACAAAACACGCATAAAAGTAAAGAAAGTAAACTAAGAACAGACAAGCTAGCTACGTAAAGTGAATGAATAAAAACAAAAGTTGAAATAATGGTATTTGCACATAAAACAAAATCATGCAAAAGTGGACCATTGTGAATAAGACAAAATCATGCAGAAATGAAGCAAAAAATAAATAATGCCATGCATTGATAGTAGGAACAAAATAAACAAGTGTAAATAGAATAGATAAAAAAAAGTAAATAAACAAACAAAATACTAATAAATATAATTAAAATAATATTTAACTAATAAAATAGTAAAACAAATATAAATACAATAAAATAAAAATGATATTAATAGTAAAGTACAATAATATATAATATATTACATAAATATAAAATGAAATAAATTAATGTGGAATATTTGATTATATGCCAAATAAAAAATTAAGTGAAAGAAATCAAATTAATGTAACATAAAAAATAATCAATTAATTAACACAAACTCTATATGATTTTAATTGATTAATGAATAAAAAATAACAACAAATCACAACAACATAAAAAATAAACAATTCAAACCAAAAACAAAAATATAAATATCACTCAAATGAAAAATTACATAAAAATTACTATACATGAATTAAAATTAATTTAAATGGAATTGAGAGGTTAATAAATATTACCCTTGGAGTATGTTGCTCCAAAATCGAGAAAATATAATTTGAAGCTCGCTCTCTTCCTCTTTGCTTTTGACTTTTTGATCGAAAATAAAAAAGAAACTAAATTTTTTTTGTATATGCTTAGTGCTCACTAAGAGACTCGAATAGCCTTGAAAAATGTCTTAATGGTTCATGCTCGGTAAAAGACTCGAAATACCTTGATAAAAGATTTAACACTTAATGCTCTTTAAGAGACTCGAAATGCTTTAAAAAAGGATATAATTCTTCTTGCTTACTAAAAAACTCGAAATGCCTTAAAAAGGACTTAATACTTCATGCTTGCTTAAAGACTCGAAATGCTTTGAAAAATGACTTAATAACTTAAAGCTTGCTAAGAGACTGAAAATACCTCGAAAAAGGACTTAATGCTCCTAAGAGTCTATAAATGCCTTAAAAAGGACTTAATGCTTAATGCTTTATAAGAGACTCAAAAGACCTTAAAAAATGACTTAATGACTTAATGATTTCTAAGAGATTCAAATTTCCTTCAAAAAGGACTTAATGATACATGGTTAAGACCTAATGGCCTACATATAAAGCACTCAGTTAGCTTGCCATTTTATCATTTATAATAGAGAATATTACCTGATTGCTTTTGACACGAATAGGTAAAATAACATCTTACATTTTAAGTTGAGTGAAAATCATCCCAACTCATGGGAACATTCTACGAATAGAGGCCTATTGGCTTGCCCTTTATTATGGGGTGATGATTTAGTTGAATGCTTGTGGCATTGATTCAAGGAGTTTGGTATGTCGAACTTTGCTTGAGAAACTTGTTTGTGCTTTTATTTTTATTTTTGTAAAATCATAGGTGTATGACTACATGCAAAGTATTATGATGCATAAGATGTATGCAAAAAAATGGAATATATGTAAAGAGTTATGCACGTAAAGTACATGCAAAAGAGCTATGTGTAATGGAACTCATGGACCATTCAACATGAGGGAAAATCTATTTATCTAAGTGAGTCAGGGGCAAATGATGATTTGATCTACTGCATTTCTATTCGATAACCCCTTATTACTTTAAGTCATTATTTTAAAGGTAGAGTGTCCTTTGTGGATTTTTACACTATCTTTTCTTAGCAAAAAATGCATCCCATTAGGGATTTTCACATAACTTTGCGCCTAGCTTTTTCCTAGAGTGGAACCGACCTATCCTGGTGGCTTTTCATTTTTCTTTTTGTTCTTTTTTTCTTGTAGACCAAATGACCTATTTTCGAACTTTAACCCTATCTTTTAGCTTTAACTTTTGCTTAAAGAGCCAATTATGGTTTCCATCTTTTACGACCTTCTTTTCTTTCTTTCTTTTTTTGTTTTATTTTATTTTTTTAAGGATTTCCACTCCTAATTTGTACTTCAGCATGTGTCCTTATATGTGTCATAGGTTTCTCTCGATCGGTTAATCATACTTATATTACTTTATGCATGCATTCTCATCTACATGCATCATATACGATGACAATATTCATAAGCAGACATGTAATGCAAAAAAATAATTCTATTTAATCTCAAGAAGTGACACGTTGTGTGCATCCGACGCATATTATCAATCAACCTTTTCGGTTTTCTTGATTGAACATCTTTTCTCAATCCATAATTTTTCCTAAGTCATCTTTTTCGATTTTCACCCTAGTGGGGTGCCTAATTTTAGCAAGGTGGCTTTTTTCTGGTTTTTAACCTATGAGGTTTTTTTTCTTCTTATTTTTTTATTTGTTTATTTGTGGCACCTATTGTAGGTATTCCTAAATGTCTATTTAGTTGATGCTCTTGCTAAAATGCTCTTAGGATAATAGCTTGGTGAAATGTCATCTATAGATTTACCATCAATGCTTTCGGTGAAATGTTCTTATCATAATAACTTGGTACCATAAGGTTCCTATCATGATAACTTTATACCATAAGGGGTATTGACCTTCACTATGTCATCCATATGATAATTATTCCCCTTATCATTAGAAGTTAAAATAATCTTTTATACAAAGCCTCTGTTAGTGTACTTTATATTATGATATTGGCTAGATTTTATACACTTCTAAATGACTATGTCACTGCTCTATAGATTGGCACTAATATAACAAAAACCATTATTAAGGTTATCGATATATCTGTTTATGTTCTGTATCTTTCCAAATTTTACATTATCATCAAACTTTCATCTCTTATTTTTTTTTTATGCGAAATGCACGGGGTATCCTGGATGGGCTCCAACTATGGAAGGCACCTTTAAGCCCGTACCACACCCAGACTAATCCTCGTTCGCACCGTGTCGGCCCAATTAAGGGGTAGTGTGCTGGCCAATGTGTTGCTCCGTACGTGAGGGGGATCGAACCCCTGACCTCATCTCTTATTTAACATTTTCTAATTATCAATGTCAGTCTTATATCATTTGATATGTTCGACTTGTGTATAGTTCTTTTATTGAAGAGTCTTATTGGTTGTGGCTTAAATGAACAATGACTATTATGATAGCATTTTAATTTTTTCTTAAGCTATATTTTACTCTAACCTCATGGCAATATAAGGTTTCCAAAGTAACTAATAGTAATGGTTCAAAAAAATGGCCTTTGAGGATAGTGGTTGATGAGATAGAGTATCCATTTTGATATTAGGATTTGTCATTGAAAAACCAATAGCTCGCTAAGACTTACCTTTGAGCCTGATATAATACTTTCCTTGTATAGTCATGATTACAAAAGGGAACAATAACAAAGACATGTCAAATTCATAGTAAGTGTACTTCATAACTTGCTTCCTATCAACTTCTATAAAAAGTCATTTGGCACCCCATGCAGTGGCATAATCTTTTCTCTCATTTTTTTTAATTTTTTTCTCTCAAATTTACCTCACTTCAGGAGTTATAATGGATGAAATCAGGATGTTTGTTTTACTTAAGATCAAATGGAATAATGTTCATTGAATTAATGTCCTAGAAATGAGTTATGGTTATTATCATACAAGATGCAAATAAATGAGACATTGCAAATATAAGATAAATTCATATCATTAATGTGATCAAAAGGAAAAATTTATCTTTGTTTAAGGACACTTATTACATCATAAAAATACTATTTAGGTCCCATCTTTATTTGGATGGTGGCCTTGTGGTTGGCGATGACATGAAGCTTGGTAAAAAAAGCTTTAAGTCTCCACCTTTAGGTTCGGTGCCTACTTAGTGTCAACCAAACCCTAAATAAGTCTCTTAAAAGCGGGCAATAATCATTTCTATACCATGTGTGCTAGTGATAAGCACAGTACCAATCAGTTTTGTATCCAAATTTCCTTTGGTTCATGGCTATCTTTGCTAGTAATGGTTGTAACTTCCCTTACCTATAGAGATAAGAGAGGTAACAAGATAATGGTTTACCTGTAATGGTATAATTATTCCCTTTTGTTCTTATGGATGAAACTTTTGTAACCCTATCACTACCCCTACTTAAGTCTCCATTCTTTTACTTATTTTCATAATTACCTATTTTTAAATATAGCGTAGGCCCTTTCTTCTAAATATTCTCCATTAGCTTCGATAGTGATGCCTTTAAGAGATTACCAATCTTTAAGTCCTTTCATTTTCAATCTATCTCTTAGGTATAGGTTTGTATTCTTGATTAAAAATATGATTTGGTAAGGGGTGTTTGGCTTTCTCTTCATTTTCATCACCCTATTTCTCAAACAAATAAGATATTCATGGAAGGACTTTTTGGGTTTCTGGCATAACAGCTCTAGTCCCTTGAGAGTGACCTTTATTCTGGTACTATAATCATACTATTTTATAAACTCTTTCATTAATAGATCCTAGTCTTCTTTGATCTTACGATCTGACCCGTGGTACCAATCGATGGCTGGGCCTGTTAGATTAAGGAAGAAATACTCAATCTTCTGCTTCATAGTAAAAGTGGTTCCCTTCATCACTAATGTATTATTTCACATGTACTAATGGGTTGAAGTACCATCAAACTCAAGCAAATTAGGCATCTTAAACCTTTGATGCAGTAACTCTTCATTGCCCAAATCTTGATCCTCATGATTGATTCCTCTTCTAGCAAGCAAAAGGCATTTTATCTCTCAATCTTTTCGCCTAATTTCGTTAAGGCCACATCCTCTACCCTAAGGCTCTTATTCTTTACTAACTATATTGGCTCATCATTTTCCTCATCTTCTATAAAGTATTCTTTGAAAGCATACATTTTTCCTATTCTTTTTTGAGTTAGTGGGCTCAAAGCATTGCAATATCTATCAAGGAAGTGCCCCTGATAGTTCTCAGCTCTATTTGGTCTAAAAAAAAAGTTACAAGTTGAAGTTCTGTAGGTGGTGCAAACAATCCCCCAATCACAACCAATAATCTTTCTTCAAATTTCTAAAACCTTCTATTCAACCTCCTATCTAACTCATTAAGTGATTATGGTGCATCTGCCATTTCTAACTCAAGTAAGGTAACTATCCACTAAACCACTTGGATGAATAGTCTACGATGGCTAAAAAAATGAAGAGTTAGAATGATGCATTATATGGTGAGGTGTGTGAATTATATACATAATGCATGGGTATAAATATGTTATGCATATGATGTTTGAGGATGATACACATGGATGACATATATACGATACATGACTTCATCATTAGAATGGTGCATGATGATGAATAATATATAAATGTTGCATGAGCAAAGCATGCATATGATGCATGGGTATGGTGTATGAGTATGATAAATATAAGATGTATGTGTAATGCTTGCTCTTATTACCTTTTATTTACTTATTACTTTATTGAATTGCTTGCACAAATACACATTTATGCATATAAATTTAACATACTTAAAGTATAATTAAAATTTTATTCATTACATATGTCTCAAATTCTTTACATTAAACAGTTATAGAAAATAACTCGACATCAAAAGTAGTCTTCCCTTGCTATCCTTCTAGTGGCTTGTAGATGTTGACTTAAGATTAGTACTTTTCCTTTACACCTATCTACCTATACGGAAAGAATGCCCATACTAAGCAATGGCTTAATAAGGAGTAAAAATAATGCAACTAACTTCTTGTCGAAGTCTCAAATGAAAATAATATAATAACATGCTTTTTTATATTACAAAATGTATACACTTATAATAATAGTACATGCATTAAGGAACATTGCAATACCATTTATTAAACACACTAATTATATCACTAAAAGGCATCGATAACACATTGAATCATAAAGGCACTTACACTATTAATCACTTATTAATAATTGTTAATTTTAATTACTTTTTACCAACTAACATACTTTGTCATTCTATAACTCAGATACATATATCATAGTAGTTCCATGCTTTTCACAACACTTCAATACAATTACTCAATTATACACTTTATAACACTTAAATGCAATTCTTTTATTACACTTCATTATTCAATGCAAAACACTAACACTAACACTACCATGAGGCACTAAAATACTTACACTATTCGTCGCTTATCATTATTCATTACTTAAATCACTTTCATCACCTGAATTCCTATAAATAAGGGATATAGGTACAACACTATATACTATTAATAAGTATTAAACACTTAAGACATAAAATTCTTGGGTCACTTGATACCAATAAGTATCGAAACAATACACTAGTCACCTTTTGGTGATACACTTGCAATTGCGGTCACTATCCCTTTTATAGATATGCTTATATGTCCACTACTATGTGAAATTTAAGCTTTCGATAAATTATTAATCACTCAAGAACATTACACTTCATACATTTATAATCATGGAATCCATACACTCAATAAAGCAAACAACCCCATCACTATATCATGTCATTCATATTCAATTATACTAGGGATACAATACAACATTCTCATCATTCATCTAGTAATAGATACATTGCTAATTCAATTATTCATGTTCATTCATGCTTATTAATTATACATATTCTTATACATTAAGGCTTAGTATTTAACTTTATTTCACTAATTTATTATGTCATACACTTATTTTATGTCACATATTATCCTTATTTTTATGTTTAAAATACTTTAAATGTGTTCAGGAAGGTTCAGGTATGCTTTGGTGATAATTTGGAACCTAAAAATAAAGTCTAAAAGGGAATAGGGGAGGGTCATAGTCATTACTTAATATTACTAATTGTGAGATAGGTACGCATTCACTTCTAGAATGGCTTATGGTTGTTACCAAATTAGTGTTAATCGTGAGGTCCATCCTGCCTTAGAAATTATAAATGCAGATTTCTAGATTCAATTTTTATGCTATTTTTTATTTAGTAAACGACATCTTCAAGTAAAGTGGTCTTCTACAAAGTTATTTCTATATGTTCTAGTTTTCAAAACATTAAAAATCACTCAATTATGACTTTTATATCTCAAACTATTCATAAAACATCACAAACTGCTCCTAATAGTAGGCCAATAGATATCACTCAACTTTAAGCTAAATTTTGAAGGCCTTAGAGATAAAATTGCTCATTTTCTTCTAGAATGTTGTCAATATATGCCTTATCTTTATTTTCCAACTATAATCACTCAATTTTGTCATTTACAGAAAGAGTTATGCCTTTTTCACTGAAATTGGTTCAAGTGAACCTTAAGCAGATTTTCACTATATCATTTTCTAAGCCACAAATCATCTTTTCCATACACTATAAAATATTTTCTTAGCTCAAACATTAATTATAGATCATCAAAAATATATATAGAAAATTGGTTCAAATATATGCATATAGAACAAGAATATAAACTCCCATACCTTATTGATGCTCCAACCATCTTCTTCCATCTCTCTTTACCTCTTTTTCCTTGCTCTTTCTTACTCTTCTTTCTTGAGATTACTTAACAACTAATTCTCTTTTCGCAATTGCTTGGGTTCAATTTTAGGGTTTATTTAGAGTTTGTTTAGGAGAAAATTAGGGAAAGGAATGGCTACCTTCACCCTTTAAAGTGAATGACCAACTAGGCTTTTAAATCATTTTAAATATCTTGGCTTTTCTTTATATTTTAAGAGATATCTAGAAAAGGGCTATGTTTCTTCATCTCATTAGTCTATTATTTGACCACTTAATTTACATGTCGTTCCCTCCTATAAACCTTATTTACCTATTGCACAACTTATTACCTCTTTTGAACACATTAATCCCCACTTCTTTAACAATAATACACATTTACCTTAAATTGGAAATTTACAAAATTACCTCTCACTTTTACATTAATATTGATTACATCTTAATTGCATAATTAATAATTATTTTACACTGAAACTCTTTCAATCTCTCTCTTCACTATACACTAATCCTACTAGGGTATACTTTGGAGCCTTAAAGTATGATGCATATGTTGGATTTTAACGGTTACATGCATCACATACATGAGCGAAATTTTAAATTTTTTTAACCATTAGACCTAATCTTGCCATGAATACATAATATAATTATATGAGAATAAGAAAAATCACCTTTGATTTTTGTTGAACAGTTGATTTTACTTCGCACCGGGTTGTCGTAAACCACAGTGTCCAAAATCGAACACCTCCAATGAGTAATCCACACTAGAGAGGGGTAAATTAAACCAAAAAATTGGTGTTTAACTAGGGCTGGCCGAAATTCCCAAGAGCTAGCTTAGGAGTTGGCACAAAAGGGAGAGAGAGATTAAGAGAAAAGACTTTCTTTTTGTTTTAATCACTTAACCCTAATTCTCATTAGTTGGTCTTTTATAGTTAGGTTAAAATTCCAACTCCTTAATGAGATTGGGCTCTTTAAAATTGCTGAAGAATTATTAATTGGACCTCTAGAATTAATTATAATCATTTGGGCTTAATTAAATCCAAATTAAATCTTTTCATAAAAGACCATGCACAAAATTCACAAACTAGGCCCTTTGTGCATCTAATTGGATTTAAATACCCAAATGGATTCCAAATCTAACCAAATTAAATATGTGAGTTCCATAACACTTATGTAACATATATAAATTAATTTGATCCAAGAAAAAGCCCTCTAAGCCCTTCTGTATGGAGTTGACGTGTGGCCCTTACAGAATGGTTTTCGCCAACTTTCTTTATTCCTCTGGCCCTTAATAATTCCTCCAATGGACCTATTAATTATTATATCAGTCCTATAACACTTATAGTAGTCTTATAACACTTATAAGACAATAATAATTAATCATGAAATATATTATTTCATTTAGGTCTAATTTACAAAACATTTCTCAAAAGTTTCGCGGATAATTTTACTTGATCATAATTAATTAAACTCTTTAATTAATTATTATCATATTCACTTCTCTTCCTTTATAATAATATCAAATATTATTATTCTTGTCATTTTACCATTTTATCCTTTCTCTATATGTGTGTGACTTATTGGGTTCCTGTCCATATTGGCAGTATAATATGTAATTGTAAGTTTTTCTCAAAACTCACACGATTCAAACTCCTTTAAATCATTTTATCAATCTCTATTGATATTTTGATACATCATTATACAAGTCATGATTGGCCTCTAGCTAGGCATCATGACTACCCAAATGTCAGGAAAGTCATGTGGTTTGACTGTACCCTTCCATAGAAATCGTTACCGTGCAATTACTCCTTTCACCACTCTTATCTCAATTAGATTCTAAGTATGGATTTCTATCAATTCATATAAATCTAATTATGTATGTTCTATTAATTTAACCATTTTTCCCAAAATACCCTCCATGGATCTCTATCCATCTTGGCATATTACTCTGGCTAGAGATTCTCTGAACAAGGCAATCATTGAAACATGTGAGATAACTTCCCTTGTTAAATCTGGGATGGTGAATCCTTTGTCAATCACTCAACTATCTTCAAGTAGGTCATGATATACCCAATCTCCTAACTATGTTCACTCCCAATTGGAATTAATCAGTTATGGAGTCAAAGTGTACCACTTGCTACTTAAGATAACTTTGGTGGTCTCAAGTCTAAGGATACTTGCACAACCGCTATAAAGAGATTCCTCACTGACATAGATTTAATATCCATGTGAGGATTATCTTTGCAGGTCTCCAATGAACTTGTTCTTCTAACAAGCATCCACATGTTAGCTTTGATTATCTTCCACAATAACAGTTATAAGAACCACTGCTTGAACCATTCAAGAAGCATAACATGTGCTAGTCTGTCCGAATTAACAATGTCCTATCTTGTTAATTCTATGACTAGCGATATTTAGATATTAAGATATTTGCATGCAATAGACATCTCACATCATGAACACCTTCATGATTGCCCTTGCACTGTGTTTATAATATCTAGGACTTTATTTATTAATTTAAGATTTACAAACTCATGTATTTAAACATAGCATTAATAAATGAATGATGCCTTTTATTAAGAATATAAATTTTTATACATATGAAAAACATCCCTATTACATGGGCAATAGGGCATACTCTCTAACAATCTCCCACTTGCACTAGAGCTAATCACTCATATGTCTCAGACCCATGCTATTTATATGGGGATCATGCTTTATCTGGGAAAGTGCTTTAATGAGGGGATCCGCTACATTGTCATCTGTGGGAACCCTTTCTATTTTCACATCATTTCTAGCTATTATTTTTCTTATAAGATGGTAGCGTCTGAGAACATGCTGTTAGTGTAAGCCCTAGCCCCAATGCATTGTAATAAAACACTTTGAATTAATAAAATGAGGCATTTGTTTTATCCATTATATTCTTGTGCATATCAATTGATTGAACTGTCCAAGAATGTTGTTTCGGTTTAAGTTATCATGTGTGAGGCACATGGTTGTAAGACCTTGAAACAAATGAGACTTCATCCTAAATATCCCTAGTTAGCCATTGTTATAGGAATAACAATGAATTAAGACTAGTATGCTCTCTCTAATAAGTTGAGTTCTGTCTTACGGATCATAAGGACAAGAGTGTCAATCAGAGATCATAGATACATGTTTAGAACATGGTATCTGGATTCGATCCACTCATGAGAACACTACATGGTACAAGTCATAAATGTTTCTCATATGCAAGTTTTATATCGAAGTTCTTAGACCTGAAATCTCTATGAAACTCTTTATGAATTACTGTGTACTTTGACATACACCTAACGTGCTCGTAACAGAGTGACAAGTACGGGTATGATTGGGTATGCATTGATTCATGTTAGAGAGCATGAGAGAAGTGAAGGGATTACCCTTATCGATAAGAGAGAAAATATCATCAGCTACTTGATCAGTGAACTTAGAAGTATATGGCCATACCGAGATGAAATAATGAGTAATCATTATTTATCTGAGAGTTCAGTGTCACTGAAATATCAAGAAAGGAATTAATATATATAAGGATGACTAGTTCCATGCCTTATATTAATTCTGATATTTATGGGTAAGGGACTACGCAAAATTGCATTAGGTCACTAAATGCCATATGCATTTTCATTTAATTTGGAATGCTATAATATCTTGCTAGAGAATATATATAGCCTTTGAATTAATTTATTAATTCATTGCCAACATTAAATGGACCTATAGGATCGCACACAAAACATTGGGCTTAAAATATTTAAACAAAGTATTGGGCATTAATTTGGACTTTTAATTAAAGTCAAATTAATGTGTATAATGGGTTTTAAAATTGCTATTGGACCTTGGTCCATGAGAGAGAAAAATTCAGCCCATAAGGTTTAATTTCAATTAATTAATTATCTTGTATTAATTAAGTTAATTGAGTATTAAAGCCTAAAAGAATTTAAATTAAATTAAATCATTTAAATAATAGATGAAGTGGCCGAAATTCCAAGATGGAAATCAAGGAATTTCGGCACATGCTCACTAGTTATATTAAGTGATTTTATTTAGTTAAATGTCCCGTATTTTATTTCAAATTTGAATTTTAAATTCAAAGGAGTTTAAATCAATATATATTACTTATTTTTAGGAAGTGATTGAAGTTGAATTAATTATCTTGAGATAGTAAAATTCAGATCAAACACTTGCCAAAAGATAAGGATATATATTAAAAGGAAATAAAACCCTAAAGGATACTAAGATTGTGGCGTGAAACCCTAGTCCTTCTAGGTTTGGCGTGAACTCCTCTCTCTCTCTCTCTTAATTATTTTGATCCAATTTTCACAAGGAGAAAGGATTGTTCCTCATTATCTTGTATTCTTGGATAGTAATAGCAACCTAAGAGAATTACAAAATCAAATTTTGTTGCTTCAAACCAAAGCCATTACACAATACCTTAAATGAGAGCTAGCAATCTCGATTTTAAGCCGACAGTGCAATTGTGTGTGTGAGAATAGAGGGAGTGGCATAAAAGGCTGTTCCTTGGCATTGGTGATCAAGATCTAAGGTGGATAAAGTCATCTCGATCGCTGGTCATCACCAAACTCAAGTTTTAAAAGGCATCCAAAGTTGTAAGTTTTTAAAACCCTAAAATTGCATGTTTCGATTCTTGTCATGGAATTGTTTGGCATGTATGATCATTTTTGTTGTTTTTCGCTGCGTGATTGCCACGTTCATACCATGTCATATTCCATCAGTGGTATCAGAGCCTAAATATGCTTATTTTAGTGCTTTAGATGCATGAAAAAATTAATTAAAAATCGTCATTATGAAAACATGCAAATCTGAAATTTTCAGTTTTGAGTTTTTTTGCATTGTTTTGGTGTAAAAACGATTTTAATTGATTAGATAGGTATTATAATTAATATAACATGTTAATATACTGTCATAAGATGTTCTAGGAGCTATTAATGGTCATATTTAATTGCTAATACCTGATGGTACATGTTAATATTAAAACTAGGTGCATTTTGGTATGTTAATTGTAAATTTAACAACTAGTTTTAAATATTAAATGTAAAAACGATTTTGGAATGTTTGTAAGTGATTTTTAAAGATTAAATATCAGGTCTTGACATATTTTAAATTTGGTTTTAATTCTGGTCCATGACAATTTAATTGATTAATTTTAAAATCACTTAAAACTATGTCTAGTTTGTGTTTGTTACATGTTTAATCAACATTATTTGTTTTGTTTTGATTAAAATGGTAAAAACACATTTAGATTAAAATGTTAAAAAATATTAAATCAATATTTATGACCTTATTTAATTTATTAAATGACTCATAAAATTTTTTTAAGTATTTGTGCATTTTTTGTGGCATCACATAAGCATTAAACAACTAGTTTTGTTGTTTGTTTGTTTGTTTTATATGCATGCCTTGTACCATATGTATATGTTCTTCATGATTTTGTGTTTTAATCATGTTAGCACATATTATATGTATTTTTAATGTTTATGGGCTGTATGACATAAAATTAAAAATGGCAAATTTGAAAATTATACTAGAGTTGATTTATGGCACAAATCTAACTAGTTTGTGTTTTGGGCTTTTAAGAGAACTTATTCAATAAGAGGATTTATTCCATTGGGCTTCGGCCCAGGCCCATCACGAGGTCATCTCTTAAAGGTTCAAGTACACAATTTCCATTAATGGGCTTGGTTAAATTAATTAAAATTGGACTTTGTTTGATCCATGAATGCTATGTATATTTATTTGCTAGTTTGGTGTGATGAATGGATATGCATGGTGCATTCATGGGCCATTATATTTTATTGTAAAAGTTTCATTTATTTCTTAGAATAGAATATACTTGAAGACTTTGTAAATCAAGACGAAGCCCACCAGAGTGGAGAAGCCCAACTCGAAGATTCTTATGTAATAGTATAGAATCTTAGTTGTAGGTTTTTGGGCCCATGCTTGTCACGCTTCACTTTATGCAATTATTTATATATGCATGCTATGTATGGATGACAAAGCGTATGTCATGTAAGCCGTAATAAAATGAATCCCTAAAATAGTAAGTCACAAAGTTACCTTCCTAATTCGAAACATGTCAAGGCATCGATCATCGATCACGTAGACTAGGAGTCCTAGATGCGCCCGATTATCTTTGTGAGTTATGGGTTGTGGATGTAGGTTGGACTTAAAATGGAAATGGATGCTCGGACCTTGGCAACTAATAAATGGGTTGTGCTATGACATCTTAAAATGTTAGCCCATTTGATCCAAGAGTCATGTACGAGACATGGTTGGAGTTTTCCTACCTAAGTAACTTAACTTATTAGGTGTACAAGCTCAGCTTGACTAATAAGTTGTTGTGAAAAGTGGATCTTGGCCCACATTAAATCACTAACGTGAATTATTTAAAGGGATATTAATTCAGTTTGTGGGATCATAAATAAGACCTCATTTAATCTTGCTAAATTTTATTGTAGATTGAAAATGGCATCTTCAAATAACAATTTCTCATTGCGATCGGTCCTTGAAAAGGACAAATTGAATGGCACCAATTTCACAGACTGGTCTCCAAACTTAAGAATAGTTCTTAAGCAAGAGAAAAAGTTGTATGTTTTGGATGCACCCTTGCCTGAAGAACCTGCTAGGAACGCCTCTACGATTCAAAAGGAAACTTTTGAGAACAAGAAGAGTGACTCCAATGATGTGACCTATTTGATGCTGGCCACAATGGTGCCTGACTTGCAAAAGCAATTTATGGACCAAGAGGCTTATGCAATCATGGTGCACCTCAAGGAGATGTTCCAAGAGCAAGCTCGTCACGAGAGGTTCGTGAAAACAAAGGCCTTAATTTCTTATAAGATGGCTGCGGGTACTCCTGTTAGTACCCATGTACTCAAGATGAAAGGGTATCTTGATACTCTTGAGAAGCTTGAGGTACAAGTACCAAAGGAATTGGCCACTGACTTGATCTTAGGATCATTGACTGATGATTACGATCCATTCGTGATGAATTATAACATGCATGCAATGAACAAGTCAGTCACTAAGCTCTATGGGATGCTTAAGAATGCTGAAGAGAACATTCGAAAGACCAATCCCGTATTGATGGTTTAAAGGGGCATTAAAAAGGGACCCGCTAAGGGAAAGGGAAAGGCAAAACCCAAAAATGACCTGACTCGGTTCAAGTCAAGTGGGAGTGCACCTCAAGCCCAATCCAAGCCCAAGGAGTAGAAGCTCAAAGAGAGTGAGAGCACTTGCTTCCATTGCAACAAGATAGGGCATTGGAGGAAGAATTGCGCTCTCTTCAAGGAAGAACAAAAGAAGAATGGAGCCAAGGCGTCTAGTTCTGGTAATTTTTGTTGTTGAAATTAACCTTTCTATTTCTACCACTTGGGTATTGGATACCGATTGTGGTTCTCACATTTGTTCAAATGTGCAGGGGCTAAGAAATAGGCGGTTATTTGGGAAGAATGAAGTGGACCTCCGTGTGGGGAATGGAGCATGAGTTGCTGCCATGGAGATAGGCGACTTTCGGACTTTGTATTGTTTTGAATAATTGTTATTATGTGCCTGCTATGAGCAGAAACATTATTTCAGTTTCATGTTTGGATAATGATGAATTTGATTTTGTTATTAAAAATGGCAATGCTCATATTCGTCGCCAAGGCATTTCTTATGGCAATGCCATGTTGCAAAATGGCCTTTATATCCTTGATTTACAAAACAAAGAGTCCATATACAACATTAATACAAAGAGGGTTAAATCAAACGAATTGAACCCTACTTACTTCTGGCATTGTCGTTTAGGACATGCAAACGAAAAATGCATTTCAAGACTCCATAAAACTGGAGTGCTTGGGTCATTCGACTTAGAGTCTTATGATACATACGAGCCATGTTTGAATGGAAAAATGACAAAGAGTCCTTTTAATAAGAAAGGTGAAAGGACTAATGGCTTATTGGAACTAAAACATACCGATGTATGTGGACCTTTAAGTACACAAGCTAGAGGTGGTTTTAGCTACTTCGTGACATTCACAGATGACTTCAGTAGACATGGCTATGTCTATCTAATGAAGTACAAGTCTAAAACTTTTGAGAAATTCAAAGAGTTTAAGAACGAAGTAGAAAACCAACTTGGCAAAAGTATAAAAGCCATTCGATCAGATCAAGGTGACGAATACTTAAGCCAAGAGTTTGACAATCATCTAAAAGAGTGTGGTATTATTTCACAGCTCACTCCTCTTGGAACACCGCAATGGAATGATGTGTCCGAAAGAAGAAATCAAACTCTGGTTGACATGGTTCGATCTATGATGAGTCAAACTAATCTTCCTATCTCTTTTTGGGGTTATGCATTAGAAACTGCTGTGTTTCTATTAAACCGTACTCCAACTAAAGTAGAAAAGACACCATACGAGGTATGGACTTTGGAAAGAATTCGATATGTCTTTTCTCAGGATTTGAGGCTGTGAAGCACATGTTAAGAAATTAACATCTGATAAACTAGAGTCCAAATCTACTGTCTGCTTGTTTGTGGGTTATCCCAAAGAAACAAAGGGATACTACTTTTACTCATAAGCCGAGAACAAAGTATTTGTTGTTCGCAAGGCTGTTTTCTTGGAAAAGGAGTTCTTTCTCAAGAAAGACAGTGGGAGTAAAGTAGAACTTGGAGAAATTAAAGTGCCACAGACTCCTATAAAAGCATGAGTTGGAAATGAGATCAAGTTCACAACCAGTTGTGGAACAAGAACCCATTACACAAGAAGATGAGCCTTGTGTGTACAAGAAGGTTAGTGGGAGCATAGTAGTATTTTTGGTCCTATATGTATATGACATCCTTCTCATTAGGAATGATATTCCAACATTGCAAAAGGTTAAGCAATGGTTGGGAAAATGTTTCTTAATGAAAGACTTAGGTGAAGCCAAGACAATACTTGGTATTCGAATCTATAGAGATAGATCGAATCGGCTTCTTGGACTAAGACAAGAAAAGTATATAGACAAAGTACTAAAGCGGTTTAGTATGGGAGAATCAAAGAAAGGATACATACCTTTGGCTTTGGGAGTTCCTTTGACTAAAGAACAGTGCCTTAAAACCAAAGAGGAAAGGGACAACATGAGTAGAATCCCATATGCATCTGCTATTGGATCTATCATGTACGCTATGTTATGTACTAGGCTAGATGTTGCTCATGCACTGAGTATAACCAGTAGGTTTCAGCAAGACCCTGGTGAAAAGCAATGGTCTGCTATAAAAAGGGATTTTGAAGTACCTGCAAAGGACTAAGGATCACTTCTTGGTGTATGGTGGTTAAGAAGAGCTCGTCATACAAGGCTATGTCGATGCTGCTTTTTAGACCAGCACTCAGGACTCAAGATTGCAATCTGGTTTTGTTTTTAACGGTGGTGCTGTTAGCTGGAAAAGCTTGCAGCAAAAGACCGTTGCCGACTCAACTACATAATCTGAGTATATTGCAACAAGTAATGCTGCAAAAGAGGTCGTTTGGAATAAAAAAATTTCATTTCTGGATTAGGAGTGGTCCCAATCATCCTAGATCCATTAGAAATTTTTTGTGACAATAACAAGGCCATCGTATAGGCTAAGAAGCCCCAGTCACACTAGAAATCAAAACACATACTCATGAGGTACCACTTCATCAGAGAGATCATTGATCGTGGCGACATCAATATTAGCAAGATAGCAAGTGAAGACAATGTAGCAGATCCTTTGACGAAACAGTTACGTCTAAATCTGGACGAAGCTCATTTGAGAGCGTTCGGTCTTAGGGCTATGCCCAGTTAAGACTAGTACTAGTGGGAGATTGTTAGTGTAAGCCCTAGCCCCAATGCATTGTAATAAAACACTTTGAATTAATAAAATGAGGCATTTGTTTTATCCATTATATTCTTGTGCATATCAATTGATAGAACTGTCCAAGAATGTTGTTTCGATTTAAGTTATCATGTGTGAGGCACATGGTTGTAAGACCTTGAAACAAATGAGACTTCATTCTAAATATCCCTAATCAGTCATTATTATGGGAATAACAATGAACTAAGACTAGTATGCTCTCTCTGATAAGTTGAGTTCTATCTTACGGATCATAAGGACAAGAGTGTCAATTAGAGATCATAGATACATGTTTAGAAGATGGTATCTGGATTCGATCCACTCATGAGAACACTACATGGTACAAGTCATAAATGTTTCCCATATGCAAGTTTTGTATCGGAGTTCTTAGACCTAAAATCTCTATGAAACTCTTTATGAATTACTGTGTACTTTGACATACACCTAACGTGCTCGTAACAGAGTGACAAGTACGGGCATGATTGGGTATGCATTGATTCATGTTAGAGAGCATGAGAGAAGTGAAGGGATTACCCCTCTCGATAAGAGAGAAAATATCATCAGCTACTTGATCAGTGAACTGAGAAGTGTATGGCCATACCGAGATGGAATAATGAGTAATCATTATTTATCTAAGAGTTCAGTGTCACTGAAATATCAAGAAAGGAATTAATATATATAAGGATGACTAGTTCCATGCCTTATATTAATTCTGATATTTATGGGTAAGGGACTATGCAAAATTGTATTAGGTCACTAAATGCCATATGCATTTTCATTTAATTTGGAATGCTATAATATCTTGCTAGAGAATATATATAGCCTTTGAATAAATTTATTAATTCATTGCCAACATTAAATGGACCTATAGGATCGCACACAAAGCATTGGGCTTAAAATATTTAAATAAAGTATTGGGAATCAATTTGGGCTTTTAATTAAAGTCAAATTAATGCGTGTAATGGGTTTTAAAATTGCTATTGGACCTTGGTCCATGAGAGAGAAAAATTCAGCCCACAAGGTTTAATTTCAATTAATTAATTATCTTGTATTAATTAAGTTAATTGAGTATTAAAGCCTAAAAGAATTTAAATTAAATTAAATCATTTAAATAATAAATGAAGTGGCCGAAATTCCAAGATGGAAATCAAGGAATTTTGGCACATGCTCACTAGTTATATTAAGTGATTTTATTTAGTTGAATGTCTTGTGTTTTTTTTTAAATTTGAATTTTAAATTCAAAGGAGTTTAAATCAATATATATTACTTATTTTTATGAAGTGATTGAAGTTGAATTAATTATCTTGAGATAGTAAAATTCAGATCAAACACTTGCCAAAAGATAAGGATATATATTAAAAGGAAATAAAACCCTAAAGGATACTAAGATTGTGGCGTGAAACCCTAGTCCTTCTAGGTTTGGCGTGTACTCCTCTCTCTCTCTCTCTCTCTCTTAATTATTTTGATCCAATTTTCACAAGGAGAAAGGATTTTTCCTCATTCTCTTGAGTTCTTGGGTAGTAATAGCAACCTAAGAGAAGTACAAAATCAAATTTTATAGCTTCAAACCATAGCCATTACACAATACCTTAAATGAGAGCTAGCAATCTCGATTTTAAGCCGACGGTGCAATTGTGTGTTTGAGAATAGAGGGAGTGGCGTAAAAGGCTGTTCCTTGGCATTGGTGATCAAGATCTAAGGTGGATAAAGTCATCTTGGTTGCTGGTCATCACCAAACTCAAGTTTTAAAAGGCATCCAAAGTTGTAAGTTTTTAAAACCCTAAAATTACATGTTTCGATTCTTGTCATGGAATTGTTTGGCATGTATGATTATTTTTGTTGTTTTTCATTGCGTGATTGCCACGTTCATACCATGTCATATTCCATCACATGCTTGGATCACTGATGAGACCGTGGTTCCTTTGCTTGCGCAATGGCTCCATTGTTGTCACAATATAAAGGAATTGGATCAATAATGCTAGGCACCACTCCTAGTTCGGTTATGAACTTTTTGATCCAGACTGCTTCTTTGGCTGCTTATGAAGCAGCAATGTACTCAGCTTCCGTCTTGGAATCAGCAGTTGTTTCTTGTTTGGAACTTTTCCAACTAACTGCTCCTCCTCCCATTATGAACACATAACCAGATTGTGATTTATAATCATCTTTGTCAGATTGGAAGCTGGCATCTGTATACCCATTTACTTCCAAAATTCTCTCTCCATATACCAAGAATATATCCTTAGTCCTTCTCAAGTACTTAAGAATATTCTTGACAGCTGCCCAGTGTTCCTCTCCAAAATTGGATTGGAATCTGCTTGTGACACTCAAAGCAAATGCTACATCTGGATGTGTACATAACAGAGCATACATGATAGAACCAATTGCAGATGCATATGGTATTCTATTCACGCTCTCTCTATCCTCTAGTGTCTGTGGACACATAGACTTAGAAAGGTGTTTTCCAAGTACCATGGGTATAAACCCTTTCTTAGAGAGATCAATATTGAACCTCTTCAATACTTTATCTATATATGTACTTTGAGAAAGACCTAGCAACCTATTGGATCTATCTCTATAGATCCTTATTCCCAGACTATAGGATGCTTCTCCAAGGTCTTTCATGGAGAATTGCTTGGATAACCATATTTTAACAGATTGGAGAAGAGAAATGTCATTTTCCATGATCAATATGTCATCTACATATAGAACTAAGAAGACAATTGCACTCCCACTGACCTTTTCATACACACAAGCTTCATCTTCATTCTGTGAGAAACCAAACTCTTTGATTGTCTCATTGAATCGTATGTTCTAGCTCCTAAAGGCTTGCTTCAATCCATAAATGGATCTTTGAAGCTTGCATACCTTTTTGCCATTTCCTGATGTGAATCCTTCTAGTTGTGTCATATACACATCCTCAGTAAGATTTCCATTAAGGAAAGTTGTCTTCACATCCATTTGCCAAATCTCATAATCATAATGAGCTAAAATGGCTAAAAGTATTTTTATAGACTTAAGCATCGCTACAGGAGAAAAAGTTTCATCATAGTCAATATCTTCTTTTTGACGATAACCTTTTGCTACTAAGCGAGCTTTATAGGTAACTACATTACCTTCCATGTCGATCTTCTTTTTGAAGATCCGTTTGCACCCTATGGGTTTTATCCTTTCAGGTGGTTGAGTTAAAGTCCATACTTTATTCTCATACATGGAATCCATTTCGGACTGTATAGCCTTAAGCCATAAATTATGTTCTGAACTGTTCAAAACTTCTTGATAGCTTGTAGGCTCATTGTCCTCTACTATAGTTATGCCTCTATCCGAATCAATATGAAATCCATATCTCACAGGGATAGAATGCATCCTAGTAGATCTTCTAGGATTTTATGTATAATCAGGTTCAACTATAATCTCATCATTATGAAATTCAGTTTTGGGTTCAATCGGTTGATCATCTTCTATTTGTGGGTCTTGAACTTCACCAAGTTCAATTTTACTCCCCCTGTCCTCTCGTAGGAGAAATTCTCTTTCCAAGAAGACAGCATGCCTTGAAATAAACACCTTTTGTTCTAAGGGATGATAGAAATAATATCCAAACGTTTCTTTTGGATATCCCACAAATAAACATTTGTCAGACTTAACATCCAGTTTGTCTGACACTGTCCTCTTCACATAAGCAGGACAACTCCATACTTTCATATGAGAAAGCGTTGGTTTCTTGTTATTCCACATCTCATATGGAGTAACATCAATCAATTTACTAGGAACTCTGTTTAACACATAAACAGTAGTTTCTAGTGCATATCCCTAAAAGGACTTAGGCAAGTCTGCTGGGCTCATCATTGATCGAACCATATCTAATAGTGTTCGATTTCTCCTTTCAGATACACCATTGTATTGTGGTGTATATGGAGGAGTCCATTGAGATAAAATCCCATTATCTCTAAGATAATCCTGAAACTCTTGACTTAAGTATTCTCCACCTCGATCTGATCTAAGTGTTTTAATACTTTTGCCAAGTTGTTTCTCTACTTCATTTCTGAATTCTTTGAACTTTTCAAATGCTTCTGATTTATATTTCATTAGATAGATATATCCAAACCTGGAATAATCATCTATGAAAGTAATAAAGTAGGAGTAACCTCCTATGGCATGTGTAGTCATTGGACCACATACATCTGAATGTATTAAGTCCAAAACCATTTTAGCTCGTTCTCCTTTACCAATAAAAGGAGCTTTTGTCATTTTTTCCAATAAATAAGATTCACATGTATCAAATGATTCATAATCAAATGATCCCAAATCACCTGACTTGTGTAATTTGGTCATGCGTTTTTCATTTATATGGCCTAAACGACAATGCCATAAGTAGGAGGTATTTAGATTATCATGTTTCATTCTCTTGGTATCCACATTATGTACTTCTTTAATTAAATCAAGAACAAATATACCATTCTCAATGATAGTTTTTGCATAAAACATATTGTTCTTAAAAATGTAACAACATTTGTCCTTTAAAGAAATATCATAATCGTTCATCAAACGACTGAAAGAAATAATACTTTTGGATATAGCTGGAACATAATAGCAATTATTTAATTTCAGTACTAATCCACTAGGAAGAGGCAAATAGTAAGTCCCCACAACTATTGTAGAGATGTTTTATCCAGTAGCTGACAGCAAACATATTTCTGCCTTTCCAACTCTTCTAAAGCTTCTAAGAACCTGTAGATCATTACATAAATGAGATCCACATCCGGTATCTATTACCCAAGATTATTTTGAAGCAATAGAATAAGTATTAATTTCAATCATATGAATACCTGAAGTAGAAGCATCATCTTGCTTTTTCTCCTTGAGAGAATCTAGATAGGCCTTGCAGTTACGCTTCCAATGACCATCCTTTCCACAATGGAAGCAAGTTCCTTTGGGATTCTCTTTCTTGGCAACCTTTTTCTTGGAGATCCCACCATTCTTTGGTTGCGCCTTGGTTATCTTCTTCTTCTTCTGCTTCTTGCCTTTAGCAGAAGTGACAACCATGACACTTTTTGGATCCTTCTTAAATGAACCATCAGCTGTCTTGAGCATATTGATTAATTCAGGAATGGATGCTTGGATCTTGTTCATGTTGAAGTTAAGCACGAAAGGTGCATAACTTGGAGACAACAAGTACAAGATTAAATCTATGCATATATCATTATCCATAACATAGCCAAGTCTACTCAAATGCTCAATATACCCATACATCTTTAATGCATGAGTAGCAGCTGAAGTGCCTTCCACCATTTTACAGCTAAATAGAGATCGAGCAATCTCATATTGCTCACTTCTAGCCTGAGAAGAATAAAGCTCCTCTAGATGCAAAACGGTGGTTCTAGCATCCATCATTTCATGTTGCTTCTGAAGCTCCGAGGACATAGCACCCAGCATCAGACATGCTGCTGCTTCACTATCCTCCATGTATTTTCGATAAATGCCTTTGATCTCATCAATGCCATCATCTGATGGAAGTGGTGGTGGACCTTTATCCAAGACATAGTGGATCTTTTCAGCTCTGAGAACAATTCTCACTTGCCTGATCCAGTCAGAAAAGTTATTGCCAACCAACTTGTTACCCAAGATTGAACGTATATTAATGTTCAACGTGTTCATGATAATGACCTAGATGTGAAAAAGAAAAGATATGAGAGTATGTTCATATATATGTATGCATTAATAAGGTATTTAATTAATCCATTTACTCCCACTATTTTATTGTGAATTAATAGCCCTCACTATATAATTCGAGAAAATCCGATGGTTTTCTTAGTGGGCCAATATCCAATCCTTGATATGTAATTTGACCTTGACTGTGGTCAACAAGCCAAATTCCATACCCTTGAAAGGTGGGTATCTCTATACCAATTGTGTCTCTACACAACTATTGGATCATTAGGTTATCAACTCTTGATGCATGCATATCATATATGCATTCCCTAATCTTGCCTCTAGAACCATTAGCCTTGACAGTGGTCAACAAACTAATAGGCTAGCTAAGATGACCCATTTAATTTGATTTAAACATATTCGATATAATGTGAGCTTGACTGTGGTCAACAACCCACACTATAAAGAATTCTGGTTCTCCTCAAATTAATGGAAGGCTTATATACCTTAGTATTTGTTTGAGGGTTTTATTTAATTAAGTCTCATCATACATGGTTGGCATACATTGGTATGCATCCTATATCTATCACATAAATATAAGCATACAAATATGGTATAGTTATGGACTTCACTACATTGATTTCCCCAAGCCAAGAGGGAAATCAAAACGTCACACCTCGGTAGTATGCATGATACAAACAAGAAAAATAATTACATTATCTTCAAGCTTATTGGATCTCCATCCGGCCCATCGTGCTCCTTGAAAATGGTCTCCATCTATATTTCTAATTCTAATCTAAGTAATCTAATTACATATTACAATTTGAAATGAAATACAAACCAAAAACAAGTGGCCGGGACATGAAAGTCCTCATTGGGCCAAAACATGCATAATGCTCAATCACATTGGCTTTGTCCATAACTATCCATCATGCCAATCATACACCCTTATATGCCTTTATAATGCATAAATAAATGAATTACTAACTTTGTTTCAAGCTTTGAAATAATATTTTGAGTTATTTTAATGATGTGATCAAATTGGGAAACTTTTTCCATTTTGGAAACTTTAATTTTAGGAAACCTTTTGCATGCATGTGTTCTTTTCTTAATAATCAATCCAATTGATTATTAATTAATTATAAATTGACTATTTAATTAATTAATCATATTAAATAATTAAAATAATCAATTTTGGGCTTAAAACAAATGTAGGCCGAAACCCATAGAAGAAAAACCCTAACTGTGTTCACACACAAACTAGTTTTATGTCTTTTGGACCATTTGGGCCTTTTGGAATGAGCCAAGCCCACTCCAGCCCTTAAAAACCATTAATAAACTTAATTAATGTTTATAATGTTTAATTTAAATCAGCTCCTTTGGCCCACCAAGTCATTCACTAATTTAAACCAAGTCCGTAAACATAATTAAGCCCATTAAGTGGTTTTAATAAATTAAAATTAATCAAATTAATTTAAGGCCCATTTTAATTAATCCAATTAATTAAAAATACTTTAACATATCATATATATCAGATTTAGAAGATCAAAAGTCGTTCTACCATGAACACATCAAGAACACACGAAGAACACCAATTTATAGAACTTTTCGACAAAACTAGTTTTCATACAAAACTTATTCGATTTTAATTCCGTTCGATCCTATGGCTTAATATCACATATTAAACACATAAAATATCATCTAAATGATTTTTAAATGGATCTATAAGAAATTAAATTAGAACAGCCCCTACATCACCTAGGGTTTCACGCCAAATCCTAATGGGTTTCACGCCAAACCCTAATCACAATCCTTCAAAAGTTTCGTTTTTGTTTCCACCAAATTTATTTGATCACACATACAACTAGAAATCAATATTTCTCATTCATGAACAATCAAATCTAATATTTTAAAGTTCATGAAATAAATAACTCAAAACAAAACAAAACTTATTCCGTAGAAAAATATAGAATTGTATATCCATGGCAAAATCGTGGCTCTGATACCATGTTGGATTTTAACGGTTACATGCATCACATACATGAGCGAAATTTTAAAATTATTTTAACAATTAGATCTGATCTTGCCATGAATACACAATATAACTATATGAGAATAAGAAAAATCACTTTTGATTTTTGTTGAACAGTTGATTTTACTTCGCACATGGTTGTCGCAAACCATAGTGTCCAAAATCGAACAGCTCCAATGAGTAATCCACACTAGAGAGGGGTAAATTGAACCAAAAAATTAGTGTTTAACTAGGGCTGGCCGAAATTCCCGAGAGCTAGCTTAGGAGTTGGCGCAAAAGGGAGAGAGAGACTAAGAGAAAAGACTTTCTTTTTGTTTTAATCACTTAACCCTAATTCTCATTAGTTGGCCTTTTATAGTTAGGTTAAAATTTCAACTCCTTAATGAGATTCGGCACTTTAAAATTGCTGGAGAATAATTAATTGGGCCTCTGGAATTAATTATAATCATTTGGGCTTAATTAAATCCAAATTAAATCTTTTCATAAAAGACCATGCACAAAATCTACAAACTAGGCCCTTTGTGCATCTAATTAGATTTAAATACCCAAATGGATTCCAAATCCAATAAAATTAAATATGTGAGTTCCATAACACTTATGTAACATATATAAATTAATTTAGTCCAAGAAAAAGCCCTCTAAGCCCTTCTGTATGGAGTTGGCGTGTGGCCCTTACAGAATAGTTTTCGCCAACTTTCTTTATTCCTCTGGCCCTTAATAATTCCTCCAATGGACCTATTAATTATTATATCAGTCCTATAACACTTATAGTAATCTTATAACACTTATAAGACAATAATAATTAATCATGAAATACATTATTTCATTTAGGTCCAATTTACAGAACATTTCTCAAAAGTTTCGCGAATAATTTTACTCTATCATAATTAATTAAACTCTTTAATTAATTATTATCATATTCACTTATCTTCCTTCATAATAATATCAAATATTATTATCCTTATAATTTTACCATTTTATTCTTTCTCTATATGTGTGTGACCTATTGGGTTCCTGTCCATGTTGGTAGTACAATATGTAATCGTAAGTTTTTCTCAAAACTCATATGATTCAAACTCCTTTAAATCATTTTATCAATCTCTATTGATATTTTGATACATCATTATACAAGTCATGATTGGCCTCTAGCTAGGCATCATGACTACCCAAATGTCAGGAAAGTTATGTGGTTTGATTGTACCCTTCCATAGAAACAGTTACCGTGCAATTACTCCTATCACCACTCTTATCTCAATTAGATTCTGAGTATGGATTTCTGTCAACTCATATAAATCTAATTATGTATGTTCTATTAATTTAACCATTGTTTCCAAAATGCCCTTCATGGATCTCTATCCATCTTGGCATATTACTCTGGCCAGAGATTCTCTGAACAAGGCAATCATAGAAACATGAGAGATAACTTCCCTTGTTAAATCTAGGATGGTGAATCCTTTGTCAATCACTCAACTATCTTCAAGTAGGTCATGATATACCCAATCTCCTAACTATGTTCACTCCCAGTTGGAATTAATCAGTTGTGGAGTCGAAGTGTACCACTTGCTACTTAAGATAACTTTGGTGATCTCAAGTCTAAGGATACTTGCACAACCGCTATGAACAAATTCCTCACTGATATAGATTTAATATCCATGTGAGGTTTCTCTTTGCAGGTCTCTAATGAACTTGTTCTTCTAACACGCATCCACATGTTAGCTTTGATTATCTTCCATAATCACAGTTATGAGAACCACTGCTTGAACCATTCAAGAAGCATAACATGTGCTAGTCTGTCCGAATTAACAATGTCCTATCTTGTTAATTCTATGACTAGCGATATTTAGATATTAAGACATTTGCATGCAATAGACATCTCACATCATGAACACCTTCATGATTGCCCTTGCACTGTGTTTATAATATCTAGGACTTAATTTATTAATTTAAGATTTACAAACTCATGTATTTAAACATAGCATTAATAAATGAATGATGCCTTTTATTAAGAATATAAATTTTTATACATATGAAACACATCCCTATTACATGGGCAATAGGGCATACTCTCTAACAATCTCCCACTTGCACTAGAGCCAATCACTCATATGTCTCAGACCCATGCTATTTATATGGTGATCATGCTTTATCTGGGAAAGTGCTTTAGTGAGGGGATCCGCCACATTGTCATCTATGGGAACCCTTTCTATTTTCACATCATTTCTAGCTACTATTTCCCTTATGAGATTGTAGCGTCTAAGAACATGCTTAAATCGCTGATGAGACCGTGGTTCCTTTGCTTGTGCAATGGCTCCATTGTTGTCACAATATAAAGGAATCGGATCAACAATGCTAGGCACCACTCCTAGTTCGGTTATGAACTTTTTGATCCAAACTGCTTCTTTGGCTGCTTCTGAAGCAGCAATGTACTCAGCTTCCGTCGTGGAATCAGTAGTTGTTTCTTGTTTGGAACTTTTCCAACTAACTGCTCCTCCTCCCATTATAAACATATGACCAGATTGTGATTTACAATCATCTTTGTCAAATTGGAAGCTGGCATCTGTATACCTAGTCACTTCTAAATTGCCCTCTCCATATACCAAGAATATATCCTTAGTCCATCTCAAGTACTTAAGAATATTCTTGACAGCTGCCCAATGTTCCTCCCCAAAATTGGATTGGAATCTGCTTGTGACACTCAAAGCAAATGCTACATCTAGACGTGTACATAACATAGCATACATGATAGATCCAATTGCAGATGCATATGGTATTCTATTCATGCTCTCTCTATCCTCTAGTGTCTATGGACATATAGACTTAGAAAGGTGTTTCCCATGCACCATGGGTATAAACCCTTTCTTAGAGAGATCCATATTGAACCTCTTCAATACTTTATCTATATATGTACTTTGAAAAAGACCTAGCAACCTATTGGATCTATCTCTATAGATCCTTATTCCCAGAATATAGGATGCTTCTCCAAGGTCTTTCATGGAGAATTGCTTGGATAACCATATTTTAACAGATTGGAGAAGAGAAATGTCATTTTCCATTATCAATATGTCATCTACATATAGAACTAGGAAGATAATTGCACTCCCACTGACCCTTTTATACACACAAGGTTCATCTTCATTATGTGAGAAACCAAACCCTTTGGTTGTCTCATTGAATTGTATGTTCCAGCTCCTGGAGGCTTGCTTCAATCCATAAATGGATCTTTGAAGCTTGCATACCTTTTCGCCATTTCTTGATGTAAATCCTTCTGGTTGTGTCATATACACATCCTCAGCAAGATTCCCATTAAGGAAAGCTATCTTCACATCCATTTTCCAAATCTCATAATCATAATGAGCTGCAATGGCTAAAAGCATTTTTATAGACTTAAGCATCGCTACAGGAGAAAAAGTTTCGTCATAGTCAATATCTTCTTTTTGACGATAACCTTTTGCTACTAAGCGAGCTTTATATGTAACTACATTACCTTCCATGTTGGTCTTCTTTTTAAAGACCCATTTGCATCCTATGGGTTTTATCCTTTCAGGTGGTTGAGTTAAAGTCCATACTTTATTCTCATACATGGAGTCCATTTCGGACTGCATAGCCTGAAGCCATAAATCACGTTCTGAACTGTTCAAAACTTCTTGATAGCTTGTAGTCTCATTGTCCTCTACTACAGTTATGCCTCTATCCAAATCAATTTGAAATCCATATCTCACAGGGATAGAACGCATCCTAGTAGATCTTTTAGGATTTTGTGTATAATCAGGTTTAACTGTAATCTCATCATTATGAAATTCAATTTCAGGTTCAATCGGTTGATCATCTTCTATTTGTGGGTCTTGAACTTCACCAAGTTCAATTTTACTCCCACTATCCTCTCGTAGGAGAAATTCTCTTTCCAATAAGACAGCATGCCTTGAAACAAACACCTTTTGTTCTAAGGGATGATAGAAATAATATCCAAACGTTTCTTTTGAATATCCCACAAATAAACATTTGTCAGACTTAACATCTAGTTTGTCTGACATTGTTCTCTTTACATAAGCAGGACAACCCCATACTTTCATATGAGAAAGCGTGGGTTTCTTGTTATTCCACATCTCATATGGAGTAACATCAACCGATTTACTAGGAACTCTATTTAACACATAAAAAGCAGTTTCTAGTGCATATCCATAAAAGGACTTAGGAAAGCCGCTGGGCTCATCATTGATCGAACCATATCTAATAGTGTTCGATTTCTCCTTTTAGATATACCATTGTGTTGTGGTGTATATGGAGGAACCCATTGAGATAAAATCCCATTATCTCTAATATAATCCTGAAACTCTTGACTTAAGTATTCTCCACCTCGATCTGATCTAAGTGTTTTAATACTTTTGCCAAGTTGTTTCACTACTTCATTTCTGAATTCTATGAACTTTTCAAATGCTTCTGATTTATATTTCATTAAATAGATATATCCAAACCTGGAATAATCACCTATGAAAGTAATGAAGTAGGAGTAACCTCCTCTGGCATGTGTAGTCATTAGACCACATACATCTGAATGTATTAAGTCCAAAACCATTTTAGCTCGTTTTCCTTTACCAATAAAGGGAGCTTTTATCATTTTTCCCAATAAATAAGATTCACATGTATCAAATGATTCATAATCAAATGATCCCAAATCGCCCGACTTGTGTAATTTGGTCATGCGTTTTTCATTTTTATGGCCTAAATGACAATGCCATAAGTAGGAGGTATTTAGATTATCATGTTTCATTCTCTTGGTATCCACATTATGTACTTCTTTAATTAAATCAAGAACAAATATACCATTCTCAATGATAGCTTTTGCATAAAACATATTGTTCTTAAAAATGTAACAACATTTGTCCTTTAAAGAAATATCATAATCGTTCATCAAACGACTGAAAGAAATAATACTTTTGGATAAGGCTGGAACATAATAACAATTATTTAATTCCAGTACTAATCCACTAAGAAGAGGCAAATAGTAAGTCCCCATAACTATTGTAGAGATGTTCTATCCAGTAGCTGACTGCAAACATATCTCTGCATTTCCAACTCTTCTAAAGCTTCTAAGCCCCAATAGATCATTACATAAATGAGATCCACATCCGGTATCTAATACCCAAGATTATTTTGAAGCAATAGAATAAGTATTAATTTCAATCATATGAATACCTGAAGTAGAAGCATCAGCTTGCTTTTTCTCTTTAAGAGAATCTAGATAGCCTTGCAGTTACGCTTCCAATGACCATCATTTCCATAATGGAAGCAAGTTCCTTTGGGATTCTCTTTCTTGGCAACCTTTTTCTTGGAGATCCCACCATTCTTTGGCTGCGCCTTGGTTATCTTCTTCTTCTTCTGCTTCTTGCCTTTAGTAGAAGTGACAACCATGACACTTTTTGGATCCTTCTTAAATGATCCATCAGCTGTCTTGAGCATATTGATTAACTCAGGAATGGATACTTGGATCTTGTTCATGTTGAAGTTAAGCATGAAAGGTGCATAACTTGGAGCCAACTAGTACAAGATTAAATCTATGTATAGATCATTATCCATAACATAGCTAAGTCTACTCAAATGCTCAATATACCCATACATCTTCAATGCATGAGTAGCAGCTGAAGTGCCTTCCACCATTTTACAGCTAAATAGAGCTCGAGCAATCTCATATTGCTCAGTTCTAACCTGAGAAGAATAAAGCTCCTCTAGATGGAAAATGATGGTTCTAGCATCCATCATTTCATGTTGCTTCTGAAGCTTCGAGGACATAGCACCCAGCATCAGACATGCTGCTGCTTCACTATCCTCCATGTATTTTCGATAAACGCCATTGATCTCATCAATGGCATCATCTGATGGAAGTGGTGGTGGACCTTTATCCAAGACATAGTGGATCTTTTCAGCTCTGAGAACAATTCTCACTTGCCTAATCCAGTCAGAAAAGTTATTGCCAACCAACTTGTTACCCAAGATTGAACATATATTAATGTTCGACGTGCTCATGATGATGACCTAGATGTGAAAAAGAAAAGATATGAGAGTATGATCATATATATGTATGCATTAATAAGGTCTTTAATTAATCCATTTACTCCCACTATTTTATTGTTAATTAATATCCCTCACTATATAATCCGAGAAAACCCGATGGTTTTCTTAGTGGGCCAATATCCAATCCTTGATATGTAATTTGACCTTGACTGTGGTCAACAAGCCAAATTCTATACCCTTGAAAGGTAGGTATCTCTATACCAATTGTGTCTCTACACAACTATTGGATCATTAGGTTATCAACTCTTGATGCATGCATATCATATATGCATTCCCTAATCTTGCCTCTAGAACCATTAGCCTTGACTGTGGTCAACAAACTAATGGGCTAGCTAAGATGACTCATTTAATTAGATTTGAACATATTCGATATAATGTGAGCTTGACTGTGGTCAACAACCCACACTATAAAGAACTCTGATTCTCCTTAAATTAATGGAAGGCTTATATACCTTAGTATTTGTTTGAGGGTTTTAGTTAATTAAGTCTCATCATACATGGTTGGCATACATTGGTATGCATCCTATATCTATCACATAAATATAAGCATAAAAATATGTTATAGTTATGGACTTCACTACATTGATTTCCCCGAGCCAAGATGGAAATCAAAAGATCACACCTAGGTAGTATGCATGATACAAACAAGAAAAATAATTACATTATCTTCAAGCTTATTGGATCTCCATCCGGCCCATCTTGCTCCTTGAAAATGGTCTCCATCTCTATTTCTAATTATAATCTAAGTAATCTAATTACATATTACAATTTGAAATGAAATACAAACTAAAAACAAGTGGCCGGGACATGAAAGTTCTCATTGGGCCAAAACATGCATAATGCTCAATCACATTGGCTTTGTCCATAACTATCCATCATGCAATTCATACACCCTTATATGCCTTTATAATTCATAAAAAAATGGATTACTAACTTTGTTTCAACCTTTGAAATAATAATTTGAGTTATTTTAATGATGTGATCAAATTAGGAAACTTTTTTCCATTTTAGGAAACCTTTTGCATGCATGTGTTCTTTTCTTAATAATCAATCCAATTGATTATTAATTAATTATAAATTGATTATTTAATTAATTAATCATATTAAATAATTAAATAATCAATTTTGGGATTAAAACAAATGTAGGCCGAAACCCACAGAAGAAAAATCCTAACTGTGTTCACACACAAACTAGTTTTGTGTCTTTTGGACCATTTGGGCCTTTTGGAATGAGCTAAGCCCACTCCAGCCCTTAAAACCCATTAATAAACTTAATTAATGTTTATAATGTTTAATTTAAATTAGCTCCTTGGGCCCACCAAGTCATTCACAAATTTAAACCAAGTCTGTAAACATAATTAAGCCCATTAAGTGGTTTTAATAAATTAAAATTAATTAAATTAATTTAAGGCCCATTTTAATTAATCCAATTAATTAAAAACACTTTAATATATCATATATATCAGATTTAGAAGATCAAAAGTCGTTCTAACCATGAACACATCAAGAACACACGAAGAACACCAATTTATCGAACTTTTCGACAAAACTAGTTTTCATGCAAAACTTGTTCGATTTTAATTCCGTTCTATCCTATGGCTTAATATAACATATTAAACACATAAAATATCATCTAAATGATTTTCAAATGGATCCATAAGAAATTAAATTAGAACAGCCCCTACATCACCTAGGGTTTCACGCCAAATCCTAATGGGTTTCACGCCAAATCCTAATGGGTTTCACGCCAAACCCTAATCACAATCCTTCAAAAGTTTCGGTTTTTTTTTCCACCAAATTTATTTTTTCACACATACAACCAGAACTCAATATTTCTCATTCATGAACAATCAAATATAATATTTTAAAGTTCATGAAATAAATAACTCAAAACAAAACAAAACTTATTCCGCAGAAAAATATAGAATTGTATGTCCATGGCAAAACGTTGCTCTGATACCATGTTGGATTTTAACGGTTATATGCATCACATACATGAGCGGAATTTTAAAATTTTTTTAACCATTAGATCTAATCTTGCCATGAATACACAATATAACTATATGAAAATAAGAAAAATCAATTTTAATTTTTGTTGAACAGTTGATTTTACTTCGCACCAGGTTGTCGCAAACCACAGTGTCCAAAATCGAACACCTCCAATGAGTAATCCACACTAGAGACAGGTAAATTGAACCAAAAAATTGGTGTTTAACTAGTGCTGGCCGAAATTCCCAAGAGTTAGCTTAGGAGTTGGCGCAAAAGGGAGAGAGAGATTAAGAGAAAAGACTTTTTTTTATTTTAATCACTTAACCCTAATTCTCATTAGTTGGCCTTTTATAGTTAGGTTAAAATTCCAACTCCTTAATGAGATTGGGCTCTTTAAAATTGCTGGAGAATTATTAATTGGGCCTCTGGAATTAATTATAATCATTTGGGCTTAATTAAATCAAAATTAAATCTTTTCATAAAAGACCATGCACAAAATCCACAAACTAGGCCCTTTGTGCATCTAATTGGATTTAAATACCCAAATGGATTCCAAATCAAATAAAATTAAATATGTGAGTTCCATAACACTTATGTAACATATATAAATTAATTTGGTCCAAGAAAAAGCCCTCTAAGCTCTTCTGTATGTAGTTAGCGTGTGTCCCTTATAGAATGGTTTCCGCCAACTTTCTTTATTCCTCTGGCCCCTAATAATTCCTCCAATGGACCTATTAATTATTATATCAGTCCTATAATACTTATAGTAGTCTTATAATACTTATAAGATAATAATAATAATTAATCATGAAATACATTATTTCATTTAGGTCTAATTTATAGAACATTTCTCAAAAGTTTCGCGGATAATTTTACTTGATCATAATTAATTAAACTCTTTAATTAATTATTATCATATTCACTTCTCTTCCTTCATAATAATATCAAATATTATTATCCTTGTCATTTTACCATTTTATCCTTTCTCTATATGTGTGTGACCTATTGGGTTCCTGTCCATATTGGCAGTATAATATGTAATTGTAAGTTTTTCTCAAAACCCACATGATTCAAACTCCTTTAAATCATTTTATCAATCTCTATTGATATTTTGATACATCATTATACAAGTCATTATTGGCCTCTAGCTAGACATCATGACTACCCAAATGTCACGAAAGTCATGTGGTTTGACTGTACCCTTCCATAGAAATAGTTATCGTGCAATTACTCCTTTCACCACTCTTATCTCAATTAGATTCTGAGTATGGATTTCTGTCTACTCATATAAATCTAATTATGTATGTTCTATTAATTTAACCATTGTTCCCAAAATGCCCTCCATGGATATCTATCCATCTTGGCATATTACTCTGGTCAGAGATTCTCTGAACAAGGCAATCATAGAAACATGCGAGATAAATTCCCTTGTTAAATCTGGGATGGTGAATCCTTTGTCAATCACTCAACTATCTTCAAGTAGGTCATGATATACCCAATCTCCTAACTATGTTCACTCCCAGTTGGAAGTAATCAGTTATGGAGTCAAAGTGTACCACTTGCTACTTAAGATAACTTTGGTGATCTCAAGTCTAAGGATACTTGCACAACCGCTATGAAGAGATTCCTCACTGACATAGATTTAATAGCCATGTGAGGATTCTCTTTGCAGGTCTCCAATAAACTTGTTCTTCTAACAATCATCCACATGTTATCTTTGATTATCTTTCATAATCACAGTTATGAGAACCACTGCTTGAACCATTCAAGAAGCATAACATGTGCTAGTCTGTCCGAATTAACAATGTCCTATCTTGTTAATTCTATGACTAGGGATATTTAGATATTAAGATATTTGCATGTAATAGACATCTCACATCATGAACACCTTCATGATTGTCCTTGCACTGTGTTTATAATATCTAAGACTTCATTTATTAATTTAAGATTTACAAACTCATATATTTAAACATAGCATTAATAAATGAATGATGCCTTTTATTAAGAATATAAATTTTTATACATATGAAAAAAATCCCTATTACATGGGCTCTAGGGCATACTCTCTAACAGCATAAGCAAAAGGCATATGTACGATGCATAATATAGGCATGTATATAGTGTGTGATATACATATGATACATGACACATGTTTAGGATCATATAATACTTGAGTCAATTATCACAATGATGCATGCATGTGTATGATATACATACGATACATAGAGTACAAATATGGCATACACATAGTGCGTGGTGCATGTTAGATATGCATATGGTGTATGGTATATATATAATGCATGATAGATGTTAAGGGTATATATGATTCACAAGTCAATTGTTACAATGATGCAGAGTTAATTGATGATGTATGTGCATGGTATGTACATGATTCATAATTTATGAGTGTGTTAGATATAGATACGATGCATGGCATACATATGATGGATATACGTGAGTATGATAGGCATACTTATGATGCATAACATAGTTATACATATGGTGCATGGGAATTGTATGATAATACATATGACTAATATGATATATGATTCAATTGATTCATGAATGATACAAGTGTGATGCGTAATGAATGAGTGTGTTAGGTGTCAATCACAACCACATATAAGTAAAAATTATGCTTCCAACCTTATTGCTCTGAAATAGGAGGCTGCATAGTCACTTTCCTAGAGGGTTTAATCTATGGATCAATCGGGGACTCAACGGTCGTATATGGTGTACGGGAGAAAGCCAATGGCATAACCTATTTTAATTGAAAGTGTAGGCATATGGGTTTTGGTTAGGCCAATTTAGGCATGATAGCCTTTGATTGGTACATTCTAATTTATATTAATTTGTTTAATATAAAAGGGTCCATATAGAAAGCAAGAGTTATTAAGGTCATACAACCTAGGAAAAGTAGTTATTATGATTACATAAACTTAAAATCGAGTGGTGAAACTCTAAGGCTACCTAAGCATGGTTCATGCCAATAGATCTAGCTGATCATGAGCATAACAGCTTATAGGTTACCATTTTATATACCACTTGGTGCGAGACTTAAGCTAGTAGTTCTCCTTGACATCTCCTTTTATTAAGTGAATGTAAGGTATGCTTCAGGATGGCATAGAGGCTAAAATAGGGATACCTAACTTAATTCAAAGACCCTAGGATATATGCAAAAAATGCAACGTTGAAAAGCGATAGGATTAAGAAAAACCCATATTAGATGCCCAACCTTTTGATACCCAAATAGAGATTGGTGTTCGGGACATCACTCTTAATTGGCACCTCGGTTAGGTGTCTCTTATAATTAGGTTTTAAATATTAATTCACTACCTACCTTCTCACACAACGCATCACGATAAATTAAATAAACATGTCAATCAAATAATAAAAGCGGTTAATAAAGCAAATAAATCAACTATTTAAAACTATTACAGAGGTAAATCGTCCACAAAATAATAAAATACATATATAAAGTGGACTATTAATTAAATTTGAGAACATTGATTCACTTATACATATTTATAAAAAAGGGGAGATGAAGAGTATTTTCCAAATTTTAAGAAAACATGGGATGAGTGATCCAAATTGTGATGAAATAAACTCCTTTTTATTATGTGAATTTTAGGATGAAAATTGGACATTGGTCTATATTAATTAAAGAAAACCTAATTAATTAAGTATAAATAATTTTAAGTGAATTTTTATACTAGTGCGTAAAAATCATTTTATTACTACCTATTACATCCCCAAAAATAAATTTTTCTAAAATAAATAATAAAATATAATGAAATAAATAAATAAATAACCAAATAAAAAAATCATAAATAAATGAAGCAAAATAAAGTAAAATATAAAAGTATAGAAATGGAACTGTCCAAGATGATTCTCTAAGGCACTCCAACTTCAAACTCCCAAACAATCCATACAAAATAAATGAATTGTTCAAACAAAAAGGAGAAAAGGTAAAAAAAAAGTTAAAAATGCAATAAAAATAAATATTTGAACAAATAAATATAACATACTAAAATGACAACAATAATAAAGTATATTATGTATGCAAAATTCATAATAAATTAAAATAAAATTCATAATAAATTAAAATAACATAATAAGAAAAAATAAATAAAATCAATAGGCATTTTACATACATAGAAAGGCAAAATGGCTAAAAATAATTAAATAATAAAATATTAATTATAACATAATTAGCATAAAAAAATGTCAAAAAAATGGAAATGAAAACAAAACATGCATAAAAAAAGAAAGTAAACTAAGAACATGCAAGCTAGCTACATACAGTGAATAAATAAGAACAAAAATTGAAATAATGGTATTTGTACACAAAACAACATCATGCAAAAGTAGGCTATTGTGAATAAGATAAAGTCATGCAAAAATGAAGAAAAAAATAAATAAAACCATGTATTGACAGTAGGAACAAAATAAACAAGTGTAAATAAAATAGATAAATAAGTAAATAAACAAAAAAATACTAATAAATATAATTAAAACAATATTTAACTAATAAAATAACAAAATAAATATAAATACAATACAATAAAAAATATATTAATAGTAAAGTAAAATAGTATGCAATATATTACATAAATATAAAATGAAAGAAATTAATGTGAAATATTGGATTATGTGCCAAATAAAAAAAATTATGTAAGTGAAAGAAACCAAATTAATGTAATATAAAAAGTAATGAATTAATTAACACAAACTCTATATAATTATAATTTATTAATGAATAAAAAATAACAACAAATCACAACAAAACAGAAAATAAAATCAAACTAAGAACAAAAATATAAATATCACTCCAATGAAAAATCACATAAAAAATACTATACGTGAATTAAAATTAATTTAAATGGCATTGAGAGACTAATGAATATTATCCTTGGAGTTTATTGCTCCAAAATCAATAAAATCTAATTTGAAGCTTGCTCTCTCCCTCTTTACTATCTTGGATTTTTGATGGAAAGTCATAGAGAAAATTATTTCTTTTTTGTATATGGTTTTATGTCTGTGTCTATTTTGCAGTCCCCTTTTTAGATCTCAGATTGAGCCCCCTACAGCCTTTAGGTTTTTCTTCTTTTACTATAAAAGGTTGTCTTCCCTTAAGCTTTCTTTTCTTTTTATATTAAATTTATGTGCCCTATGCATTTACTAGAGATGAGCATAGACCGATTAACCAATTCATTAATAATTTTTTTTAAATCAGTCAATTATTATCCATTAACCACTAAAAAATTTTAATATATAAATTTAATAAATTATATAATTTATAATATTATTTTTAATAGCTAAAAATGCTTTAAAAATGAAAAATACTAATTAAATACAATATTCATTAAAATAATGAAAATAAAAATAAAATTATCATAATTAATTATAAAAATTAAAAATATTCAATATAAAACTGACAACATAACTCTAATTATGCACATAATTTTAATGTTTATTTACTAAAAATATATATTTTACAAAATTATATATCATAATATTTATAAATTACAAAAAAATTAAAAATATAAGTGTAAAATTTAAAATATAATTCATAATATATATATATATATATATATATATATATATATATATATATATATATTCGGTTTTGGTTTTGGATCGATTAACCGCTGATTTTTTAAGTAAAAATCGTAAAATAAAAATTTTGGTTCAATTAACCTAAAAATTAATTTAATTTCGAATTAATTTTTCAATTAACCGAAATTTTGATTTTTTTGCTCATCTCTATCCCTTACCCTCTTTTTTATGTCTTTCATTTTTTGTCTTTTTCTTTTTTTGTTTTACGTTTCTTTATTTTTCTGCTTTTCTTTTGACATCTTACATTTTTTAAACGTTTTTGTGTTTTTTTTACATCTTAGCTTTTTTCTTTTTCTTTTTCACGTTTTTTTCTCACTTTTTTTATTTTCCTTTATTTTCATTTCTTTTTCTTTCATTCTAACGCCATTCTTTTTTTTTCAATTTCTTTTTTTCTTTATTTTTTATTTTATTGTCTTATTTTTTTTATATTTTTGTAATTTTATATTTCTATTTTATTTTTATTTATTATTTTATAAAATAAAAATTCCAAGAACAAACATCTTTTAAAAGCATAGGAAATTCTAGAGGAAAGCAAATAAATAAATCACCTTTATTTTTTAAATCAATTTCCTTTTTAAAACATAAAATTTGGCTAGAGAGCATTATGATTCTGTTCTCTAGCTATTTTGAAGCAACACAATCATCATTGAGTAACCCTAATTAGAAGTTGCATCAGGATCTAGTATCTTTAGATATGGATTTAGATAGGGATGAGCCACTCCCTCAAAGATTCAAGATGTCAGATCTTATAGTACCCCAAATTTTCATCTGATAGCATGCTGTAGAGCATGAAAAATAACCCTAGGGTAGTTTTTAAAGTAATCAGAGTTGGATAGAATAGAGAAATTTGAAAGCATAAAGGTTAAACGTGCTCGAATTAGGATAATCTAAGGATGTTGCCCTAATGGATAGTTTTATTTAACTCTAAAATATAAAAATAGATATCAAATGGAGTCAGGTGGTATAATTTGAGAAGAAATTAAGTTTAAATAGGCTCTTAAAACATACGGGGAAGTTTTTACTCGGTACCCTAAGCTTGGTTGATCGAAGTTTGACTGAAACATTAAAAATAGCAAATAAACTCTAAAAATTACCAAAAGTTTTAGATCTATTAAATAGAGTTTAAATTAGTGTTTGTAAGTAAAAAATATTTTTTTCCAATAGTTTTTGAATTTCGGGTTTCGAACTGGATGATTTTTTTTTGGTGCTAGAAGTATATCAAAATGATGTCAAAATAATTTAAAATTTTAACCACATGTTCCTGCATGTATTATTAGACATGGAAAAAAATTTTAGAACATTTGGACAAATGAAACGTTAATTTCGGAAAAAAGGTCAAAAATCAGGGTAAAATTAAATAAGGTGCTTAATTATCACGTTAAACTTATCCAAGGATATAATTATCATTTAGGAATGAGTTATAATCAAATGTGTGAAGTACTATGGTAGAAAATGCATAAAAATCCATGAAATGGTGATAAATGGCATAAAAATAAGGCATGAGTTATAAAGGTAAATGAAGAAATTTTGACTCCAATTTTTGTGGGTTAATAGACTACCTAGAAATCTATAGAGAGGTCTAAAATCCTATACAAAAATCATCCTCATCTCTCTCCTCCCTTAGTAAAATTGAACTCACACTTTTCTCTCTCATTCTTCATCTTTTCTCCATTTCTTCCCACACACACACCAGGACTTAAGCTTAAATTTCACTCTCACATACTAGAGAATCTTCTCTACAACTTATAAATTTTATTGAAGAAAAAAAAGCTTGGAATTGGAAGATATTATGTGAGAGAAAACCCACCAAAATTTTACAAAAATGTGAGATTTAATTCAAATTAGGTAGGAAAATGGTTATGTACTTGTAAAGTGTGATTAGTAGAGTTGTTTAGTAGTTTTTAATTTCTTGAATTTATGACAAAAACTCATCAATTTCTTTCTCTTCAATTTGGCCTAAAGAATAACAATAAGGGAAAGACAAAGGCAAGGGGAAATAAGGTGAAAAAAAAGAAAGAATAAGGAATTTTAAAGCTATTTTGAGGTTAGTGGATGCTTATTACACTCAATTTCATTTATTTAGTAGAAATTCCTTCAAATTTTACATTAGATAACTGTATAAACTTAGGTATAAATGTGAAATAATTCAAGATAATATGTTAGAATGATGAATTAAGGTGTAGAGAATGTGAATTAGCAAAGAAAACCAAGTGGAAGTAAGAAAACTTGTATATGTCGAATGGAGTACCTAAATGTAACTTGTGATAATTTGAAGATTTATCAAGAATTAAGCTTAAAACCCTAATATTAAATTTAAGTAATGTAGTAGAAGTGATTAAAGGTGAATGTAATTAGTGAATCTTAATTTACATAATTGAACATAATGATGGAAGTTAAGGTAACTTGGAAATTATAATGTGCAATGAATATGTATCACTATATAAATATTTAATATAACATTATAATCATTTATTGCATGCAATTGAGTAAAGAATCACATGATGATTGTATAAACTCATGTGGCAGAATGCTAAATTGGTGAAAATGGCATGCTTTAATTATTTTTATGTATTAATACATACATAGATGATGAATACATAACAATAAACATGTCAGAGTATCACAACATTGTATATTAATTGTTACATAGTGGGATTAGTATGGAAAGTTGATGAAAACATGGTTTAATCCAACAAAATGGATAGCCCTGTGGGTAATCCAGGACTGTAGATATAATAGCTAGCCATAGGAATTTATATCGCGATAGAACTATAAGATTTGATTTAACATTATATGTGGATTTTTGACACACATATGGATTTGGAAAGTAGGGTTACTGTAAGTAATATGGTCCATGGGATGCAGGATTATAGTAAATAATATGATCATATGAGTACCTTCTAGCACACACATGGATCAAGGATGTAGGGTTACGATAAATAATTTGGTCCCAGGGATGTAGAGTTATGGTAAGTAATTTCATCGTATAAGTACATCGGTGGCATTAGAGTCCTTATCCCGTATATTCGATTTGAGAATTTTCACTGGACAATATTAAGGGTAAAATGGTAATTTTGCATAAATTGAGGACTAAATGGCAATTTATGTGTAAAAGATATTAAATGTGTGAATAAATAATAAAAAAAGGTGAAAAATGAAGTTAATTGGGTCAAAAAGGGTAAAAATATAATTAGGCGAGAAAATAGGTTAAAAGTGTAATTTGGTATTAAAAAAGGAGACTAAAAAGGTTAAATTACTTAAATACATGGAAAAGGGCAAAATTATCATTTTGATAAAGTTATGGACTAAAATGTAATTTACCATTTTATAAGTTAAAGATAAGGATTAAATTGGAAATTTACCATTTAAAGTGAAATAAAAGTTAAAGAGGCAAAAACATATTAATTTGAAGTTAAATAAGGCAAGTCAGAAAGCAAAAGAAAAATATAAAGACGAAAATATAATTTTTTTTACTCAAAAAATGTAATAAAAGACAAAGGAAATAAGAAGAGTTAATTAAAATGGAAGTCAAACAAAATTAAATATGAAGAAATTAAAAATTTAGGCACCAAAATTGTAAATTGCCATCACAAGATAAAGTATAGGGGCAAAAATGTAAATTTTACATTCAATATAGCATAATAGACAAACAAAGCAAAAAAGGGGTGAAATTAAAGTCAAACCAAGTCAATAATGCTGAAATAAAAATTTAGGGACCAAAACATAATTTGCTATTTAATGGGTATACACAAGCATTGGAATGCAAATTTATACTTAAGAAAAATTAGAAGATGAAGGAAACAAAGAGACTAAAATTGGAATTAAATGTGGTAAAATGTGATAAAAAGAATGTCTAGGGATTAAATCATAATTTTACATTCAAGTAAGAATCACATGAGAATTAATGAGAAAAAGAGATACTAAAACGATTAAATAGTAAAAATTTAGATAGAGGGAGTATCAAATTGATTTAAGCTAGCAAAAAGAAAGATAAGAGGGTAAAATAGTAAATTGCCATTACATAAAGGAAGGTTGAAGATTCAAATGTAAATTGAGAAGTAAAAATGAAATGAAAAATACAAGAAGGGTAAATAATAGTACAATTGTCAATTAGATAATAAAATTGTAGCCAGATTGAGTAAAAAGGAAATTTTGAATGGATTCAATAAATGAAGGGAAGAATTTTAAATTAGAGAAATATTAATTAAAAGAAAAAGAGATGACATAAATGCCAACTTTTTTAAATAGAAGACTTAAATGTTAGCTCAGTAAAATATGGGACATTGCAAGGTAAAAGTGAAGATTTATTTTGAACTAAGGTTAATAGTGAATTTGTATTAGATTAGAATATTGTGGATAAAAAAAACAAAGGAAGAAAAAAATAATAAGCTTATATCATTCAAAAGTAATTAAAGATTAAGAAAGATATAGTTTCATTCAGTTAAAGTAAGGAAGAAAATTATTTCGATAATTGAGTTCTAAATTATATTTTCAGTATGCTTGGTAGGATTAAATTATAAATTATGATGTAAGTAAAATGAACAAATAAATAAAGTATTAAACAACAATTATTAAAGTATCAAATAAGAAAAAATGGGGCATAAGTGTGTATTAACATTGAATCAAAAATTTATGAATGTAACGATTTATAAGTAGAAATGAAAGAAAATAATAATAAATCAATATGGACTAATGATAATGTAAAACTAAATTAGTTAAACGATTTTATTAGATGAAATTTTGTATAGTTGTATCCAACACTAAGCAACAATGTTGCTTAATGGGTGGTTTGTTGACTGAGCATAGGGACAAGTATTTAAGGACTCGAAGAAGGCGACATTGAATGGCTTGTACATGTGTCACGATTGTGGATATAAAGCTTAGATAACTCATATATTAGGTTTGATTTCATAGTTAATGATGTATTATGTTATGTCATGGATGCAAATTAATAGTGAATCTATTTATATGTACATATTAAATCATAGGTGTATGGAAACTTTGTGAGTGAGTTACGATGTGCATTGATGATTGATTTTAGAAGTATAATGAATGTTGGAGTATTGGAGGTGGAGGTTGCCATTTGGGAGTGTTATCCTACTATTTACAGGTTTGGATAGTCGAAATTATAAGTTAGATTTATACCAAATGAATAGTGACCCTTTAATCTTAAATTAGACATAAATAGCTAGGATTGAACATAGGATGTTACATTTAGTGGTATCAAAGTAGGTTTAGGCAGTCTTAAGATCGGAGTAATGTGAGTGAATGGATGAATGGATACATGTACATGCCATATAAGGATTAGAGAATTTGAAGTTGTACCTTACCTGTTTCCCCTCTATACTTAAGATGATAGTCATGACTTTATTTTTCAATGAGCAATTAAGATGGTGAGCGATATCGAGAGTGGGGCCCAGCCAGTCCAATAAATAATGAGATGACTCCTATTTATCAGTTTTACCAACTTAGCCAGCATATAGTCACCACTTATATAGTTATACAGTTATACATCCCCAATTTTATATATAAATGGTGATGGATTTGTTATATCAGTAAATGTAGACCCTAGCTATCCATAGTCATAGCATTAGCTGCCATCTCAGTCACTTTGGAAACCTATAGTTGTGCCTTTAAAAAAGTTAAAGACTAAAGATTTATCAACTTTAGAAGCTCATCATAGTAGATACACCATGTCCATAGGAAGTAATAAAATGTATCAAGATTTGAAAGCAGTTTACTGGTGGCCAGAGATGAAATAGGATATAACTGATTACATGACCTAATGTTTAACATGTCAATAAGTGAAAGTTGAACACCAGGTTCCTTCTAATTTGTTACAACTTATCACCATACCAAAATGGAAGTGGGAACGTGTAACCATGGATTTTATATCCAGACTACCTCTTACTAGGAAACAACATGACCCTATTTTTGTTATAGTGGATAGATTAATGAAGTCAGCACACTTTATACCAGTAAGGGTTTATTTTCCATTAACCAGGTTGGCAGAAATTTATATTAATGAAATAGTCAGACTACATGGTATTCCTATTTCCATCATTTCAGATAGAAATACCCAATTCATGTCGAAATTTTGGCAAAGGCTATAGGAATCACTGGGAACCTACTTAGATTATAGCACTGCCTTTCATCCACAAACAGATGGATAGTTTGAGCATGTGACTCAAATATTGAAAGGTATGTTACGGTGTTGCATACTTCAGTTTTACAGTAGTTGGGAAAGATACCTTCCATTAGTGATATTTGTATATAATAACAGTTATCAATCCAGTATCAAAATGACATCATATGAAGCATTATACAGAAAGAAAAAAGAAGAAATCCCCTGTGTTGGACAAAGTTAAGTGAAAGCAAATTGATGGCACTAGATTTAATCAGAGAAACCGAGAGAAGGTGAAGCTAATCAAAGATAACTTAAAAGCTGTAGCTGATAGATAAAATCCTATGCAGACTTGAAAAGAAAAGATATGACATAGAATTCAGTGGGCGTGATAAAAGTATTCCTAAAGGTGCCACAATTAAGAAAGGTCTTAAGATTTAGTAAAAAATGCAAGCTCAACCCTAGATATATCGGTCCGTATGAAGTATTACAACAAATTGGGTCAATTTCTTATAGACTTAGACTACCATCAAAGCTGAAGAAAATCTATTATGTGTTCCATGTATCCACACTAAGAAGATATCGGTCCTTTTCATGCTATCACACCAGAAGGAAATTCAACTGTGAATCGACTTATTCTATGATGAAGAACCAGTGAGAATTCTCGCCAAAAAAGTTAGGCAACTTAGAAGTAGACGAATTTTGCTTGTCAAAGTACTTTGGACATGACACAATGTGAAAAAAGTAACATGGGAACTAGAATAAGCTATGAGAAGACAACATCCTCAACTTTTCAATTCAGGTAAATTTTAAGGATGAAATTTTTAATTAGTAGGGGAGTACCATAGCACCCAAAATTTCTATTTGACATGTATGGTACATTGTAGAGCATGAAAAATAACCCTATGGAAATTTTTGGAGTAATTGGAGTTGAATAGAATAGAGAAATTTAAAAATGTATAAAGGTTAAACATACTCGGTTAAGGTAATCCTAGGATGGGTGACCTGATGGGTAATTTGACTTAACTTTGAAATATGAAAAAAGGTATCAAACGGAGTCTGGCAGTAGTATTTGAGAAGAAATTGAGTTTAAATATGCTCTTAAAACAGATAAGAAAGTTTTTACTCGATACCATAAGCTCTGTTGATCAAAATTTGATCGGGACTTTAAAAATAGCAAATAACCTCTAAAAATTATCAAACTTTCCAAATCTATTAAATATAGTTTAAATTAGTGTTTGGAAGTGACAAATAATTTTTTCCAATAGTTTTGGAATTTCGAATTTCGGATAGGCTAATTTTTCCTAGTGCTAGAAGTATACCAAAATGATGTCAGAATAATTTAAAATTTTAACCACATGTTCCTGCATGTATTATTCCACATGGGGAAAACGTTTAGAACATTCTGTCAATGGTAAAAAATTGGGATTAAATTAATTAAGGGGCTTAATTTTCATATTTAATTTATCCAAGGACATAATTAGCATTAGGGAATGATTTATAATAAGATGTGTGAAGCACCATGGTAGAAGATGTGTAGAAATCCATGAAATGGTGATAAATGGCACAATAATAAGGTATGACTTGTAAAGGTAAATGAACAAATTTTGACTCCAATTGTGGTGGGTTAGTAGACTACCTTAAGGTCTCTAGAGAGGTCTTAAATTGTCTCCAAAAAATCACCCTTCTCCCTCTCCTCCCTTAGCAAAATCAAACTCACACATTTCTCTCCCATTCTTTATCTTTCCTCCATTTCTTCCCACACACACCAACACATAAGGTCAAATTTCACTCTCACATACTAGAAACTCTTCTTTACAACCTAGAAATTTGATTAAAGTAAAAAAAAACTTAGAAGTGGAAGAAATTGTGTGAGAGAAAACCCATCAAAATTTGGTAAGAACTTAAGTTTTTTTTTTTCAAATTAGTTAGGAAAATGGTTATGTACTTGTAAAGCATGATTAGTAAAGTTATTTAGTAGCTTTTAAGTGCTTGAATTTATGACACAAACTTATCAATTTTCGTCTCTTCAATTCGGCCTAAAGAAAAATAATAAGGGAGAGACAAAGACAATAAAAAAGAAGGTGAAGAAAAGAAAGAAAAAGGAATTCTAAGGCTATTTTAAGGTTAGTAGATGGTTATTACACTCAATTTCATTTATTTATTATAAATTCCTCTAAATTTTACATTATGTAACAATATAAACTTAGGTATAAATATGAAATAATTCAAGGTAATATGTTAGAATGATGAATTAAGGTGTGGAGAATGTGATTTGTAAAGAATACCAAGTAGAAGTAAGGGAACTTGCATATGCTAAATGGGGTACCTAAATGTAACTTGTGATAATTTGAAGATTTATGATAAATTAATCTTTAAATCCCTAATATTAAATATAAGGAAGGTAGTAGAAGTGATTAAAGGTGAAAATAATTAGTGAATCTAAAGTTACATAATTAACATAATGATGGAAGTTAAGGTAACTTTGAAATTATAATGTGTAATGAATATGTATCACTATATAAATGTTTAATATAACATTAGAATAATTTATGGCATGCAATTGATTAAAGAATCACATGATGAGTGTATAAACTCAATGTGGTAGAATGCTAAATATGGTGAAAATGACGTGCTTTAATTATTTTTATGTATTAGTACATACATATATGATAAATATATAACCGTAAGCATGTCGGAGTTTCACAACGTTGTATATTAATTGTTACATAATGGGATTAGTATGGAAAGTTGATGAAAATATGGTTTAATTCAAAAAAATAAATAGCCCGGTGGGTAATCCAGGATTGTAGATATAATGGCTAGTTATATGGATTTATATAGCAGTAGAACTATAAGATTTGATTTAACATAGTATTTAGATTGACGGCATAAATATGGATTTGGGATGAGGGATTATGGTAAGTAATCTAATTTCACAAACGCAGGGTTACGATGTAATGGCCCCCAATATTAGGTTAGTCAGAAATAGTATTTTTTTATGGTGAATAGTGATATCGAGGTGCATGGTATCTTTTGAAGTAGTAAAATATTTTGTTTCATTAGTGGAAAGAGTATGTTAGCAAGAGCCATGGTTCAAATTTGGATTCAAATGTGGTTAAATGAGTCTCCAAAAGATAAAAATAAGAAAATTTCATGGTTTCAGTTCAAATAGTACCGAGGTTGAACAAAGTTTGATCAAAACTTTAAAAATAACAAATGACCGTTAAAAATCACCAGAATTTTTAGATTCACATTAAATGATATGTAGAATTATATGGTATTGAAAAATTAATTTTTTGATGATTTTGAAAAATCAAATATCAGACTGGTAAAGGTAAACCAGATCAGAAAATGATCTCTAATTGACTCTAAAATATTTGTTGAGCTTAATGAATATATTTTAAAGATTATAGAAGTATTTTTTAGGAAGGTTTGAACTCATAAAGTAAGAAATAAAATAATAATTTATGTTTAAATAGTAACCGATTGACTGTAAAATTGATCGAGACTTTAAAAATAGTAAATAATTTTTAAAAATTATATAAATTTCTAGTTGGGCTCTAATTAGTATTTAGAATTACTTAATGGTGAAAAAGTAATTTTACAGTAACACTAAAAATTATCGAATTAGACCAATTTGAGTAAACCGAATAAAAAATAAACTTCGATTGAGCTAAAATTTTTTATGAAAGCTTAATTTATTATTTTAAGAATTATGAAATTGATTTTGAGATTAAAAAGAGAGAGAAATAATTTAAAGTGCGTTAAATGGGCTTAAAATCAATTTTGGGCCTAATCCAACCACTTTTGTTGGACTAGCCTAGCCCGTAAATTAAGGGATAAAAGGCCAAAGTTTCAAGATTTTTTAAGATAACTCTAGTTTTCTCCTTCTCTTTTCATCCCTCTCTAAAACCGTATGTCTATCCTTCCTTCTCATTCATTTTTCTTTCTTTCTCTCTCAAATTCTCACCAAAATCAAGATTTCTAAAGAATATTCAGCTCCTTTACAACCTTATAGTAGCCTCTAGGATCCAATATAAGTGAAAGAAGTGGATTAAATCAATGATTAAAGTTTATGTGTCAAAATTAAGGTAAGAGAAATCAAGTTCTATAATTTTATTTAAGGGTTTATATAGTTAGATTAAGGTATGTAGAGCTCATTTATGATGTTAGATTTACTTTTGGAGCAAAGTAAATGATGATTTAATATCCTTAAATTTTTGACCATTTTAGGATTATTTTGTAGAGAAATTGTTTCATGGATTTAAGGTGATGGAAATGGAGATCAAAGTAAGGAGGATAAGAATTAATGTAAGAAGATACAATATCCCTTAATTTTTATGATTTTTGTATGGATAAAGGGTTATATAAGTTGTGAAATTAACCGTATATTTCATATTTATTTGAAATTAATGTATTAGATATGTCACATGATGTTAAAAATTGTGTTTTGAATGATTAAAATAAAAAAATAAATCTTATATAATAGACTAGTGTAGACCGAATGGGTATTCAAGGTATACTTGGGTATATTTTTTTCAATTAATGATGTTTAATACTATGAAATAATTTTAGATATGAAAAGAAGTATTAATGAATTTATTTAGAATTTATGAAAATTATATGAATATTTTAGAGAGTGAAATTGCATTATGTTCAAAGTGAAAACATTGAATTATGATGAAATAATTCATGTAATAAGTGAAAATGATAAATTATAAGAAGATAATTCATAAAACGTGCAAAAGTGATGAAAAAGTTAAGTAATTAGTATATTGAGATGCAAAAGTAAGTGAAAATATTAATTGATATGGTGGGAAGGTGTAGTGATAGAATGAAAGGCAATAATAAATTTAAATGTGAAATTTATATTATGATTGATTAGAAAAAAAAAAAGAAGGAGCTGAAAATTTTAAGGAAATAAAAGTTAATTGGGTAAAATAAAAGATTAATGAAGGTTTAAAAGTGAATGTATTAACAACAAGAAAATTGAGGACTAAACCATAATTGTACAAATAAATATTAAAATTATAGTGTAAGATGTACATTTAGTGGCAAAATTGTAAATAAAATAAATTGAGGGATATTTTAGTAATATGTTAAGAAAATGATAAGAAATGATGTGTAGTGATAAATGTGAATGTAAATGCAATATTTGTAAATATGAAATATGTATGAATGATTTTTAGAGAAAATACATTATGCTTAAAGTACAAATAATGAATTATGATGAGATAATTCATGAAATATGAAAAAAAAAATTGAATTTACGAAAAAGTTGACTATCTAATGTATTGAAATTAAAAGCAAATAAAAAAGTTAAAATGTGAAATGAAAATGATGAATTATTATGAGATAATTCATAAAAATGTGTAAAGTGATAAAAGAATTTATTGAAAAGTGTACTGAAATGGCAATGCAAATGAGAATGTCAAAATGTGAAAGAAAATTCTAAAATGAGTAAATAATGTTGCCCTTAGTAGTGGTTAGGCGGTTAAAGTCTAGGTGAGGATATGAATGGCTAGCCATAGGGATACCTATTCCGCGGTGTAAGTCTTGGTGACTTTCTTAGCTATGGTAGGATCTTAATGATCTCTTATTGTTTATGTTTGACTATATATTCTAATATGATCTAAGGTGAATTATCATTTGGGGTCATCCCCTTCTTTCTGTTATGGGCTCGTGGGGCCACATCCTGTATATTCGATCTGAAAATTTCTGCCAGGATTGTACAAGGGGAATAATAGTAAATGTGACTGAAAATACAAAAAGTAAAGTGAATAATGAAGATTTGAATGGAAAGGTTCTAATTGAAAAGAAATGAAAAGTTTAGGGATAAAATAGTATTTTCCCAAATATTGAGGTTAATGAGTAAAAATGATAAAGTAATGGATGAGAGGGTAAAATGGCAAAGTAGTGAACAAATAGACTAAAAATAAACTTTTGAAGTTTTGATGGTCTAAAATAAAAATTTTCATGAAAAAGTTAAAATAAGAATTAATTGGTAATTTGAATGCCAAATAATGAAATTGGAGAGAAAATGAATGAACTAATGGCAATTTTGTAATTCAAGTGTAAAAAGGATGAATTCGTAATTAAATGAAAAAATTAAGGAATAAATTGAAAATATACCAAAATGATGGTGTTAATTCGTATTGAATGTGAGGTACATTGATGAATGTAAATAAGATATAAAAAATGACAATTTTGCAATTAATTGAAAACAATTGATACTAAAATGTAAAGTGACAAGACAATGATATGTTAAGAATCAAAATTGCAATGTGTATAATGACTAGTAAATAAAGTGGATAAATGAGTTCAATTGGTGATATTAAAGTAATTAATTGAAATTGAAGGGCAATAATGTACTTTAATGAAAGATAAGTATAAAAATGCTAAGATAGGATAATGAGTGGTTTAAGGTGTAAGTTAATGACCTAGTAGGAATCAATGTGTACTTTGCCATATATTTGTGATTAAATGATAGATTGAATGTTAAATAGGAAATTAAATGTGGAAGTAAAGATGAGTAGTGTCATTAGTGTAAATGAGTAATAACAGAGTATGCCGTCATAAATTAGTAAAAATGTAAGGATTAAAGTGTAATTTAGTAAATGAATTGTTAATTGATGAATAAGATTGTAAAATAACATTATTAAATGGTGAAATAGGGATCAAAAATGTAATTCTTACACTTAAGTAAGAAGTAAGGTCTAAATTATAATTTTACATGTTACAACATGTGTTAAGAGAAAAAGATAGGAAAATAATTGAGCTATAAGAGTAAATAGTAAAAATGTAAGGTATAAATTGCAAATGTGCAACTATAGGGACCACATTATAATTTACCATTGATAATGGTAGGGAAAGGATTGAGATGGAAATTCAAAAATAGCATGGTCCATAGCTGTAATTAAAAGTATGATGAATATTATTTAAGAAATGGCAAAAAGAGTAATAGTTAGCGAGTGAAAGATAAATTGTAAATTAATAGAATTTTAAAACGGGACTTAATTGTAAATTAGTCCCGATAAGAGCAAAGGAAAATTAGTCCATAAGTTGAATTAGAATGCAATCAGTAAGTAAAATAAGTTTGGAAAGGTTAGAGCCATTAAGAACAAGAATGTGACAAACAGTGTTGATGTATAGATCAATAATATCAGTATTAATGATCAGAATAGTAATAGCAAATTAATTTGTAATACTACTATAGTGTTAAAGAATTGATCAAAAGGTATAGCAAAGCTTGGATAGATTGTAGTAGTAATGAAAAGAAATGACAGAAAAATTGATCAAGAAAATAAGTGATAGTATTACTTGATAAGATCCTAAGCATTTTAATGTTAATGAATAAGAGTGCAAGCATAGCAATAGTTGATTTTAGTGATTGAAGGATAATCAAGGTAATAATAGAAAGAAACAAAAAGAGTTAATGATACTATAAATTAAAAATTGATAAGCTTGTGTAAATCTGCATGTGATTTGATTGGAAAGTTTAGGATATGTATCCTACCATTGGACATTTTTAATGCTCAACACATAGTATTGTGACTGCGCATAGATTTCGAAGATAGAAAGATTCAAGGAGTTTTGCAGATAGGCATGGAGGATGATGGGAGGCTTAGGCATGGCATGTATGTTATCGTAAGGAATAGGAATGTAAAAATTAAAAATTAATGTTATGTATTTGTATAAATACAAATTGCAATTAGTATTGCATATGAATTGTTTTATTGTTATAGTGCTTAAGTGTTAGAAATGCTTGTAAAAAAATTTTTTTATCGGACTATCTAGTTTAGTCCATTGGGTAACTATAGCTCTGAGGTGACATTTGAGTTAATCAGTCACTGTATTTATAGTACAGTATTATAAGGGTGTTACATACGATAAGTAATATGATCCCATGAGTACCTTTTGACACACAAATGGATTAGGGATGCAGGGTTATAGTAAGTAATCATATCCTAGGGATGTAGGGTTATAGTAAGTAATCTGATCCCAGGAGTACATCAGTGGCATTGGAGTTCTCATCCTGCATATCCAGTTTGAGGATTTTCACTATACATTATTTAGGGTAAAATGGTAATTTTGCAAAAATTGAAGACTAAATGGCAATTTATACGTAAAATATGTTGAATGTGTGATTAAATAATGAAAAAGATGAAAAACATAGTTAATTAGGTCAAAAAGGGTAAAAATATAATTACGCAAGAAAAACGGGACTATAAGTCTAATTTGGTATTAAAAAGGAGATTGAAAAGGTTAAATTACTTCAATAAGTGAAAAAGGGCAAAATTGTCATTTTGAGAAAGTTAGGAACTAAAATGTAATTTTCCATTTTCTAAGTTAAAGATAAGGACTAAAATGAAAATTTACCATTTAAAGTGAAATAAAGGTTAAAAAGGAAAAAATAGATTAATTTGGAGTTAAATAAGGCAAGTTAGAAAGAAAAAGAAAAATGTAAGGACCAAAAAGTAATAAAAGTCAAAGGAAAAAAGAAAAGTTAAAATAGAAGTCAAAGAAGGTTAAATATGAAAAAATTAAAAGTTTACGTACCAAAATTATAAATTGCCAACACAAGATAAATTATAGGGATGGAAATGTAAATTTTACATTCAGTATAGCATAATAGACAAAGAAAGCAAAAAGAGACAAAATTAAGGTCAAACCAAGTTAATGATGATGAAATAAAAATTTACTAACCAAAACGTAATTTGCTATTTTATGGGTATACACAAGCATCAAGATGCAAATTTATACTTAAGACAAATTAGAAGATGAATGAAACAAAGAGAACTAAAATTTGAATTATAAAAAGAATGTTTAGGGATTAAATCATAATTTTACATTCAAGTAAGAATAACATGAGAATTAATAAGACAAATAGGTAATAAAAGGATTAAATAGTAAAAATTTAGATAGAGAGAGGATCAAAATTATTTAAGCTAGCAAAAAGAAAGAAAAGAGGGTAAAATGGTAAATTGCCGTTACATAAAGGAAGGTTGAAGATTCAAATGTAAATTGAGAAGTAAAAATAAAATGAAAGATACAAAAAGGGTAAATAATAGTACAATGGTCAATTAGATAATAAAATTGTAGCCAGATCAAGTACAAAGGAAATTTTGAATGGATTCAATAAATGAAGGGTAGAATTGTAAATTAGAAAAATACTAATTAAAAGTAAAACAGATGACATAAATGCCAACTTAGTTAAAGAGGAGACTTGAATGTTAACTCAGTAAAATATAGGACATTACAAGGTAAAAGTGAAGTTTTATTCTGAATTGAGGTTAATAGTGAATTTGTATTATATTAGAATATTATGGATAAAACAAACAATCGAAGAAAGAAAACAGTAAGCTTAAATCATTCAAAAGTAATTAAGGATTAAGAAAGATAAAGTTTCATTCAATTAAAGTAAGGAAGAAAATTATTTCGATAATTAAGTTCTAAATAATATTTTTAGTATGCTTGGTAGGATTAAATTATAAATTATTATGTAAGAAAAATGAATAAATAAATTAAGTATTAAACAAAAGTTATTAAGTATTAATCCTACCAAGCATACTAAAAATATTATTTAGAACTTAATTATCATTCATGTAAACTAGTATTCCAAGGTCTATTATACCCGGTTACAGTAACAACACATGGGGAATAGCCTATTATAGTAGAAAAAGGAGAAAAATAGGCAAATATAGGGGACAAGCGTGTGTTCTCGCGCTCGCGGCAAGTGTCGAGCTTGCTGCAGAGGGCGACGGCCCAAACAACACTTCTTCTACTCACAAAATCCTGTAGACTGATTAAGAATATCAACTTGTACCTCAATTTAGACATACCAAACGACTTTTTCTGAACAAGTTTTCTTCTACAAAGATTTATCCCTATGTTTCTAGTTTCTAAAACATCAAAAATCATATCAATCAGAGCTATAAAGCTCAAGATATCCACTAAAAACCGAAGACTGTTCTCTTGGGACGGACAGCAGGGGTCAGTCCACTTCAAGCTCATTTTCGGATACTCTAGAGACAGATTTAGGTCCCGGTTTCTTCTACAAAGTTGTAGATATAAATCTTATATTTCATATCCTACTGGATTCACATCAATCAGATCTCTACAACAAGAGTTATGCCCTTTTTACTAAGACTGGTTCATGTGAACCAAAAACAGATTTTCATCAACTCACTTTCTAAGGCACAAATCATCTTCCTTATGCACCATACATTCAAATATTCATTTAAAAATCAAATATAGATCATCCAAAGCATATAGAGAAATTTATTTCAACTAAAAACATATAAAACAATAATATAACTCCCAAACCTCTATTAAGGCACCAAAGTCCCTTTCTTTCTATCTCTCTTTTTCTTTCCTTTCTCTTGATCTTCATCTCTACCATCTACAGATTTTCTCTACTTGGAGCAGCCTCTTCGTGGACTTGAGGAGAGAAGAAGATGAAAACACAAAAGAAAAATAAAAGAAAATAATTTTTCTTGGCCAAGTATGTCCGGCCACACACAAAACACAACTCCCATTTTTTTTTCTTTTAACTTATCATTTACTCTTTCTAGAAATTCAAATGTCAAGTCTCTATTGGCTACTCAAATAAAATCTTACACAATTTCACTTTCATCCCTCTTTAAACTTATAGCTCTTACTTTATTCTTTCATCTTTCTTTATATCTATTTTTTCCACAATTCTTTTACTTTGTCTTTTCAATTAAGTCCCTACATTTCAATTTTATTTTAATTAAGCACATAATCAATCTCTGTTTTATGCAAAATTACCATATATCTCTCTTAGGGTACCATTAGGGGTATTACAATGTAAGCTGAAGTAACACCAAAGACAGGCCTAGAAGCTAAAGGGGCATCTATATCTAATGTAAAGACTAAATATGATGATACTTTCATAAACATAATTTATGTTACCGAACTTTTTGATGAGAACAATGACTTTTCTTTTGATTATATTAATAAGATGAACAATTTTGCTTAGTTGCGTGATGTTTCTTCTGATTTCAATATGCATAATCATGATCATAAATCATTCATATTAGACATCAGTTCAACTATTACATGTTCATTTAATCTTGAAACAAAAGAAAATCCAAAATAAATCTTAATGGCATCAGACATAACTCCTAAGGAGAGGGAAAAATTTGAGAGAATATTTAAATAATATGAAATTCTATTCTTGGACCTATGAGGACATGCTGGGGATTGATTGAGAAATAGCTGAGCATGCTACTCATCCCTACCTAGGGTATAAGCCTATTAAGCAGAAGTTTATGAGACTTAGATCGAAGTGGGCTGAGAAGGTCAAAGAGGAAGTGAGGAAACAAATATAAGCCAAGTTTTTGGTAGAAGTTCAATATGCATCATGGTTAGCCAACGTAGTATTTGTAGCTAAGAATGATGGAAAAGTTAGGGTCTTTATGGACTATAAAAAGTTAAACAAAGCTTGCCCTAAGGATGATTTTCCCTTGCTCACATAGATGTCTTAGTGGATAGTGCAACTGCTTATGCCATGTACAATTTTATAGACGGATATGTAAGATACAATAAGATCTTGAACATAATTATAGACAGGATCAAGACAACTTTCATCATCTAATGGGGTACTTATACTTATCGAGTCATGCCTTTTGCACTTAAAAATGTAAGTGCTAGCTATAAAATTATGGCAACTAGTATTTTTGATGACTTGATCCATAAGGAGGTAGAGGTCTATGTGAATGATACGATGATCAAGTTAGCTAACGAGAAGGCCATTTTGAGGTATTGAAAAAGCTTTTTCAAAGGATTGACAAGTATATCCTTCACCTCAACCCGAAGAAGTGTATATTTGGGTTTACCTCATTAATGCTTTTGGGATATATGGTGAGTCAGAAAGGGATAGAGATAGATCCTAACAAAGTGATGGCCGTTAGGGAAATGCCGGTAGCTTAAAAAGAGAATAAGGTTAGGGGATTTCTAGGTAAGCTTCAATATATCAATAGATTCATAGATGCGTTGACCTCAATTTGTGAATTAATCTTCAAGCTTCTTAGAAATGATCAGCCAGTGGTTTGGAATAGAGATTGTTAGAAGGAATTCAACACCATTAGAGAATACCTTTTGCATCCACCAATGTTGAGACCACCATAAGCAGGTAAACCCTTGATCTTTTATCTGGCCATAGAGGATAGTTCAGTGGGAGGTATAATAGCCCAGAAGGATGATTTTGGGATTGAGTACGTAGTGTACTACCTCAACGAAAATTCCTCACATATGAGGCTAAGTATATGGAAGTGGAGAATATTCATTTGGCAATTATATGGGCTTTGAAGAAATTAAAGCGCTACTTACATTTTTATAAAGTGTAAGTAGTAGCCAAAAAAAACCCTCTCAGCTACTTATAAGAAGAGACTTTGCTCTTAAGAAAGATGGGTAGGTGGTTAATCCTCTTACAATAGTTTGACATTAAGTACATCACTAGGAAAACCATTAAAAGAAGAGTTGTAGCGAAATTCTTTGCTAATCAACAATTAAAAGGAGAAGAAATTGTTTAAGATTTTCTTGATAAGGATATCATAGCCATAATAGTATAAGGTTGGTAGATGTACTTCGATAGAGCTATGAATAACAAAGGTGCTGAGGTAAGAGTGATTCTAGTGATGCTAGAGGGATGAAGTTGCCCTTAGCTAAGAAGTTAAGGTATAAGACCACAAACAATGAAGCGAAGTATGAAGCCTGTATCTTTGGCTTAAAATCTTTGTTAGCTATTGGAGCAAAATCTGCAGAGGTATTTGGGGACTTAAGCAAGAGGCAAATGGTCTTTGAAGGAAAAGCGACTAAGGGCCTAAAAACTCTAAGCAGTTAGTTTGAGGTGTGCACTTTTAGGTATGTTCCTAGGGATGAGAACCAATTAGTAGATGCTTTAGCTAATTCCCATGTTAATTCCAACTTTGATAAGTCATACTTCGAAGTTAAGCAAGTAATGGATGTTGAGGTGGATGATGGGAAACCTTAGTATTTCAGCATTTGAAACTACTTAGTAAAGTCAGTGTTCTTAAAAGAGGCTACTGAAAAGGGCTAAAGAATGATCCCTAAGCTATCTACTCAGTTCCTTAGCATAGGCAAGTTGTTTTATAAGAGACAGTATGATGGTATTCAGTTGAGGTACCTAAATGAAAAGGAAGCTAAGATGGTCATAGAGGTGGTACATGCAGGTGTATGTGGAGTTCACTTAAATGATTTAGCTTTAACAAAGAAGATCATACACCAAGGGTTCTTTTGGCTTACAATGGACACAGACTGCTCTAAGTATGTGAAAAAATGTCAATTGTACTAATAGTATGCGAACCTAAGACACTTGACAGTTTTTAAGCTATACAAGCTTATATCACCTTAGCCATTTGTTGTATGGGGTATAGACATTATAGGTATGATCCATCCACCAATATCAAATGAATATAGATTCATCATAGTTACCATAGGCTACTTTGCGAAGTGGGTAGAGGTAGAATCCTTTAAAAAGGTAGATGCTAGGGATATGACCAAATTCATTAAGAAGAATTTGATATGTAGATATGGTTTGTCTCACCATATAGTGTTAGATAATGGGATGCAGTTCCAAGCCAAAACCAAATAAATGCTCAAAAAGTATAGGGTTCAACATCATAGGTCTTCACTCTATCGACCTCAAACAAATAAGGCAATTAAAGCAGCTAATAAAAATATCAAATGGATTTTAGCTAAGATGGTTCACACTTACAAAGATTGGGCTGATAAGATACCTTTTGAACTATAGAGTTATAGAACTACATTTAGAACTTCAATAAAAGCCACTCCAGTCTCTTTTTTATGGAACAAAAGTTATGTTGCCTGTGGAGATTCAACGTCGATCTTGAGGGATGTTTTCAAAGCTGAGTTGATAAAAATAAATTAGTCTAGATAGAGGTTGCTCCAGCTTAACTTGTTAGATCGAGATAGGATGCGAGCTTACTGTCACATCCAAATCTACTAGAAGAGGTTGGTTCACTTATTTGGGAAAAAGGTTAGGAAACATCCTTTAAAAGAAAGGGATTTGGTATTTAAGTAGACAAGGCCAGGAATTCTAGACATTCAAGACAAGTTCAGACCTACTTGAGAATGACTTTTTATGCTAAAAAAGTTATTGTCTAAAGGAGCTATAATTTAGACTAACAGTGATGGAAATGAGTTCAGAGAACTGATCAACATTGCCAGACTAAAAGGTTCCATGGTTAAGAATCAAAGAGAAAATGATGAGAATAAAGCCTCATGGGTTAAAAACTAGAAAAATAGCAGCCTTTCTAAAATTGAGTGCCCCATTAGGGTGAAAACCTAAAAAGGCATATTAAGCAAAAACTAAGGGCTAAGAGAACATAATCAAGCATGAAAACTCAAGGGGGCAAATTGGTGATAAGAGTTCAGGTACTTTCAAGATTTCATTCTTAGATTAGATAACTTGTATTTTTTAGATTCATGTTAAATAATGATCATGTGTAATGAAATCAAATAGAAAAGTCACATTTGTATTTAAAAGATTATTAATGTATTCAAAAGTTGTTCTCTTGCATGCTCAATTTTCAAAGTTTTAATGAAAACAAAAAAAAGTCTTTGACTATATCTAATGTCTATACTCCACTGATTTCTCCCTCTAGATATCTAAGATGATATGTCATATTGTTGATTATTGGACTGATGACCCACTGCTTGTATTTGATGGAAGTAGTAAAGTCACAAGCACTAATCTTAAGTATGACAATGTTCACAGAAAGTCGAAACAAATCTACTGATGCTAACCTATTACATAGAAAAGAGAATGCCACCATAAAAGGCCAAGGGATACCTGACAATGCCTTGTTGCTTTCCATAATGGCAACTACAATAAACAACAATGCAAAAAGTGACTCGGTATAACCTATATAAAGGAAGGCACCCAAAAGGTCCATCCCTAGTCACTGAATGTATGGACAACCAAGGGCACCTGAACCTAATGTCACTATCTGCCATAGTGGCCATCCAAATTTTCCCTTCATAAGGTGAGTCAAAATCATAAAAATTCTATCTAAAGAGATAATGCCTCAAAGGATAAGTGCCTATAGCTCAAGGAGAAGGCTCTATTAACATCCTCAGTTTCTCCTGCAACCAGACTTAAAAAAAAGCTAATGGGGCGAGTTGGATTCATTTTAGACAAAAATAAGGTAAGGATATATGTGAAAATTCAAAAAGACACATTTTCCAATAAGAAAAGCTAGTGTGAAAATCCATAAGGGGTACACAACCTTCAAAATAATGATTTACCTAGAGCAATAAGGGACTACTAGTAAGGCGAGCTATGGGATCAACATGAATGGCATCCAGGCTACGAATCGTCTTCGCCTGGATCAAAGGAAATGGGGTTAACCCACTATGTACACCATCTATGATGCTAAACAACCAATAATCTCTAGTGGTGCCACTTGAATTCATTCCCAGATACTGGGTAAAACAACATAGCAGATGACACAAATATGGAATGTAGGCATTGTAGACACCATGACTCGAGCAACCTAAATCAGGATAACTCAATAATGAGGAAATAATATGTTTCTTATAGAGAACACGAATATCGAAGCTCCAACCTCAATTTTCCTATTTTCACAAAAAGCTTTATGGTTTTCTAAGTGTTTTTTTAGGAAAGATTTTGACAAAGCATTAAGAAAACTTTGACTTTAACCTTTAGCCATGGCAAATGGACATCTATCATGAGAGTGATGGTTGTATGTGGCCAATTCCCTCCAACTTAGATCAAATTAGGGGCATTTTTTCATTTTTTTAAGGAATTATGTGAAAGAAGGGTGTATGTCCATATGGAAACCCTTTTTAGTGGTATTTCTAGATTTTCCACATTTCAAGTTTTGAAAAATGCAGATATAAGGAGTATTTCATGGGATTCTAGATTTAAGGGGATTTAATCCTTCTATATCTGGGGAATCAAAGATAGAGTAGGTTTCCAACTCTCTTTCTAATATGAAAGGCCAAAAACTAGGGTTTTTTTTAAAGGAGGATAAATTTTTGGAAATAAAGAACTGTTTTTCGAGGAAGAAAAGCTAATTTTCTTTTTTTGGAAAAACAAAAAGTTCAATACAGGCTTTTAATTCAACAAAAAGACACAAAAAATTCTCTTTGCTTTTCTTTACACAAAATTCAAGGATTGGAGCAGAGATCGAAGTTTCAAAATTACGAGACAGAAAATCCTGAGGGTAATATTCTAGGCTAAACCTCCTCTCTCTAAAGCATCACCATATTTGTGTAAACATGTTTATGGAACTGTAATCCATGCTTTTATGTTATACTATTCAAATCAGTTTAATTTTAATATTTTATTATGATTTAGAGTAGTTTTATGGGTTAGAATAATATGTTAGAGTTTACCTCTCTCCATGCATTCATGCTTTATTTATTGTGTTAAAATTCTTTTTTACATGTTGTTTGTTGTCATCACTTGATTAAAAGTATTATTTAGGGAATGCTTTAGGATCATAAAAATTTTTTTTTAGGGATTATTGAGAACTTTTTTTATATTATGTTGCCCTAGACTTGCTTTTTGTGTCTGTTTTTGGGTGACAGATGGGAAAAAAACATCACAGATGCTCATCCATCAACGTAACATATAGGACATCACGGTATTGTCTCCTAATCCTGTCTCTATTATGGGTTGTGGCATTTGTTGGTTCCCAAAGACATCGGTGGCTGGATTTTTTCTCATTTTAATGTATTTTTTAAATTTTATTTTGCCTTAATTTGAATCTTTTTCTTAGTATTCATTTTTAATCCATTTCTATGTCTTTGTGTGCATATCTTTGATTCTATATGCATGTGTATATTTTTAGTATGATTATTTTGTCCAGCCTTTTAATTTATTTTAATATCTATTTCCTTTTAATATGATAATTAATTGATTTTTTAGGTGTCTTAAGGAGCAATTTATCTATGCATTTTTTTAGCTCTCCGAGGTGATTATGATCAAGAGTCATATCCCCAATTGATTCACTCTCTCTCTCTATTTTATTTTACATTTATGTTGTTTTTTTTATTTCATTTTTCTTTATTTATTTATTTTTTTGTATTTTTTGGGGGATGTAGTACGTAGTAATAAAATTATTTTTGAACATTAAAAGAAAGATTCACTTAAAATAATTTTTATTTATTAATTGGTTTTTCCTAATAAAATGGACTAATGTCTAAGTTTAACCCCAAATCATGCCATAAAAAGAAAGCTTCATTTTCTCCAAAATGGGATCACTCATCCTAAATTTTCATTAACATCAAGCAAATGAATCTCTATCCTTTTTTTTTGTAGAAATCATGTATGAGTGATAGGAGCTTGGAAAGCTCGTAAATATTGTGTGTTAATGTGTGGTTTTGTCTAGTATTGTGTTTATTATTTTGGTGTTTTATCTATATTTTGTTGCTTTTATGTGTTTTGTGTGTGTGGTTGTTTTATTTGTCTTATAGGAGAAGGGAATGATTTAAAGATTAAAGGAGTCAAGTGAAAGAAAGAAAGCCAAAGGTGAGCTATAAAGGAAGTGTCACGAGCGCGACAAGGAGTGGTCGCGACAGAAGGCGAAGAAGAGAGCAAGGAAAGAGGCATGCCATATCGCGAGGGAGACAAAGCAAGGAGAGGTCACGACAGATAGCAAAGCCAGCCAAGCAAAGGCGTGTCTTGTCGCGAGCGCGACAGGTATCGCGAGCGCGACACTGTGCAGATGAAGAGTTAGAATTTATGAAGAGATGCAACTTTTCTCCAAAAAAATACAACTCTTGTGAAAGGTTATCTTGAAGGGACATATCTTTTAGAGAGGCATATATATGCCAAGTGAACAGAATTTTGGGATGGATAATTTTAGAATTTAATTTTGTGATCTTAAGAACAATTGCATTTTTTTTAGTACTTAGTTTTTATTTTCATGATTTGAAGAGGAGACAAAAGCAAGGGAGAAGACATATTGTGTGAAGGGAAAAAGGGTTGAGAGATCCCCTTCTCCTTGTTCTTATGTTAATTTTTCTTCCTTGTAATTTTTACATGAATATTATGTTTGCATTTGTTTATATATGACAATTTTCTATTTCCATTTACTTAGTTAATCTTTGAGTGTAGAATTTACTATTAAAATTATATTAGTATCTTTATAAGTTAAGGAAGACGACCTTCAATGTGCAATTCCTTCTCTGAAAATTAACAAAATGATCATAAATAAGGGAGTTAGCGAGAGCAACATCTTATTGAAAGTTAATAGGAAATTCATTATCAAAGCATAGTTTGAGAGATCACATGTGGAGACAATTGCTATAGGTTGGTAGATAATCTTAAAATGTGTTATTAAAATTATCTAGTTCATTAACGAGAGTTGAGAATTAGTACCTTAATTGCATGTTTCAGGCATTCTAATTCATGTCGAGAGAGTGGATTAGGAATTTATTCCAACTTTGCTTACTAATAGATTAAAAATTATAATTTAAATAATGGTATCAAATGCATGATTATTTTGTTTCATAATATTTATTGTCTTATTTGATTATACTTATCTAGGATTTAATTAATTTATGCAATAAAGTAGTTGGAATTAACTTCCACTTTTGAACATCGTAAACAAGATTAAAATTGAGTAGTAATAGTGGGTGATTAAAATCACATTTCCTCGTGGGATCAATATCTGAAGTACTATAACCGGTACACCGTATACTTCCGATATTTAAGCTTCTAGAAAAAGCATATCAATGAGGGAACCAATGTTTTCAAAATTCAATTATTTTCCCATTTTATGTATGCTATTTCATTTTACATATCATTATTTTCTTCGAAGATATTTTGCTTATGTAATAATTTAAGTAGGATTATTTATTTTACTTTATTGCTTTTTTTGAAGTTCTTGAAATGTTAATTTAATTTTATTGCAACGCATCATGTGAGAAAGGAGATAGTGGACTACTAACAAAAACTTGATTATAATAATGACACCTAACCAAGATGCCAACTAAGAGTGATGTCCCGAACATCGTTCTCTATTTAGGCATCAAAAGGTTAATAATCATTTTCCAATATTTTGTTGGGTGCTAAATCTATGATACCTACCTCTTTGAGCCAACTTTAGATGCCTTCATGGGTTAACCATCAATAATGGATTGGGTTTAAAACCCTCTTTATTATGAAGTGACCAGTTTATGATTAGTAGTGAGCCTCATTGAGTTTTGGATCCTAAAAGTGAAACTTTCGGAACCAAATCATAAATGAGTAGGCTCCAACATGCAACATAGGCATATTAGAAAAATCATTCAGAACATTAGTCAGCAACTCTAGTGAAAATGTTCTTCCCTTAGGCACTAAGCTAGTGGCCTCAGATGGAAGAATGCCTAAATTTCATGTGATGCACACTGAACTTCATAGGCATCAGAGTTGCTCTCAAAAATCCACTTTTAAGACATGAGATTGGATTAAGGTTCGTTTAAGTGGTGAAAATCAATCGCTTCATGATGAGTAAGACTTCAACCCAATACATGATGCCTCGTGCCTCCAAAAGGCATGAGACAGAGTCTCGGGGTATCCTTATCCATTTACTAATGATTAATTTATGAGACATCTATTGAGCATTACAAGGCATGTATTTAGGAGCCGTCAGCCAATAAAATATTAGAAAAGTGATTTTTTGACCTTGTGACACTGAAACCAGATAAAGTTTAGATTCCGTCCCTACTTGCATTACTTAGTTGATAGTTAATATAAATGATTGCTTATGGCTAATTATATCAATCCTTCCCTTATGCATTGTGGACAATAAAGTAAATAAATAAACACAAGCATATAAAAAGCAATAAAATCTTATATAAATCACAGGAATTTAATGATATTGGTTTTGGCATGTGTGAATGAGAAAGTACCCCTGGCTCATTTTTAATTTACGGCTTCAATAAAAATATATTTTAGGCATACTAAAATTGGAATTAAAAAATTTAAAGATATAAACATATATAAATCGTGATATTGATTGAGCTTTGGAACATTGGCTTCCCATGTATAATTTAAAATTCCTTTTGGTGTTGTTTTTAGGATAAAATAGGACATTGTTCCATTTTATTAATGAAAACCCAAATAAATAAAAATATTTAATATGAATTTCCTTGATTTTCATGTCGAAATACCTTTTCTACTAATTATTACAACTCGCATAATAATACAGGCCAAAATACAAAGAACTTAATAAAAATAAATTTACTAAATAAATTGGCTACTCCAAGGGCCAATGGACTTCCTTTTCTCTCCCGGTTTCTCTAAATAAATGCCGGATGTTTCATAAAAAAATATTAAAGACAATGTATTAATTAAACAAGCATAAAATTAATAATTGTACAAAATAAAGAAAAGACACATGCATTAATACATTTAAGATTGATTATAAAACATATAACAAGTGAAAGAAATAAAGGAAGGAACTTAAGGATAAAATAGGAGAGTGAGTCACATACTCATTAGGGATGGAAGTGAGTCACGGACCAAGAAGATCGAGTCACAACCTTAAGTGGAACGAGTCATGTTTAACTCAAGGGAGTCGTTGGACATCCTAGAGTGAGTCACAACCTTAAGTCAGAAGCAAGAGTTCATGACTCACTCATGGCCCAAGTTTGTGGTTGACTTTAAACTACCTAATAATTGCTGGAATGATGCAATGACTAAAACTCAGAACTCTTAAACCTATATTAAGGCTTAAAACTCATGAAAAACCATTTTAAACCTCTTAAAATCAATCCATAACATCAATATAAGGCTCAAAAACTTCAAAAAACACAATTAACATGAAATTATCAAGTGAGAGAAAATAAGTTCTAGAGAGAGAAAATGGCATTCAAAAGGCTCAAAATCCATTCAACTTCTCAGAAAAAATACAGATATATGCATAACTCATAAAAACACACATAATTAGGCCAATGAAACATTATTTACATAAAAGAAACCAAGGATACAATTTATACAAATATGTACAGAGAAGAGAAAGCCAGAATAGACAAATCAAGCTAAAGGAAAATGAAAAAATAAATTTTTTTACAAAATTAAAGTCCAAGATCCACACAAAAGCTAGATTTTTTCTCATACAATACCTTTAATAGAGCTATTTTTCTAAGGCAAGTGAGAGTGCTTTAGAGTCTCATTTCTTGTTTCCTTCGTTCTTCTTTAAAAACCTGAGCAAAACTATTATTTTCTCTCTTATCTGTTAATTGATTCTTTTTTTCTCCCTTTTCAAAGGACCATCCCATCCCACTTAATAATTTTGGATAAAGATAAAAGGAAGAGGCATATTTTTTACTTTAAAATAATAACCCATTTTGCAGGGAGAAAATCTAGATTTTTGGTAAAAAAAACCCAGTCATGGTCTTGACTGGTGAGTTATGGATTGGACTCAGTAGGCCTCAAAATCATTTTAAACTAAAAGGGGTGAGTCATGAACCAAGGTCATGACTTGTTAGGGTGAATCAAGGATTCGAGGTCATGACTCGCTCGGTGAGTTATAGAGTTGAATCAAGTTCTAAGACTTAAGTTACAGACCTAAAAGAAAATGATTCACCCTTAGGGACATGACTCAAAGATGAGTCACAGACTTGACCTATGAGTTGAGTTCTTAACTCACTTTTAACTCAACCAATGGTTCCTAAGTATGCCCACTTTACCCGACTCAGTGAAAGAAATAGAAATATTCTTTTAAAAGACCATTTTTCCCAAAAATTTGGTAAAATATTTTCTCAAAATAAACATCATTGTACGAGAAGAGAGAGTACTACTGCTTCCTGGCTATTTCCAAAATAACCTAATCCTTATTAGGTAACTCTGATAGAGGTTGACTTAGGTCCAGTGCCTACAGTTGCCCCCAAGTTTGGGATAGCTATTACACCATTGTCTAGGTTTTCCAAAGTTTAAGGTGAAGTGATAAAAGATATGGACCTAAGGTAGCAACTCCCAAAGTGCAAACACATACCATTTAAGGTAGTTAATTTTTTATTGAGTGATTACTGCCAGGTTATCGGCATTTTAACTCTTGTTAGAGTAGTTACTGCCAGTTTGTTGACATGTTAATTCCTCATTTGGTGTTTATCATTAGCTTGTCGATGTTTTAACCATGGATCAAATTGGGGTGATTACCATCAGTTTATCGATGTGTTAACCCTATATTAACTGGGTGATTACCATCAACTTATTGATGTTTTAAGCACAATCAAAACATTTGATTGGTGTCATTTTGTAGACATAGAAGATTAAAGAATAAAGAGGATTGTGCATCCCATAGAGAGCTTTTTCTTTCTACAGTCACATTTTCTCTTGAGCTAGCATTGGTACTTATAGGAATGTATGACATTGGAATCTAATGTAGTAAAGGAATATGTTTACCTTTTATTGGTTTGTATGATTGTCTTTATGCATGTTTAACTTTGAAGCAAGGAGGTCATGCATGCCTTCGAAGAGAGTGCTTAAGCACACTTATGATATTTGTATAGCCTTGGTATGGATAAGCTTCATTTTGATCTGATTGTACAACATTTATGATCCAGAAATGTTGTTGATGTAAAATTTTTAAATGCTTTCCCTTTTGATTTCAAGCGAAATATGACAGATTAGGTGGTGGCGTATATTGCTTAACTACTTTTAATTTTAAAATCCAAGTTTTTATTTATGACAAATAATTTTTTTCCTTTCTTTATTTTTTATCAAATACCATATTAATACACACATACGCAAGTAAATAACATGGAGAAAGAGAAGTATTGCCAATACATCATCCAAATAAAACAAAAAAACAAATATTAAGGTTAAAAATACAAATACAACTAAAAAAATTATAAGAGCAAAAATGGGAAAAATAGTAAGTGGCTTCCTAAAGATCACAAACGGTGCCTCAATCTAAAGGGATCTGGCAGTCTGGCTAAAAGACAAAGTGGTAGCTATAAAAGTTATGAAGGCCCTACCTGAGATGAGTCTATAGGTGGTGGGGATGGTCAGAGTATGACAAACTCAACTCTTATGGCCTAAGCTAGGGCTGTTAGAGTCTATCCTATGAGCTAGCCAGATAGTGTAGGTTATCTCAAACTTATCTTATGGCCAACTCCTATCGACGCACTGTTGCCTCCACTAGAGCTAAATTAGCAGTATAGAGAATCATGATCTCATTCATAATCTCCCTGAGAAAAAAAATCTTTTTCGTAACCTCTTGTATGGCATGTCCCATAGCAGATACAGATGCAGTCATGTTATAAGCATGTCCATCAGAAGCCTAACTGGATAAGGCGACCACCTTCAATGTGCAATTCCTTCTCTGAAAATTAACAAAATGATCATAAATAAGGGAGTTAGCAAGAGCAACATCTTATTGAAAGTTAATAGGAAATTCATTATCAAAGCATAGTTTGAGAGATCACATGTGGAGATAATTGCTATAGGTTGGTAGATAATCTTAAAATGTGGTATTAAAATTATCTAGTTCATTAACGAGAGTTGAGAATTAGTACCTTAATTGCATGTTTCAGGCATTCTAATTCATGTCAAGAGAGTGGATTAGGAATTTATTCCAACTTGGCTTACTAATAAGATTACAAATTATAATTTAAATAACGGTATCAAATGCATGATTATTTAGTTTCATAATATTTATTGTCTTCTTTGATTATACTTATCTAGGATTTAATTAATTTATGCAATAATGTAGTTAGAATTAACTTCCAATTTTGAACATCGTAAACAAGATTAAAATTGAGTAGTAATAGTGGGTGATTAAAATCACATTTTCTCATGGGATCGATATGTGAAGTACTATAATTGGTACACCATATACTTGCGGTATTTAATCTTCTGGAAAAAGCATATCAAGTTTTTGGCGCCGTTGCGGGGGAATTGTTTGATTTAAATCATTATATTATGAATCTTGATTTAAGATTTTGGATTACGATATTTAATTTGTTTTTGTTTTGTTGTGAATTTTCAGAATTTAACAGTTCATGCCGCGTACATGGAGTTCGCAAGAAGAACTTGAACCGTTAAATTTGGAGATAGAGAGATTTCTATTAAGTAACCGCAAGTCAAATAAAAAGAAGAATCGGAATAGAAGAATTACTATGGCTGAAGAAGAAAATCCACCGCACTTAATGGACTTTGCAACGACAGCATTGAGTGATGCTCAACAAGGTGTGGTAAGACCTACGGTAAAAGTAAACCAATTTAAAATAAAACTATCACTTTTACAAATGATTCAAAATAGTATACAATTTTATGGTCTGGCAAATGAGGATCCAAATGCTCATTTGGCAAATTTCTTAGAAATCTGTGATACTTTTAAGATTAATGGAGTTTCGGCGGATGCAATCAAGCTTAGGCTTTTTCCTTTTACATTGAAGGACAAAGCAAAAGCTTGGTTGAATTCCCTTACTAGGGGTTCTATCACAACTTGGGACCAATTGGCCCAAGCATTTTTATCAAAATATTTTCCCCTAGCAAAAACAGCCAAAATTATAAAAGATATCACCACTTTTGTTCAAAATGACTCTGAATCTTTGTATGAGGCATGGGAAAGGTTCAAAGAATTGCAGCAAAGTTGCCCACACCACAATCTTCCAAGGGAGTTACTGATGCAAACATTCTACAATGGTGTGAATCCAACAACGCGAGGCACCATTGATGCTGCAGCTGGGGGATCTCTTATGAGGAAAACAACGGAGGCTGCTTTTGAGTTATTGGAGGAAATGTCAATGAACAACTGTATGTGGCCAACCGAGAGAGCTAGGGAGACAAATTTCTCAAATGTAAGGGGAGTTCATGCAGTAGATTCGTTGGTAGCTTTGCAGGCTCAAGTGGAGCAGTTGACTCAGAAAATTAATAGTCTAGGTATGGGTAGTAATCCATCTAGTGGGTATTGTATATGTGGAAAATTAGGCCATGGAAGTGAAGGGTGTAATTTAGGTATGGCTAGTACTGAAGAACAAGTTAGTTTTATCCAAGGACAAGGAAGAGGAAACCCATATTCAAACACTTACAACCCTAGTTGGAGAAACCACCCGAATTTTTCTTGGGGGAATAGTAGCAACCAAAATAGGGCTATGGGGTTTCAACAACCTCAAGATAGATTTGGTGCTTTGGAGGTTAAGATGGATAGGTTTTTGGAGGGCATAAATATGAAGTTTAATGCTCAAGAAGAGGCCTAAAAGAGGATGAAATCTAAGTGTGAACAAATAACCAAGAATCAAGCTTATTCCATTCACAATTTGGAAGTTCAATTAGGACAAATTGCCAAGGATCTTCCATCGAGATTACAAGGGAATTTACCAAGCAATACGGAGGACAACCCAAGGGAACATTTAAAGGCCATAAATTTGAGGTCAGGAAAGTCTTACACTAATGAATTTGTTTCCACTAACAATTTGGGTAATGTGCAGGAATGTAATAAGCAAGTTGAGCATGGTGTCGTGAGCATGACACCTGTTGCGAGCACGATAGGAAAGGGAGCCACAACCATCACGAGTGAGAAGGCTATCGCGAGCGCGCCAGTTACTGTAACACCCTTACCCTGTACTCAGCTATAACACTGTGATTAATATTAATCAAGCATGCTTATCAACATTTCATCTGATAATCCACTAAACAGATATCCAAAAGTTAACTATTAGAAGCTTCACTTACAGGTGCAACTTACTAACATCAAAGATTACATATACAAAGCATCTGTAGTAATTACAAAATTCCCAACATATTAAAGTTTCCACAACTACAAATCATAAGGACAAAAAGAAGACTCTATTATTAATCTTCTAAGACTTGTGTTGGCCAACCTGCTGCAGATATCAGTCCTGGAAGAAAGTCCTGTTCTCACAACCTACACGGATAAACAAAAATCTGTGCTAAGCTATAAAGCTTAGTGGGGAATACTATAAATGATAACGACTACTCATAGTGGTCGTCAACAAGCATACATTATAAACTATAAAGTATAACTTATACTTAACAATTAACCATAAAAGCATAATTGTCCTTTAATCTTGTGATTCATTCATTGATTATTTTACCACTGTTTATACTTAGTCATTCCTTCCACTTTTTCATATAAGATAGGAATATAAGCATATACATATTCACATATGAGCTATGATCAACATTCACATATAAATATTCGCAAGTAAAACAAGGCATTAGTACTATGAAAGTTCATCATTTATCAATCAAGAAATATATTCGAATTACTTATTGTACCAATGCATACATAGAATTTCTAGCTTGCTTTTATATCCAATACCATTTTCATGTGAACTTTATCTCTTGTAAATCTGTAAATGCTTTATGTGTATGCACAAGACAATATACATCATTTCTTAATCAAGAGCAAGAACGAGTAAATATAGGGAAAACATATAACTCAACTATATTAATTTGAAAAGCAATCACCAACATGAATACCCATTCATAAACTCTTATATTCATTTGCTTTAGAGAACATACTATCTCTAATATAGTTCATAATTATATATTAGTGATGCACTAGTTCATTTATATAACTCTGTATGTACTATTTCTATATGCGATAATCATGCATAAGTGTATATTGCAACATCTTTAAATATCATAATTTCCATATGTGCTGAAAAGGAATTTCACATATAAATTAGATTATGAAATCGATTAATGAATTGTTATGCTTCATAAAGCTTTAAATTAACATCAAACTATTCTTAACTTTGGTATAAGGCCTGCACTATTCTAAAGAGGTGGATAACGGGTTGAACGATGGCACCCGAAGGTACGAGTTTGTTTAGTCACCCAAACGGGGTGAACTGCAACCCAAACGGGGTTGATCGATGGTACCCGAAGGCACAAGTTATTTATTCACCCAAACGGGGTGAACTGCAACCCAAACGGGGTTGATCGATGGTACCCGAAGGCACAAGTTATTTATTCACCCAAACGGGGTGAACTGCAACCCAAACGGGGTTGATCGATGGTACCCGAAGGCACAAGTTGTTTAGTCACCCAAACGGGGTGAACTGCAACCCAAACGGGGTTGAACGATGGTACCCGAAGGAACAGGTTTGTTTTTGCAGCTGCAAGGTACCCTTATAGGCATGCCTATCTATCCACTTCCTAGACTCAACGCAGGCAATAAAATCTATTTACTTTATCTTTCATTTATTCATTCATATTCTTATATGCACATGTATACTCTTGTATAACTATGAACAATGTACTCATACTCATGTTCATGTATAACTTTCTGTAAACCGGTGAACATTTCACTGTTGGGTAATACTATTCTGTTCTTGTAATCATATTCACTTATGTGGCTAGTTCGTATGTCAAGATTATACTTATATAATGCCATTTGTACCCATACATGATCATGTAAAATATATGTATACATCTTCTTTAGTACATATACATATATGCACTAATCATAAACAATTATACACTTTTCTCATATAATAATCACATGGCAAGATACTCCTTCTGTGATGCATACACTTGTATACATAGTCTTGTATGACATTACCATTATATATATGCACACATATATTCTGCTAGTCATTTTACTTCTTTTTACAAGTAGAGTTAATATTTCAAACCATAAGTATCATACGAACAGTCATGGGTAGCAGTTTTAATATTGACTATCATGTATGTATTCATATCCACATTTGATCTCTATTGCAGGCAACACTATATTCATGTTCATTTCATACTTCAAAGCTGTACTTATAGTATATCCTTTTTGTACGTGCATATAATCTCATCTATTTAGTGACATTCAATCATTTTCTATCCCATAAGACAATTACATACTCATGCACTCATAAATATAATTGTAGCTTGTACATACCTGTAGTGCATTCGCATCTAATAAGCTTGTTCTTGTAAGTATGATTATTAATATGTATACCTCTAACACTCACCAATCATATGCTATACAGATGTCAATACATTTCCATATGGCACATGCATTTAACTTCCATCATGAACTTATAATTGAACATATGATCTTTAGACCACACGTCATATCACAATCATATTATCATACACATATACAATTATCAATAATTTCATAATTATTCATGGTACTATAACTTATCTATTAATGCACAATTTCCATGATGCATAGGTATACATTCTTAGATAATTTTCGATGTAAATGATACAAATTTATATATACACTAGTATATGACTCTCGTATACTTGCATTTAAGGTCAATTTTTGCTCAGTTATATGTGCTACACATGGGGGTAGCCTAATATACCAATAAAAGAGAATAAAAACACATTTAGTAACCAACATGCTGTCGCGCTCGCGACAGTATGCGTGGTCATACAGGTTTTTCACTCTGTTCTCAAAATCCTGCAAACTGCTTAACAAAATCATTTTGTACCTCGTATTTGACATAGTAAACGGCATTTTTAGAAAAATTTGTCTTCTACAAAGTTGTAGATCTACATTTCTAGTTTCTAGAAAATCAAAAATATTTGCAATATCATTTCTATAACTCGAGATATCTTGAAATTAGTAAGGACTGTTCATAGAACCAAAACAGTGGGGGCTGTCACTTATAAAAATTCATAGCATAAAATCAAGAGAGATTTAGACCAACATTTCTTCATAAAAAAAGTACTCCTAGGTATCTAGTTTACTCAGAATTTTACAGAATAATATTTTGACTTCTCTACTATTACTTATGCCCAAAATACCAACATCTGTACCCTAACAGTCCCAACAGATTCAACGAATTTCATGCTAATTATTTGACAAACTTAGAAATAAAATTAGGAATTACTTCCTTCATATAAAATGTTTCTTTATGAGTCTAGTTTTCATAGAAATTAATTTCATGTCATTATGATCATTTTACATACAGATATCTCAATTTTTCCCCAACCTGGTCCAGAATCCGAATTTAGAAGTTTTCCTAAATTCAATAAATCATAAAAAATATCTAGAGGCAGAATTTGAATGTGATTTCTCCTTAAGAAATCTTTGTCTATAAGTCTAGTTTAATACCCATTTGGAATCATCTCAATATCTATTTTCAAACTCTAGATATCACCAAAACAATGCATCTAGGTCCAATGAACTCAAACCCAGAATTCTTTAAAACTCACATGCATGTCAAGATTCAAGCAAAACACATCATATTCAAGTAGATACACTCACATGCAACAAGAATAATCCTAAATTCCCATACCTTTTTCTGAAACTTATCACACTCAAGCTTTCAATCTCTTGCTATGTCTTTCCCTTTATCCTTCCTATCTCCTCCTTCTTTGACTACAACCAAAATTCATTCATCATTTCCAGCACTTGATCTTCATTACCACAAGCAAGATGAGAAGAAGATGAAGATGATAATGATGAAATTCAGTAGATATCATTTACCTTAGAGTTTAATGTTTTAAACACTTGTTGAACCAACAAAACTTATCAACTAATTTCTTGAGAGGATTTAGAAGGAATGAAAGAAGGAAGAAGAGAAAATTTTCTGGTTTTCTCTCTACAAGTGCCGACCAACTCTCTTGCAAATGTCTCTTTCTCTTTCTTTCCACTACACACACATATATATATAGGACTTTGGCAAACATCCCTTTAAGTCCTCCAAGATTTTGCATGTCACACTAAAACCATCCTATTCTTTGCATGTCACATTTCATACCCCACATTTACATTATTCATACATTAACCTCTCCATTGTTCTCTAATTCCCAATTGACCTCTTAAGTTTCTGAATTTTCAAAACTACCCCACAATTAATACTTTTTCATCAATTATACCCTCAATTAAAATTAAACTTTACCTTTAAATTTTATTTCCATGCAATTAACATAATAACTTACTCCATTGACCTTTACTTATACAAAATCCTCATTTAAAAATATGCAAATTAAATTTAGGGTCATGTTTAGGGCCTTACAGTTACAGTGAAAAAACCTTCTGTCGCGAGTGCTACACATGTCGCAAGCGCGACGGATGGGGTTGCACCAAAAAAAATTCCAAAGGTTTTTCAGCCACGACCACCATTTCCACAACGATTGAAGCAAGAGAGTCAAGATAAGCAATTTCAATATTTTCTTGATAAATTGAAGCATGTTCATATAAATTTAAACTTTGTTGAGGCTATAACACAAATTCCTAACTATGCAACATTTCTTAAAGATTTAATTGCTAAAAAAAGAAGTTGGGAAGATGTTGCCACCATTGAATTGACTGAGGCATGTAGGTCTATCATAACAAATAATTTTCCTACTAAGCTGAAAGATAATGGTAGTTTTACCATTCGATGCATTTTAGGAGTTGTTGAGTTTCCTAAGTGTTTATGTGATTTAGGAGCAAGCATTAACCTTATGCCATTATCTATTTTCAAGAAGATGGGGTTAGATTATGTTAAACCTACTTCAATGGTTTTACAATTAGCGGATCAGTCCATTAAAAAACCATATGGTATAGTGGAAGATGTATTAGTTAAGGTCGACAAATTTATTTTGCCTGCCGATCTTGTCATCTTAGATTTTACATATGATGTGAAATGCCCATTGATTTTAGGGAGACATTTCATGAGAACAGGTAGGGCATTGGTTGATGTCTATGAGGGTTCATTAATTTTGAGAGTGGGGGATGATAGTGTAGAATATCGTATGGATAGGGCATTAAGATACCCCATGGAGGAGAATATATGCATGAGAATAGATGTTATTGATGATTGTGTTGCAGCAGTATTTAATGAAGCAGATATAGATGGTGAGGTCATTGAGGAAGAAGCTAGTGGGAAGGAAGAGCAAAAGGGTGCAAGGCCAAAATGCTTATATCGAAATGATGCACCTATACCACCTTCAATTGTAAGTCCTCCTATAGTAGAGTTGAAAGAGCTACCTAATCATTTGAGGTATGCATTTCTTGGTTTAAATCATACTTTACCTATCATTGTGTCTAATAAACTTACTAGTCATCAGGAATCTTTGCTAGTAGAGGTGGTTAAAAAGAGAATAAAGAGTATAGGTTGGCAAATTTCGGATTTGCAAGGAATTAGTCCTAATGTTGTTATGCATAGGATTAATATGATAGATGATTGTCAACCTAGGGCAGATAGGCAAAGGAGACTTAACCCAAATATGAAAGAGGTAGTTAAGAAAGAGGTCATCAAATTGTTAGATGCTAGAATTATCTATCCAATTTAGGATAGTTCTTGGGTTAGCCCAAAACATTGTGTACCTAAGAAAGGAGGTATGATAGTAGTTAGGAATGAGAAGGGGGAATTGATTCCTACTAGAACCACCACGGGTTGGAGGGTTTGTATTGATTATAGGAAGTTAAATTTAGCTACTAGGAAGGATCATTTCCCTTTACCCTTCATTGATCAAATGTTGGAAAGGGTAGCTGGGCATTCTCATTATTGCTTTTTGGATGGGTATTCGGGCTATTTTCAGGTTTTTATATATCCTAGTGATCAGGAGAAGACCACTTTTACTTGTCCATATGTCACTTTTGCCTATAGACGTATGCCTTTTGGGTTGTGTAATGCACCTGTAACTTTTCAAAGGTGCATGACCTCTATCTTTGGCGATATGATTGAGAACATTATGGAAGTTTTCATGGATGATTTTTCAATCTATGGAGATTCGTTTGAGTTATGTTTAAATAATTTAGATAGAGTGTTGGCAAGGTGTGAGGAAACTAACCTAGTGTTAAATTGGGAGAAGTGTCACTTTATGGTTGAAGAGGGAATAGTTCTTGGCCATAAAATTTCTAGTAAGGGGCATTGAAGTGGATAGAGCCAAGGTTGAACTCATTGAGAAATTACCCCCTCCCACTACACTTAAGGGCATTAGATCATTCTTAGGACATGCTGGTTTCTATAGAAGATTCATTAAGGATTTTTCACTAATAGCTAAGCCTTTATCTAATTTATTGGTTAAGGAAGTGCCTTTTGAATTTTCTGATGATTGTATGCATGCTTTTAATTCTTTAAAAGAGGCCCTTACAACTGCACCTATAATCACTACTCCTAATTGGGAGTTGCCTTTTGAGATTATGTGCGATGCGAGTGACTTAGCAGTTGCTTGTGTGTTAGGTCAAAGGATTAGTAAACATTTGCATGTAATCTATGCTAGTCATACTTTGTCACCTCCTCAAGTGAATTATACAACTACTGAAAAAGAAATGTTGGCTGTTGTTTATGCATGTGATAAGTTTAGGTCTTATTTGTTAGGATCTAAAGTTATAATTTATACGGATCATGCAGCTTTGAGATATTTGTTTGCTAAGAAAGATGCTAAACCTAGGTTAATTCGTTGGGTCCTTTTATTGCAAGAATTTGATATAGAAATTAAAGATAAGAAAGGCTCTGAAAATTTAGTAGCTGATCACTTATCTAGGTTAGAAAATGCTGAAGGACCACTAGGGGATAGTCATGAAATCAATGACTCTTTTCCGGATGAATCCCTTATGTCAATAACTTATAAGCATGTGCCTTGGTTTGCAGATTTTGCTAACTTTCTTGCCGCAGGAATCATACCCAATGGATTGACATGGCAACAGAAAAAGAAGTTTTTTAGTGATGTGAAAAACTATCTTTGGGAGGAGCCCTATTTATTTAGGAATAGTGGAGATGGTATAATAAGAAGGTGTGTGAGTGAGGAGGAAACGGTGAATATTTTAGCTCATTGTCATTCATCATTGTATTCGGGCCATAACGGTGGAGCAAAAACTTCTTCTAGGGTCTTAGAGTGTGGATTTTATTGGCCTACCCTTTTTAATGATGCTAGGACTTTTGTACCTAAATGTGATAGGTGTCAAAGGGAAGGAAACATAGGAAAGAGAGATGAAATGCCTTTAAATTATATTTTGGAGGTTGAAATTTTTGATGTATGGGGAATAGACTTTATGGGTCCATTTCCAATATCTTTTGGGAAGTCTTATATATTGGTTGGGGTAGACTATGTCTCTAAATGGGTTGAAGCTGAAGCTTTACCCACCAATGATTCCAAGGTGGTGATTTCTTTTATGAAGAAACTCTTTTCACGGTTTGGAGTGCCAAGGGCTATTATAAGTGATGGAGGTACGCATTTCATTAATCGCTCTTTTGCATCTTTGTTGCATAAGTATGGTGTTCACCATAGAGTAGCCACTCCTTACCACCCGCAAACTAGCGGTCAAGTCGAAGTGTCCAATAGAGAACTTAAATGGATTTTAGAAAAAACCGTTTCTAATTTTAGAAAAGATTGGGCACATAAGCTTGATGATACATTATGGGCATATAGGATTGCTTTCAAAGCACCTATTGGAATGACTCCATATAGGTTAGTGTATGGGAAAGCATGTCATCTTACGGTTGAGTTAGAGCATAGGGCTTATTGGGCAATTAAGACCTTAAATTATGACATGAAGGATGTTGGGTTAAAAAGATGTTTGCAATTAAATGAACTTGATGAATTGCGTCTTTTTGCTTATGACAATGCACGTATCTATAAGGAGAGGTCTAAAAAGTGGCCTGATGCTCATATTAAGTATAAAAGCTTTAAGAGTGGGGATAAAGTTCTACTTTTCAATTCTCGCTTGAAATTATTTCCTGGAAAATTGAGGTCTAGATGGAGCGGACCTTTCGAAGTAACTCAAGTCTTCGACCATGGATATCTAGAACTAAAGAATAGTAAAGGAGACTTGTTTAAGGTTAATGGGCATTGGTGTAAAATTTAGTATGATGGAGCATATGAGAATAAAGAGGTATCTTTTATCTCTTTAAATCTGGCGTAGGGTTATTTATATATTTTACTTTCTAGTGTTTTTATATGAATATCTTTTTATTTATTTATTATTTTATTTAGAATACTTACACATTTTTATTTTTTGTATTTTAAAGGTATTTATGTTTGCTTTATTCTTGTTATAATTTCCTACTACAATTAAGTATTTAGTTTTAAATTTCCATTTGAAAAAAAAGGCATGTAAATTCATCTTTGTCTCGAGAGCGACAGGCATCGCAAGCGCGACATGGATGAGTGGGACGGATCAAAAGGTTATGTTGCGAGCATGACATAATCGCGAGCACGACATCAGAATAGGGAGATCAGGCATTTAGTTACTGTCATGAGTGCGACATTTTTTGTGATCTCGCAATGTTGCAATACCGTGTCTTGTCGCGAGCGCGACATTGTCGTGAGGTCGCGACAGGACACGAATTAAAATTTCTGAGATTTTTAACTGCATTTTCACCTGCCCCTATATATAGTTCAAACCCTAACCTAACTTTTCACTCTCCCTCATTCAACTGTTCACGAGTTTTTACGTTTTTCCTCTCCAAGTTTGGGCTTTTCTTTTCCTCTTTTTATTTTTTTTATTTATTTGATTTTGTTATGAGTTTTGTTGGGTTTTGTTGGTTTCCTTTTCTGCTCCCTTTATTGTTGAGATAGTTGCCGGGATTACCAAAGTCATTATCATGGTGCGCACAAAGTCCATTAGTCGTAAAGATAAACACCCTGTGGTAGAGCCAGGTTCTCCATCCTCACCACCTGATGAGTACCTTCAATCTAGGTTTGATTGTCCTTTCCCAATTCATTCCGAAGAAGAAGGAAAAAAGTTTAAGTTTTTTAACACCAAAACCTATGTAGGCATGTTGCATTTAGATAGTGCATTGATTAAGGATTTAGGTCTAACTTCTCAGTTTGATAAATATATCAGATACATGAAATGGGAGAAATTTTTTGTGATGAAGTTGCCTATTAGGCGGATTTGGGCTGTAGAATTTTTTGTCACCCTGGCATATATAGATGATAATAAAACTCCATTTAAATTTTGCCACCAAGGTACTGAGTTTATATTTGGTTTCGAAGAAATGCATGACTGGTTTGGTTTTCCATTAAATGGCACACGTTTTAATGCAAATTTGTTTGATCACCGGCCGATTTGGATAACTCTCATTGGCCTAAAAGAATTTTATAACAAAAATGCCTCTAATCGACTAATTAAGGATAATGAGTTGTTTCTATTTCATAAATATTTATGCCATGCCTTATTTGGATGCGTAGAAAGCACAAAGGTGCAAACCAAGGATTTGTTTGTGCTTGTTTTGTTATTGTCACGTAAAACACCATGTTCAATAGGCTTTATTTTTGATGGATTGTACCATGCATCAATTGCTAAAACTAAAACCGTAGGCATGTGTCACATGGTAACCATAATCATTTTAGGGTGTTTAGGTGATTTAGGCAATTTTGTGTTGGATGAAAATGAACGTGTGACTTTAATGGATATTTGTTATCTGCGTAACTCTCATTTTTTAGATAGAGGCACTTGGCCTCCGCAGTTTTTATCACGTTTTGCGCAGGAAATGGGTCCTAGTCGAGCCAAAGTAAAAGGGAAAGCACCTGCAACATCTACTACTGTTGAATCTGGTGATTTCGATGATGCTGATGATGATGAAGAAGTTGGTATGGGCCGAGATGATAAGGATGAGCCAAGTGTAGGTGCTGCACAAGATGAAGATGCTGGTTTGCAGCGAGTTATGTTTTTTTTTGGATGGGATTGAGGCTGCAAATCAAAGCATGGCAGCCCGGATGGATTCCTTTGAGGCCACTATTAAACAAATGCATAAAAGTCAAATGAGCCTCAGCCGCAAGCTCCTTTCTTTCTTTCGCCACCATCATATTCCTTTCACGCCTTCTCTACCGGGGTCCCCCAGTGGGCCAACTGAGTAATGTTACCTTCTCTTATTTTTACTTTTTCTTATGTTTTCGTGTTGTTTGTGTTTGTGCTTGTTTGTGTTGTATGTATTGTTTTTGTGGAGTCTTCCTTACACAATGAGGACATTGTGTCCTTTATGTGTGAGGAAGCTAGTTGGTAGTGTGCATATAGGATTAATGTTAAATTTTTATGCTTTATATTAAGTTGTGTGATGGAGTTATTCTTTGTGAGATTATTGCCTATTAACATATGTAATTAGTCTTTGCATAGTTATTTATGAGTCGATTGGATACATTTACTAACTTAGAATTAAGGATATTTAGTTTTAATATGATTATGCTTGTATGGATAGGCATGTTTAGGTAAAGTACTTTAGTATACAGTTCTTTTAAGCCAAGTTTCTTTAAGCATGTTCTTTAAATTAGTGAGTTTTGTATGATGTAGAGTTTTATCATAACCATGGTGAGCTTTTGAGCCTAAACACATTAAATTTTTTGTGTAGAGAATTCCTCTTGTATTCATTACTCTAGAACTTGTGTTAGATAATTCTTGAAATCACATTTAGTATATAATATGCATGAGAAACGACAAGGGCCTTAGAAGTAACCTATTTTAGCTTGCGTAAATAACTCACCTTTCTAACTTTAGGTAGCCATTTTTGAGCCTATAACCATTTTATTCATGAGCTTATTTTTAGCCTTGCGCCAATTTCTAATGAATTTAACTTTTCTTTTTTTAAACCCTTGTGTGGAAGATGTAGTAATGCTTTGATAAGTAAGATAAAGTATTGATATTTTATAAGCATGAATTATTTATGAATCAATTTTGATCCCTGAAGTTTAAAGCCACTAGTATTTCCTTGTCTATTTCCATATTAAAAAAAAGTTCTACACTAGTTTGCTTTAAAAAGAAAGAAAACAAAAGTAAGAGAAGCAACTAGTTGAAGTTGAGCTTAGGTGAATACTAGTGGGAATTGAAGAATCATTGTAAGGGATTATGGAAATTTTCATTAGTAAGATAAATATCATGCTTTAGTACAACTTTTGCAATACAAAATCTTACTTGTTTGAGTATTTGTTATGTTTTCCATATGAATGAGCTACTTAACCAAAAATTTTCCTACCCTAACCTTAGCCAAGCTACAATCCTTAAAATACCCTTTTGATTTTGTGCATTATTTTATGCTAGTGATGGAGATTTTTATTTAATACAAGCTTATGGTATGTGGTGGTACAAGAGGAAATATGAGTTAAACACTATCCATTAAACACTTGAGTGGTGTAAGGCACACATTATGTGAGAATAGCTCTACATTTTGTATTACTTGCTAGGTTAGAGTACATGTTATAAGAGATAGGATTTTTAAGAGCTTTATATCATTGTACTTTGCATTCTCTTGCTTATCTTATTGGGGGCATATGAATATTAAACCTTATAGATCCAAGATTTTGTTTTGGTATTTGTTGAAATTGACTCAATAATTAATTTGTTAAAGAAACCTTGCATATGTTAATAGGAAAGAATCTTAAGAAGGACAACTCCATGTTCCATGTTTTATGTTTAAATTAAATGTTTGAGCTTTGATGGTTTCTAGCATTTTGAGTTTTTGCTTGAGGACAAGCAAAAGTTCAAGTGTGGGGAATTGATAGGAGCTTGAAAAGCTCGTAAATATTGTGTGTTAATGTGTGGTTTTGTCTAGTATTGTGTTTATTATTTTGGTGTTTTATCTATACTTTGTTGCTTTTATGTGTTTTGTGTGTGTGGTTGTTTTATTTGTCTTATAGGAGAAGGGAATGATTTAAAGATTAAAGGAGTCAAGTGAAAGAAAGAAAGCCAAAGGTGAGCTATAAAGGAAGTGTCGCGAGCGCGACAAGGAGTGGTCGCGACAGAAGGCGAAGAAGAGAGCAAGGAAAGAGGCATGCCATGTCGCGAGGGCGATAAAGCAAGGAGAGGTCACGACAAATAGTGGAGCCAGCCAAGCAAAGGCGTGTCTTGTCGCGAGCGCAACATGTATCGCGAGCGCGACACTGTGCAGAGGAAGAGTTAGAATTTATGAAGAGATGCAACTTTTCTCCAAAAAAATACAACTCTTGTGAAAGGTTATCTTGAAGGGACATATCTTTTAGAGAGGCATATATATGCCAAATGAACAAAATTTTGGGATGGATAATTTTAGAATTTAATTTTGTGATCTTAAAAACAATAGCATTTTTTTTAGTACTTAGTTTTTATTTTCATTATTTGAAGAGGAGACAAAAGCAAGGGAGAAGACATATTGTGTGAAGGGAAAAAGGGTTGAGAGATCCCCTTCTTGTTCTTATGTTAATTTTTCTTCCTTGTAATTTTTACATGAATATTATGTTTGCATTTGTTTATATATGACAATTTTCTATTTCCATTTACTTAGTTAATCTTTGAGTGTAGAATTTACTATTAAAATTATATTAGTATCTTTATAAGTTAAGGAAGACGACCTTCAATGTGTAATTCCTTCTCTGAAAATTAACAAAATGATCATAAATAAGGGAGTTAGCGAGAGCAACATCTTATTGAAAGTTAATAGGAAATTCATTATCAAAGCATAGTTTGAGAGATCACATGTGGAGATAATTGCTATAGGTTGGTATATAATCTTAAAATGTGTTATTAAAATTATCTAGTTCATTAACGAGAGTTGAGAATTAGTACCTTAATTGCATGTTTCAGGCATTCTAATTCATGTCGAGAGAGTGGATTAGGAATTTATTCCAACTTTGCTTACTAATAAGATTAAAAATTATAATTTAAATAATGGTATCAAATGCATGATTATTTAGTTTCATAATATTTATTGTCTTATTTGATTATACTTATCTAGGATTTAATTAATTTATGCAATAAAGTAGTTGGAATTAACTTCCACTTTTGAACATCGTAAACAAGACTAAAATTGAGTAGTAATAGTGGGTGATTAAAATCACATTTCCTCGTGGGATCGATATCTGAAGCACTATAACCGGTACACCGTATACTTGCGGTATTTAAGCTTCTAGAAAAAGCATATCAATGAGGGAACCAATGTTTTCAAAATTCAATTATTTTCCCATTTTATGTATGCTATTTCATTTTACATATCATTATTTTCTTCGAAGATATTTTGCTTATGTAATAATTTAAGTAGGATTATTTATTTTATTTTATTGCTTTTTTTGAAGTTCTTGAAATGTTTATTTAATTTTATTGCAACGCATCATGTGAGAAAGGAGATAGTGGACTACTAACAAAAACTTAATTATAATAATGACACCTAACCAAGATGCCAACTAAGAGTGATGTCCCGAACATCGTTCTCTATTTAGGCATCAAAAGGTTAATAATCATTTTCCAATATTTTGTTGGGTGCTAAATCTATGATACCTACCTCTTTGAGCCAACTTTAGATGCCTTCATGGGTTAACCATCAATAATGGATTGGGTTTAAAACCCTCTTTATTATGAAGTGACCAGTTTATGATTAGTAGTGAGCCTCATTGAGTTTTGGATCCTAAAAGTGAAACTTTCGGAACCAAATCATAAATGAGTAGGCTCCAACATGCAACATAGGCATATTAGAAAAATCATTCAGAACATTAGTCAGCAACTCTAGTGAAAATGTTCTTCCCTCAGGCACTAAGCTAGTGGCCTCAGATGGAAGAATGCCTAAATTTCATGTGATGCACACTGAACTTCATAGGCATCAGAGTTGCTCTCAAAAATCCACTTTTAGGACTTGAGATTGGATTAAGGTTCGTTTAAGTAGTGAAAATCAATCGCTTCATTATAAGTAAGACTTCAACCCAATACATGATGCCTCGTGCCTCCAAAAGGCATGAGACAGAGTCTCGGGGTATCCTTATCCATTTACTAATGATTAATTTATGAGACATCTATTGAGCATTACAAGGCATGTATTTAGGAGCCGTCAGCCAATAAAATATTAGAAAAGTGATTTTTAGACCTTGTGACACTGAAACCAGATAAAGTTTAGATTCCATCCCTACTTGCATTACTTAGTTGATAGTTAATATAAATGATTGCTTATGGCTAATTATATCAATCCTTCCCTTATGCATTGTGGACAATAAAGTAAATAAATAAACACAAGCATATAAAAAGCAATAAAATCTTATATAAATCACAGGAATTTAATGATATTGGTTTTGGCATGTGTGAATGAGAAAGTACCCCTGGCTCATTTTTAATTTACGGCTTCAATAAAAATATATTTTAGGCATACTAAAATTAGAATTAAAAAATTTAAAGATATAAACATATATAAATCGTGATATTGATTGAGCTTTGGAACATTGGCTTCCCATGTATAATTTAAAATTCCTTTTGGTGTTGTTTTTAGGATAAAATAGGACATTGTTCCATTTTATTAATGAAAACCCAAATAAATAAAAATATTTAATATGAATTTCCTTGATTTTCATGTCGAAATACCTTTTCTACTAATTATTACAACTCGCATAATAATACAGGCCAAAATACAAAGAACTTAATAAAAATAAATTTACTAAATAAATTGGCTACTCCAAGGGCCAATGGACTTCCTTTTCTCTCCCGGTTTCTCTGAATAAATGCCGGATGTTTCATAAAAAAATATTAAAGACAATGTATTAATTAAACAAGCATAAAATTAATAATTGTACAAAATAAAGAAAAGACACATGCATTAATACATTTAAGATTGATTATAAAACATATAACAAGTGAAAGAAATAAAGGAACTTAAGGATAAAATAGGAGAGTGAGTCAGATACTCATTAGGGATGGAAGTGAGTCATGGACCAAGAAGATCGAGTCACAACCTTAAGTGGAACGAGTCATGTTTAACTCAAGGGAGTCATTGGACATCCTAGAGTGAGTCACAACCTTAAGTCAGAAGCAAGAGTTCATGACTCACTCATGGCCCAAGTTTGTGGTTGACTTTAAACTACCTAATAATTGCTGGAATGATGCAATGACTAAAACTCAGAACTCTTAAACCTATATTAAGGCTTAAAACTCATGAAAAACCATTTTAAACCTCTTAAAATCAATCCATAACACCAATATAAGGCTCAAAAACTTCAAAAAACACAATTAACATGAAATTATCAAGTGAGAGAAAATAAGTTCTAGAGAGAGAAAATGGCATTCAAAAGGCTCAAAATCCATTCAAATTCTCAGAAAAAATACAGATATATGCATAACTCATAAAAACACACATAATTAGGCCAATGAAACATTATTTACGTAAAAGAAACCAAGGATACAATTTATACAAATATGTACAGAGAAGAGAAAGCCAGAATAGACAAATCAAGCTAAAGGAAAATGAAAAAAATAAATTTTTTTACAAAATTAAAGTCCAAGATCCACACAAAAGCTAGATTTTTTCTCATACAATACCTTTAATAGAGCTATTTTTCTAAGGCAAGTGAGAGTGCTTTAGAGTCTCATTTCTTGTTTCCTTCGTTCTTCTTTAAAAACCTGAGCAAAACTATTATTTTCTCTCTTGTCTGTTAATTGATTCTTTTTTTCTCCCTTTTCAAAGGACCATCCCATCCCACTTAATAATTTTTGGATAAAGATAAAAGGAAGAGGCATATTTTTTACTTTAAAATAATAACCCATTTTGCAGGGAGAAAATCTAGATTTTTGGTAAAAAAAACCCAGTCATGGTCTTGACTGGTGAGTTATGGATTGGACTCAGTAGGCCTCAAAAATCATTTTAAACTAAAAGGGGTGAGTCATGAACCAAGGCCATGACTTGTTAGGTGAATCAAGGATTCGAGGTCATGACTCGCTCGGTGAGTTATAGAGTTGAATCAAGTTCTAAGACTTAAGTTACAGACCTAAAAGAAAATGATTCACCCTTAGGGACATGACTCAAAGATGAGTCACAGACTTGACCTATGAGTTGAGTTCTTAACTCAACCAATGGTTCCTAAGTATGCCCACTTTACCCGACTCAGTGAAAGAAATAGAAATATTCTTTTAAAAGACCATTTTTCCCAAAAATTTGGTAAAATATTTTCTCAAAATAAACATCATTGTAGGAGAAGAGAGAGTACTACTGCTTCCTGGCTATTTCTAAAATAACCTAATCCTTATTAGGTAACTCTGATAGAGGTTGACTTAGGCCCAGTGCCTACAGTTGCCCCCAAGTTTGGGATAGCTATTACACCATTGTCTAGGTTTTCCAAAGTTTAAGGTGAAGTGATAAAAGATATGGACCTAAGGTAGCAACTCCCAAAGTGCAAACACATACCATTTAAGGTAGTTAATTTTTTATTGAGTGATTACTGCCAGGTTATCGGCATTTTAACTCTTGTTAGAGTAGTTACTGCCAGCTTGTTGACATGTTAATTCCTCATTTGGTGTTTATCATTAGCTTGTCGATGTTTTAACCATGGATCAAATTGGGGTGATTACCATCAGTTTATCGATGTGTTAACCCTATATTAACTGGGTGATTACCATCAACTTATTGATGTTTTAAGCACAATCAAAACATTTGATTGGTGTCATTTTGTAGACATAGAAGATTAAAGAATAAAGAGGATTGTGCATCCCATAGAGAGCTTTTTCTTTCTACAGTCACATTTTCTCTTGAGCTAGCATTGGTACTTATAGGAATGTATGACATTGGAATCTAATGTAGTAAAGGAATATGTTTACCTTTTATTGGTTTGTATGATTGTCTTTATGCATGTTTAACTTTGAAGCAAGGAGGTCATGCATGCCTTCGAAGAGAGTGCTTAAGCACACTTATGATATTTGTATAGCCTTGGTATGGATGAGCTTCATTTTGATCTGATTGTACAACATTTATGATCCAGAAATGTTGTTGATGTAAAATTTTTAAATGCTTTCCCTTTTGATTTCAAGCGAAATATGACAGATTAGGTGGTGGCGTATATTGCTTAACTACTTTTAATTTTAAAATCCAAGTTTTTATTTATGACAAATAATTTTTTTCCTTTCTTTATTTTTTATCAAATACCATATTAATACACACATACGCAAGTAAATAACATGGAGAAAGAGAAGTATTGCCAATACATCATCCAAATAAAACAAAAAAAAAACAAATATTAAGGTTAAAAATACAAATACAACTAAAAAATTATAAGAGCAAAAATGGGAAAAATAGTAAGTGGCTTCCTAAAGATCACAAACGGTGCCTCAATCTAAAGGGATCTGGCAGTCTGGCTAAAAGACAAAGTGGTAGCTATAAAGGTTATGAAGGCCCTACCTGAGATGAGTCTATAGGTGGTGGGGATGGTCAGAGTATGACAAACTCAACTCTTATGGCCTAAGCTAGGGCTGTTAGAGTCTATCCTATGAGCTAGCCAGATAGTGTAGGTTATCTCAAACTTATCTTATGGCCAACTCCTATCGACGCACTGTTGCCTCCACTAGAGCTAAATTAGCAGTATAGAGAATCATGATCTCATTCATAATCTCCCTGAGAAAAAAAATCTTTTTCGTAACCTCTTGTATGGCATGTCCCATAGCAGATACAGATGCAGTCATGTTATAAGCATGTCCATCAGAAGCCTAACTGGATAAGGCGACCATCTCTCTAACAGTTTGTAAATCCTATCTCATACCCTCCACAGCAGCTTCCAAATGAGTCAAATGCTCTCCAAGTCTGCGGAAGCACTGGACCATAAGAAGTGGAAGCCCCAGGATCTCCTTGTATATAAAACCTGAGTGACTCATGTGATGTTGGCAACTGCAGCCTACTAGACCCCTAGGGTGGTACGACCTATGATCCTAAAGAATGATTGGAACTAGATCACACCCCAAAAGTTTATATGTCTAAATGAGACTGATCAACAGATGAGTGGGCATCATACGTAAGACCCTTAAGATGCTTATATACTCAGGGAGGAAAATTAGCAATATATACAGAGCCTCCAGACTGCTCATCATCATGTACAACACGTTAACACCTGTGTAACACCCTCTATTTACATTACTTGTTTAATATATCTTTGCTATTCCTTTATTCATAAGGTCTTAATCCACTATTTTATACTAACATCACCTTTATATCTTAGACATTATGTCCCTAATTTACATCTATCTTTCCCTTAATAACTTTACCATGCTTAATAATTTAATTAAAAGTTTGACGGCATAATGGCTAAAAACTCATATTTTCCAAAACCTGTAAAAGCCAAATTACACTCTATATATGATTCCTCCCAACTCCCATACTTCATTCAAGCCACACAACACTTCTAATTCATTTTCAATATAGTACAATATCACATACATTCACATCTTGCATATGTATATAGTATGTCTCTTACATACCAATAAATTCCACTATAACTAACTTTATATAACCTATTGTAATTACAAAACAGACACACACACACACACACATACACACACATACATATATATATATATATATATATATATATATAAAATATAACAATCCCTTCTATGCACATGCCATAAGTTATTTATTCTGTGCCGCATCAACATACCTGTCCTTGTGCGCATTCAAAATCAAAGCATGTGCTAAGCAACATACTCACTTAGTTGTGGATGCACTTACACAAAAATTTCACTAATTGTTTTGTTAATTTAAGCTTAAAACATCAATTTAACCAAAAGAATTTCATTTATCTAATTTATTCAAAATCAATTCTTTTTACATTGTTATTGACTGTTGATTACTCTAACAATTGATTTTCTCAATAAATTTGATTCATTTATACAACTTTGTAAAATTTGCAATTAGGTCCTTAGGTTGACTTTTTCTTAAATTTTGACCTCCATTTTGACTCGTTTGACTTTCTTTGACTTTTATTTAAATTTCAATGTTCAAATTACATTTTAGTCCTTCAGATTTTCTAAGAGTGGAAAATTTGCAATTTACTTCCTAAACTTTTGACTAATTAAGTTTTTGCCCTTTTACCCCTTTTAGCTATTTTAACTTTCTTAATCACTCTTACTATTTTAAATTACCAAATTACCTTTAGTTTATCGTGTATTTATGATTTTTACCTTACCTATCACAATAATCTTATTTTTTACTTTATTTATCAATTATCAAAATTTATGGTATCTAAGTTACCATAATTACTCTTTTATCCTAATTTTTATGCATAATTTTCAATTTTACCCCTAGTTGACATGAGTAGAAAACCTCAAACTGGATAAGCAGGATGAGAAATTTGATATACTACAGGGACCGTAAATCTAGATACGACACCTAACCCCAACACTAACATATATGATATGCCAGCTATCCTGTCACACATATTGTGATTGTTTTTTTATAATAAATTCCTTATGAACTCATGATATCCTGCGAAATATACTCCTATGGCTAGCCATACTATCCCAAAGTCCTGGAATTACCTACTGAACACTACGAGCATTATTTAACATTATATCATTTCATATTTCTATCTCATTATTTGTTCTCATTATCTTAATTTAGCTACATTATGTTCCCAAACATATCTAATTAAGGTTACTGGTTATACATTCATCCCATAAACATTAATTATCATACTATTTTAGTTAAATCATTCCATTTTTCCCAGGCATACCATACGTCCATCAAAGATACTTTCACTTATAAATTCCTTCTTATCTCTTCATGTCATATATAGCTTTCTAACCCTTTAAAGTCAATTCATGGTGAAATATGTTGATTACACATGAAAAATCTCAAGTTTCATTAACTTTCCACATTATGTAACTATGACATCATCCTTTATAATAATCATTTTTCATCTTAATTGGTATAATCACAGTATTAACATGTTAAATTGACTAAATAATAACAATTGCCCAATTATGTAGCAATTTAAACAAACATACCCTAAGATACATCATTTGGCCATCACACTTCCACCCATTTTTAATTTATTTTATTTACTTATTTATATCTATAATGGTTCATTTTGACATGTTATAATGTAATATTAAATTAATTCACTGATGCAAGTAAGAGAGCTTAGTTACATAATACCACATTTAAGAAAAATTCCATCAAAATAGTGAAATTAAAGGTAATTTACATCCACTAACCTCTATTTGGCCTTGATTACACTTATCCTTCCCCTTTCCTTTTCCCTTTTTGCTTTGCCCTTCCTCTTCTTTTTCCTTTTTTGGCCGAAAATGAAAAAGAGAAAATCATGAGTTTTTATCACAAGTTTAAGTAATTTAAACCTATAAATCAACTCCCCTAGTCATTACCTACATGCTCTCTTAATTTCCCCCACTAATTCTCTTTAAATCTCACAAAACCATACAAAATCACTTAATTCCTCTTATCGTTTTCCTTTGATTTCTTGGCTTCCTTTTTTATGCAAGACCTTTTCTAGGTTAAAGAGGAAGAAATTACAAGTATAAGATTAAAGTTTCAGCTTGGAATTCAAGGAGAGAAAGCTTAATCAAGCAAAAATAGAGGAGGGGAGAGAGAAAATAGGGTTTTGAATTTTGCTAGAGAAAAGGGGGAAGATGCTAGAATTTTGGGAATATATTAGATATTTAGATAGTTATATAGGGTGTCTTTAAGTGTAAAAAAAAAGGAAGGCCATGATTCATTTTCTAACTATTGAATCTAATGACCCTAAATTAGGCCACATGTCACCCATTCAAGCATTTCCACACACCCAATTAACCTTTACTTGTGCACATAAGATTATAACTTCCTAAAAATGACTCCCATGTCCCTATGTGGCCAAATTTTTGGATTTGACCCCTTAATTGACCCAATTTTGGTTTTGTACCACGAAATATGAATTTTCATTCCTGATATCGGATTGTTGTAAAATTTTTCCTCGAGTGTCCTTATATGTTCAAGAAAATATGGTAAATATTTTAGCTTATTTCAACATCTTTTCAATATACTCTGGCTTTGGAGATCGGTGAAGCTAGTGAAAAACTCAAAATTCCAGAATTACCGAAATTGATGTTTTTCAGTTCCTCGGGTGTACTTATGCTATATATAACATGCATATGAAATATGAAGTCCATTGGAGGTCTCTAGAGTCTCCAAATATGTGATCAAAATTTTGTCAAACCTAAATCAACCTTGAAATTTTTTCTTTGTTTGCCCTTTTGGAGGCCTGTTTGATCTTAATTTTTTTCTCAAATTATACCACTAGACTATATTTAAAACGTACTTCCATAATCTATCTTTAACTCACACTATCCAATTGGTCACCTATCCTCAGGTTTTCTTAGTTTGAGGGCATTAACCTTACACTATTTTCAAATTTTTTGTCCTATTCAACCTCAATCACTCTAAAATTTGTCCTAAGGTAAATTAATCATGCCCTATAACATGCCATGCATAACAAATGAAAAATTTAGGGGCGTTAAAACCTGTGTATCCCAAATCCCTGATATGCCTCCTTGACTAATAACAATTTGTAATCTCGAGCTCAAATGCACTTAATCATATGCATGTCTAATGCCATGTCAAAACTCACATTTACATCTCCTTAACCTATGGGCTCATCGTGGACTCAGGAAATCCAAATGATAGCAGCACGCGAGTGACTATACCTCTAATGACTACTACAATATCTGGGGCTCAAACTATCCTAGTAATGTTCTGTAAAATATCATGGCTGATGTTGAAATGGTGACCCTAAACTATGCCCCACAAACACCAAATATCCATCAAATTTGGGGACCTGGGGCTCCCTGATCGACCCATGTAAGAACATGATAAGACTTTTTGTAAATATTGTAATACCTACAAAATTAACATAGTAACCTTTGCAATGGTAGGATTGTAAGGGATGCCTAGCTTAGCGATAATATTCCACTGCTCATCTCTAGCATTCCTCACAATGATTGCCACATCATCACCCATGGGTAACCCAAGAGCTGCAGACACCTATGCTCATGACATACTTAAAAGATGCCTACAAACCTGAAATGTAACCAGTCCTGCCTTATTATTAGGGTGCTGATAACATTTATACTAAAACGTAGCCAAGAAGTGATGAATAGCCTTTGGATAGGTAGTGAAGGTAGGAGCATAAAAGTCTAGCCAACCCACATGTGCAAGAAAATGTTGTACATCTGGCTAGGTACCTATTTTCTATAGGAAATGTTTGCTCATAAACCGAATAGTCTAGAAGTTCACCCTATATAGGGCTCTATACCTAGCAGGCTGCTCTGGTGTCATCAACCCAGTTGCCTTGACGTCTGGTTATGGCTGAGCTTTTCTGCATTGTGGAATCTAGATAATTATAAAATAAATCAGTATATATGAAAGATATGCTTATCAAATAGATAGTTGATCATTCATTTAGGATTTATTATGATCAAAATATAGGACAACAATGATTTGCCCGAATTAATAAATTGATCGGTGACATGATTTTTAATCATCATCGTAACCATGTTAAAAACAGGCAAATTTAAGCTATAAAGATTAATTTTAAATTAACAGTATTAAAAAAAATTGTATACTTACTCAAAGTTTAAATCTAGTTCAAACAATGTACTCGCCATATATTACAAAGCAAGAAGGCATGTATGCATTTTATTGCTAATGGTCAGTCTATATCGTATAACAATTGCATTATATTGAAATCTACTTAAATATACACAATTCATGTATATGCACAATTAAAACCTCCCCAAATGTGTGCATAATTGCATGTATGCAGCAAATATTTTTTATAGAAATTAGGAAGCATGATAGCTAATTACTGGAAGCCTCCCTGCACAACAAACGGTGCAAAATACTTCCAATCAAACATAAGCATATCATACATTGCCAAACATATTTTGATCATAACATAATATCAATATTATCTCATATTTTCTCTAAATAAGGCACCAATTAAAATCAACTGCTTGGGTTCAAATTGTTAAAATTAATGAAGAAATTGCATAGTTAAAGTTGGACACCAAAATCACATAAGCATAAACATTCATTATTAAATAACTGAAGCTAGATTAAGTAACTGAAGCTAGGTTAGAAATTAAATAAGCATAAACATTCATTATTAATTCGACATAAGTAGTATATCAAATTGATAAAATTATAAATCATATAATCTACTAATTAGAGAAACATGAAAACAAATATAAATTACCTACACATTACCTTAATTAATTAATCATGAGCTAAACTAAAATTAGGATTTTTTCTATTTTTCTCTATTATTTTCTATGTATATATCCTATTTATTATTTTATTATTTTTTCCTTTTGCCATTTTTTCTTCTTCTTTCTTTTTCGTTTCTCTTTCTTTTTTCTTTTTGCTTGGTTATACTACATTTGTCTTCTCTTCACAGTATCAGGGGTTTTTTTTTCCATGCTTTAACCTATATTCCTTTTCTACCCTATAATCTAAGAAAAATGGCCTAATCTAAACAAAAAATGCTAAAAAAAATGCAATTTAACAGCATAGGTTCAGACAAATGTGAGGAAATCCAAAGGAAAAAAATTTGGTTCTAGTAGCATTAATAACTAAAGAAACAAGGCCATAGTATAAATACATCAAATAAGTAAAAAAAATCATAACAAAATTAAAAATCACTAACCTTGGACTTTAATGGCAGAATATAATTTAGGAGACGAAATATGATGAAATGGGTAGCCATTATTCGTAGCTTGAATACGATTTTAATGGCACCAATGGCATATAAATTGGAGTTCAGAGTGGGGAGAAATGGTTAAAAAAGTCTTCTTGGAGAGCATAAGTTGTGTTAAAAAAGAAGAAGAATAAAACTATTTAAAATTTTGATTTTGAGTGAGTCACGGGATAAAGCCATGAGTCACTTGGCGTGACTCACAAACAAAATGATGTAGTTGAACTAAAAGGAAGTGAGTCACAAACTTAAGGGCATGACTTAAAAAATGACTCATAGGCTTGACCCATGAGTCATCGAGAGATGGTTAGTTATCCACTAACAACCGTGAGAACTGAAAAAATGATATTAATGGCCATTAATACCTCATTAATACCAATTAAAATAATAAATCTAATTTTAAACCCATTTTTTCCTTTTTTTCTCTATTATTATTATTATTTCTTAATTTATCTTATTTATCCTAATCATATTCTTAACAAAATTTTTAATTAATAATAAAAATAATTAATTTTTACACCTTTATACATATGTTTTATTTGACAATATACATTCTCCCTGAATAAAGTCTCAATCTTTGTAAGGGCCATAAGCTTTTCCTGTAAAATTTACAATTTGACAAAGTTAATTATACAAATGCATTTTCATGCAAAGATGCATCATGCATGTAGTTTAAGAATGACTTATGGTTTAAAGGAGAGAGTCAAATGAGTTATAGGAGTGACTTATTCTTAGTCTATAAATACCCTTAAATCTTTTCATTTGGCATTCAATAATCTTTTTATGCTTCGTGCTCTAGTTAAACACTCTACTTCATAACTTTTATTATATATATTTTATGATATTTATTGTCTAATTAATTAATTATTTTAATTAATTTTTAATTTAGTTTTTATTAATTATTTTTTATTATCCTTTTTTTGTCGTTTACTCTTTTATGTATAATTATTGCATCATTCATCTGTATACCATCAATATGGAAGTGTTTTTTATTAACTATCTATATCCTTTATATTATTTTACAAACTTATTATTTTAAATGGCCATAACCTTGTTTACTATAGTGCATAGGCTATTTGATGCCTCTAGGACTTGGGAAGATTTGATTTTGACTCAATATTCTAGTCTAAAATTTCTACGGAGAGTTCAGCTTGACATAAATCTCTTGTCAGCAACAGCCTAGTATTAGGATCCTTGATTTCATGTTTTCAAGTTTACCCATCAAAAATTATGCCCTTTGGTTGAAGAATTTGACAAGATCATTGGCGCACACTTCTATCCTAGAACCCTTCCTTGCATTCCAAGCCACGTACCAAATTATCCTTGAGAAGCGAGCCAAACTTTTGGAATTCTACCCTCTTTTGTTCTTAGACTGGCACCTCAATAAGGACCCATCCCTCTAGGACCATTACTCAAAGCACTAGATGAATTCTTTGACATACCTACTTTGTCCATTAACATTATTTTGCTAATCTATTTTACTCTGTATTTAATAGTGAACTCGAAGAAACCATCTAGTGATTACTGCTTACTTAATGTTAGCAGAAACCATACTTGGTTTAGATATTGTTTGCATCGATCCTATTGCATCTCTTACTGGGATCCCCTTTTTACTCTAGGTATGGTCATTATTTTAAAAGGTAGTGCACCCTTCATGGGTTTTCACACTAGCTTTTCCTTATTGAGAAATACATTCTTTCAAATTTTCACATAACCCTGTGTCCTTACATTTGCTTGGGATGAACCCAATTCAACCCCAATAGCTTTTTTCATTTCTTTCATTTTTTCATTCTTTTACATATTTTTTTAGGTGTGGCTACAAGAGAAATTGAGATTATTTGAGGAACCTTTTCCTAGGGTAAGCAAGACATACTCCTTAAGGCATTACCACCCTAGAAGATGACTTTGCAACTATGACTTACCATAGGGAGGTTTTATATGCCTAGCGATAGTAGGTGACAGCGACATCAACTTTATGTGCCAATGGTTGGTACCCAATGATATAACCCAAAGCAATTATTAGGATGTTTTCCCCTGTATGGATTGTACAGAGCTAACTTTTGCTTAGCCTCTCACTATGCCCACAAATTTAGGGAGCAATAAGATATCATAAGACACCCATTGTTGTTTTAAGGAGGTACTTTATTCGTCGCCTTTGTATCTAGTTATCATAATATTTGAACTCAACTATATGCGAAAGCTGATATTCGAAACCCAACCAATTGTAACTTCACCACTTCTGTTGCATATAAAAGATGGGTGTGTTATACTGGCTAAGATAAAGCTCATATGGGAGTAATAAAGGATGATCTCTAAATTTAAACATATAATGTAAAAAAAATTACGTATGACTTTTTATAGTGAAAAAGACAACTCAGAATATGTATAATAAATTGCTCTTTTTTTTAAATGTATGTACAAGCTTGCGTTACATTTGATAATATTTCTACATACCTTTATTATACATTATCACTATTCTAACATTAATCTCAAAAGTATAAGGCTTTACTCATTTATAAGATTGAACCTTGAAAGCATATTTCCCCTTTATCAATCAACCTTTACTGGTTTTCTTAATTAAATATTTTCACTCTCCCTCTAACTTTTTCCTAAGATACCTTTTTTTGATTTTCTTCTTGACAAGGTGCCTAATTTTAGTAAGGCCACCATTTACAAGTTTTTGACCATCAGGGCATTTATTCTTTTCTTTTCCTTTTTTTATTTTTTTTATATTTTTCATAAGCCTAGCCATGGATCCTCTTCAACCTGTCAATATTGACTGGTTCTTTAAACTCATTTCCATCACTGCTGCTTAGTATCGTATCTATTTTTGGACAATAGCCTCTGCAACATAAATAGGCCTTCTCTATATATATAAACTTGCCTCTGATGTAAGGCAAGTCTAGCCTTATCTGGTTAAAAACTATATCACCTTCCTTCAGAGGGTGTTTTCTAACCATTTTACCAAAAGATCTTACCAACTTTTTTTGATAAATCTGATTGTGATAATAAGGTTGTATTTTTTCTCTATCTAATAGATTAAGCTGCAATAACCTCTATCTAGCCTATTTTATTTTTGGACTCAACTTTTAAAACTACTAACAGTGACTGATGCTTGATTTTTATGGGCAATGCAGCTTTTATTTTGTAAACAAATAAGAAAGAAGTAGCTTTGGTTGAAGTCTTAGCTATGGTTTTATATCCCCATAGTACAAAAGGTAACTTTTTACCACAATCCTTATAAATTACGACCATTTTGGCTAGAATCCTGTTAACATTTTTATTTTCTACCTCTATTGCTCCATTTGCCTGAGGATGGTATGGTGAAGATTTATGGTGCTGGACTCCATACTTCCTGAGCATTCCTTTGGTTTACCCTTGAAAATAGGACCCATTATCAGATATAATATAATAAGGAAGATTGTACCTACATATAAGACTTTTTTTCAATAAACCTGGCCATTTCCTTTGCACCTAGATTTTTAAAGATTTTACATCTATCCATTTTGAGAAATAGTGAATGGCAACCATGATGAATTTATATCCATTCGATACCAATGGATAGATCATTCCTATAATGTCAATACCCTAAATAACAAAAGGCCAAGGTGAGGTAAGATTGCATAATTTTAACACAGACACATATCTTAGATCAGTGTATTATTGACATAGCAAGCATTTCCTCACATAAACTAGAGCAATATGTACCCATAGTAAGCCAAAAGAATCCTTGATGCATTATCTTTTTTGCCAAGGCTAAACTATTCATGTGAGCACCACAGAATCTAGTATAAACCTTTTTCATGACTTTCTAAGCTTCATTTTCTTCTATACACCTCAATTATAGGCCATCTGCCTAAATTTTGTGGAACACCCCACCTACAGTGATAAATTAAGCGAATAACTTGTGTAGCATTTTCTTATCCTATTTTGTGGCCCCATTTAGAAATATAAACTTCTCAAGGTAATTTTGGATATCAAAGTACCTAGGCTTTCCACCATCTACCTTGACACCTATCACCTATTATACTTCGAAACATAGCTTATTAGAGCTAAAAATGAGTATGGCCTTCATACTTACTCCTTTTAGATTATCCCATGTCGATATTAGGGTAGCCAAAGCATCAATTACTACAACCCTTCCCTTGATAGTTTTTTTGGGTGATATATTCAATGTTAAACTCTTACAAGAGAATCAACCATCTTTCCATTTTTATAACAACGAGAGCACCTCCTGCAGATACTTAAGAGGATTCTACTTGGCTATCGCCTGCACCTTGTATGAATAAAAGCAATGCTTAGGTTTTTGTAGGCCTAAAAGATCGATAGACAAATTTTTTCCACCTTCACATACTTGGTTTTATAAGGAAACATTTCTTATTGAGATAATACATAGCAAATGCCACTATTGAATCATCCTCTTAAGCCATTATAACTCCAATAGAATTACCTTTTATAGCTAGATACAAAATCAAAGGCTTTTTGGCTCTTAGCAATCTCAGTACTGGCAGATGTAAGAGGTATTCTCTGATAGTGTTGAAATCCACCTAACAATCTTCATTCCATATCATTGGTTGACCTTTTTAAGGTAACTTAAAGATAGGCTCATAAATGGAGTTCAGTTTAGCAATAAATCAACTGATATACTGTAACTTTCCTAAAGAGCCTCAAACTTCCTTTTCTTTTTGCGGCACAAGTATTTCCCTGATAGCCTTCACTTTATTAGGATCTACTTCTATCCCTCTTTGACTCACAACATATCATAAGAGCTTTTTTAAAAGGACCTCGAACATGCATTTCTTTGGGTTTAAGTGAAGGTTATAGCTATCAATCCTTCGAAGAATTTGTCTAAAGTTGTAAAGTGACCTTTGTGGGTAACTAACTTGATCATCATGTCATCCACTTATACTTTAACCTATTTATGGATTAGGTCATCTAGGATTTTTGTATCCATCCATTGGAAAGTAGCCCCTACATTCTTTAAACCAAATGGCATGATCCAATAAGCATATATGTCCCATTTAGTAATGAATGTTGTCTTGATCATATCTATAATTTTATTCAAGATTTAGTTGTATACAACATGTCCATCTCCAAAAATATACATTGCATAAGTAGCTACGTTATCTACCAAGACATCTATATAAGAAAGTGAAAAATCATCTTTTGGACAAGCTTTGTTCAAATCCCTATAGTTTATGCAAACTTAAACTCTTCCATCTTTCATAGGTACTAGAACTATGTTTGCCAACCACGTAGGATATTGGACTTTCACCAGAAACTTGACCTCTATTTGCTTTTTTACATCTTCTTTGACTTTATTTACCCATTCTATCCTAAGTCTCTTGAGTTTCTGCTTGACAGGCATATACCTAAGATAAAAAGGGATAACATGCATAACTATCACTCCATCAATTATTGATATGTCTTCATAAATCCAGGCAAAGAATTTTTCGTATTTTTTAATATTCTCTCAAATTTTTCTCTCTTCAGGGTTAACGTCAAATGCTATCATGATTTCTCTTTGACTCTAAGAAGTACCAGGATTGAATAGAGTAGTACTTATTGAGTAATGTTAAATATTGATGCCTTATAATCATGATCATGTGAAATGAAATTATACAAAACATTACATAAGTAAATAAAGTTATTCATATTATTAATATAAGAGGAGCTACATATATCATCGTTAAAAAGTTCAAGTACAAAAAGTGTATCTATAAAAACATCCTCATCTACATCAGATGAGTTTGATGCCTCGGACAAGCCTACTCTATCTACTGCATCTTTAAGGTCTTCTTGATCAACTTTTGTGGTAGCCTCTTCGATATCTTTTTTTAGTTTAAACACATGAATTTCAAATTCAACTAAACTTTGCCCTTAAACCTAGAAGTTAATAGCTCTAGAGTTACAATCCCCTCAGGAACATCATCATAATTAGATAGCTTGATCATGATCTCCTTATCTTATAATCCTCTAACAAGCTCGATGGTTCTATTAACCTAATAAAAAACATCATTAATAATTTCAATTCTTGAAATGACCTTTCCTCTGATCATCATAAGCCCAATCTTACCATAATACTAAAGTACGGCAGATGTAATACCCTATGAATCGCTGATCTCGTGAATAGTTTTGAAATTAGTACTACCACCCATAAATGTTTTTACAATTAGAAAGTAATATTCATGAAGAGCTTGATGGTATAATTTGGACTGAAATTGAGATTAAATAGGCCTTCAAAAGTGGAAAATAAAATAAATAATGGGGATCAATAAAGTTCACCAGAAAACTTTGACTTACTTGAAAATATTCCATGGACTTCATAAAATTATTTTCATTACATTGAGTCACTAGAAATTATGTATATGAAATTTTTTAAAGACTTTAAAAATTTAGATTTCGAACCGGTGCTAAGTTTTATATCGAAACAATCTCGAATTGATCCAAATTTGTAAACATAGCCTAATTAACATTTTTAGGAATTTTTTGTTTAATTTTTAATAAAAATTAACAACTAAAGTGTTTTGGCCAATTAAAGAGTGACAAATGACTTTAGATCTACTTAGAACTTAATTAATTTTGTCCTAAAGTTGGTAAGCTACATTAAATAGGAAAAATCTAGTTTTACTTCACATTTAGCTAACTCTTTCTCTCCTCTTTGTTAATGTTGTAACTTTTTCTTCTTCCTTTATTTTGTTAATTTTCCAACCTTTAACATTTATATTTTTACCCCTAATTTCAACCAATTTACCAAAAATTGCTTATCTTCCATATAATGAAGTTTGCCTTTAGTATTAGAAGTGAAATCAGGAATTAGGATATATATTGCTATCCATAGGGACATTATTATAACCGTGGTAGTAAGTCATATTGATCTATTTAGTGATAACTTTGATATGGTTCCTCGACTTTATTAGAGTGTTTAGGGAAAAAAGAAAAAGAAAAGAAAAGGAATATATGTGTAATTGATAATACTGGAGTATTGGGACCCACACGTGGTCCATCGTTCTTCTTATCCTATTCAATGATATATTTCCATGGTATACTAAGGGTAAAGGTATAAAATATTGAAATGTAAGAAAAAAGTATAAAAGAACTAGAAAACAAATGAAATTAGGGCAAAACTGCATTTTTGAAACTCTAAAGACTAAAGTGAAAATTTACCCCTATCCTATGGAATAAAAATAAAAAGTGACAAAATTTAAAAATAAAACTTGAAAAGTCATAATTGAGAATGAATTTTCCAAGTAAGGATAAAATAGTAGTTTTATCAATAAAAGTGAAATTTGGGATTTATTCAAAAAATTTGTGTAAAAATTAATAATAATGGAATTAAATGAAGAGAAGGGAATAATGAAATTATGAATTATGTATGAAATAAACCGTAGTGAAATTCTAGGATTGAAGGAGTTATGTTCACCACTAAGTACTTTAATACTTAGTGTGTGGTTTTGTGCTGCACACATGGCATAGAGATTGAGCTTGAGCTACAGAAATCAGTGTAAGAGAAATCCAGCATTTGGTGTTTTTCTTTTATTGGCATAAATATAAGTATGATACCGAATAGGATGGATATGATTAGTTTTCATAGCTATATATATTTATTTGAGATAGACTGAATTTATTAATATCTTAAACTATAAAGGAGTTTTGATGATATTAAATGAAAAATTTATATTGTATGTATACATATATACAATTATGGTAGTGACTATTATGCTGTAATGGCTGATCTTGCAAAGTTTTTATATATTGTTGAAGGTTGGGTTGGATGTGTGCAACTATTTGGCACTATTTTGCAGCACTTGCAGGAAGTTAGAATTTGGATTTTTGCCGTTATGTTGCCTAAATTTCTAAAAATTTAATATTAATATATGGAAAATGTGGGATCCATAAATTAATGGTTAAGTAATTGGACGTTATAAAGGTGGATAGTTAAATAATGATTTATGGATCACTACAAAATATTATGGCACCAGTACTAGGACCAAAGTTCGGTTATCGTATGTTACATTTAGTGGTATCTGAGCCAAGGTTTAGGTGATTCTGGAGAATAAGATATTTGGAAAATATGTGATATTGCTTATAAATAATCAAATGTGGACTGGTTACCGTGGATATCAATGTTTAGTAATAAAAATGAATAATTCGGGCGAAGTTAAATAGAAAATAGGAGATAAGAAATTAAGTTGTACAAGAATTATGAGGTTTAGAGTCTATGAATGTAGGAAGAAAGTTGTGGTACTTTAGGTACTTGTAAGCTATCCTTGATATAGGGGCAATCATTGAATATTTTATGTATGGGGATGGGTTAATATGTATTACCATTACA